>OZ025263.1:29267091-29370213 GCA_964019135.1 Arenicola marina
ACTAAACGCGGGAACTGGTGCAAACCAGTGGCGGTGACCTGGAGTTAGTAACGGGTTAAAATCACCAGGCTCAAAGGTTAGTACAACTGTTGATTTGTAAGTTGGAATCATGGGAAACGCAAGAAAGTCTATAATAAAGTAATTTGTGATGACGTCGCTATTTTAAAGTCGATGATAGCATTGATGATCAGGTCCATATATGCATATAAAAAAATATATTTTTTAAGTTCTTTGAAGTAGTACCAACACGTTATTTCACGAGTTGCTTCAGCAGTACTCCACTGAACGATGGCCGTGCCCGCTGTCGTCCTCACCACGTGGCAAGCAGGTCCATCTGTGAGCATGCAGCTGTTTATCATTAGACTTTTTACCAACCTCACAGATCATGGAAGCTTAGGACCTATTTTAATGGTATGATGAACTGCTGCGAACCCGAGGTTCTGTACGAGTTTAGCGTACAGTACAGTCAACCTCCATGATTGTCAAGTCAAGTCAAATATCATTCATTCAAACCAAGTGTACAACACAAACGAGATCCTGCATACATCAAGTCCAACAGCAAAAGTTTGGGAGACTCCGACTACAACCCTAGCTGGGTTGCTGGCGTTAGGAGCCACCCGAATATTAAATAGAACAAAGTCGCTATGCGGCATATCGACTAGACAACAATAATCCAACACGGGCCCATCACCACCACAATGTTGTGCGGTTAAAACAAATGCAGGAGGGCTACAGCATATAATATCATAATTATTAATGTTCCCCTGACGTCAAGACAATTGCACGAGGGAGGTATAACAGTGTGGAATATTGCAGTCATAAAAATATGTATCAACAATATGGTTTTTAATATATTTCGAATATCCTTCTAAACTATGTAAAGTGCAAATTCCAGGTCTTGTTTCGCTGTTTGTGAAGCGTGTCAAGAGGGTTGCTGCCGGAGACGGGGCCTCTCTATCTTGATCCTTCCCACCGTCGCGGTATGGCCTACAGAGGCTAAAGCGTCTTAAACAAATCAACCACCCACAAGTCATACATCAGGGGATGGCCACCAGGCGTATTAAGGTATAGACTGGCGTATTCCATGCGGATGTCGACTGTCTAGCTAGGCATGTAAACCCAGATTCGACAAACATGTAAGTTCACGTGAACAGGTCTAATGCAAATGGAGTCGTTTTTTGAAACGAATAGTTTTGACTTTCTAGTTTTATTCATCGTTGCCTAATACTTTGTTTCCTTGCCTGCAGATTGGACCGGAAGTAGCCAGCCATGGACCGGAAGTTGCGGATGTTCGCCGTCCTCGGACGCTTCATGCTCTTGGTGTTGCTGAACAATCTCTTTGCCTTTCTGCGCACCATCTACTGGTGGCTGACGGGACGAGCGGCGGAGATTAAAGCTCACCAGGCCGTCTACGCAACATCCGCCCATAAAATGGGGTTCGCCTACAAATTCAAGTTGGATTTGTTGTTTGTGCCTGGTCGGTATAACTTTGTTCTTTACCACGAGGAGTTTGTCCATCCGGAGTACGTTCTTCGTGACGAGGTCAGCCTCATGCAGATCACGGCGACGGAAGCCATCTTCATAGAGAGCAAGAAGGACGCCCTGCCACCTTTTAAGGCGTGCTTCAACTTCTTGTTCAACGGACACTTTGAGACTGCCCACAAAGTCATCACCATGCCGCTCAAGTCGATGCTGCAGCTCGCGGAAAGCATCCAAGACGATGGCGCCAAGATCATCTTCATCCACAACCAGGCCAGAGTAGGCTCTACTCTTATGACCAGCATCTTCGACCACACCGATCGCTGCGTCTCCTTCTCCGAGCCTCACCCCCTGAATGCTGCCTGCAAAATGGTCTACATCGACAAACTCTTCAACAAGGAGGATGGCTTGGCCTTCATTCGCAACACGGTTCGCATCCAGTGCAAGCCCTACCGGGGCCTTCCGGACAAGGTCCTGGCCTACGTCATCAAGCCCACGGCGCCAACTCTTGCTGCCGCCCACCTGATCCAGGAGGCTCTGCCGGACTCTGTCCCTTTGTTCCTGTATCGGGATCCGGTGGGCGTACCGTCGATCGCTTCAGCCACTGTTAGGTCAGTTTGGTACATCTACCGATTGCAAGAATATCAGGGGCTGATCTAGGATTTCGGGGGGTTGCGACATCGGGAAGGTTGGCCCCCTGAAAAAAAAATTGTGACCTCAAAGGGGGGGGGGCGAAAAATACTCCAGGTGTCCACCTATTGTTTACATCCGGGCGGGGGGGGGGGGGTGGGGGGGGGGCGAGGAGTCGTGAACAATTTATCGACTTTAATAGTCCTTAACATACCCTTGAACGCCCCTCCCATTGGATCTGCCTCTGGGTTGAGTTTACAAAATGTCATTTTCCGATGTATTTCGTCTGTTACGGTGCATGCTCAAGTTCACAAGGTGCAACCCCCCTTACCCCCTCCCCCTTTATTTGCCCTTAAATATTGTGGTGTTTCGAGGTAACGAGTAGTATGTTACAATACATAGATTGTGTGTCATTGTTGTCTAAATACGCTCATTATTAACCTGAAGATTCTAACAGGGTATGCCGCGATATCAAGATGAAAACAAGGAACACCACCTCAAGTGTGTTGTCGATGGTTTGGATACACTCTGCAAAATGACTTTTGTGGGATACACAGTCAAGACTAGTGCTTCCTAGTGTAATTACTTCAAAGATATAAGGACATGTGTACTGTGTGGTCGTCCGGGAATAAACGACGCCCAGAAAACAGTCCCATCTAGCCACCAGATAATTACTATTCGTACCCCCCACCCCGGTTCTATCCGTGTCTTCCTCTTACATTAAAGTAAACTAATATATCCTCATTGATTGACACGTCATACTATATATTAAATGCAAGTATTTCTTTGGGTGCGGACTTATCATCAATGGGTATACGTCACATAGCAACCAGTACGATTGGCCACGGCAGCCGTCTCTCTTTGTAGAGGTAAATTGAGCTGACGAGGCCCGATTACAGGCTTCATCAACATTAACCCCTTGGTCTTCAGTGCTGTGATATCAAGTTGTAAAATGGGGATGTGGTGCAGAGGGTGGAGGTAGGGGTAGTATGTTTGGTCAGCGAATTGCTCATCAACGGGACCGCGCCAGTCAAGCGGATCTAGAGGCTAAAGACACTTCACTTTCTTCCTTATCTAATTATTGGTCGGCCATCTGGTTATGGGGCCGCAGCAACAGCGTGCCAGAGCAGGCGGGTAGGTAGTTTCTCCTCGGAATTTACAATCCCAAGTGAAGCTTACAAGCGACATACCCTCCTCCAATATCCAGGCTCTTTTTCAATTCTGTCTTGCCACAATGTGTGGCACATGCTCAGACCATACGGGACAATTATCCCAATCTCCTAGATAAAACCAGACGGAGTGTCAGCCTTTGCCAATGGTGTGTGCATTGACCTCACGCGGGGAGGACGGAGGGCGGCACTGACACCAGTTCTAAATAGATCTAGAACGAAGCTTTTATGACTGTAGCCTGAAAGCCAGACCGTCGTTTTATTGCCAACTGTCTTATGACAGTAAAATCTTGTGTTCAGGCTACTATGACTGAGCCCTCTTTCTACAATCAATACAGATACAATGATGTACATTCGTTTGAACACGATGGTCTTGTAGCATTCCACACCCAATCCAGTGTAAGACAAAATACCAATACGAGACCATTTGAACGATACCATACTTACAATTGTACTGCGCATTTATCCTATTTTATGACACAAATAAGATTTCTTCATGCTAACACTCCATTGACAGTAGCTTTCTCAACAAAAGCTGCTGCAGGGGAGAGAGAAGGTTTTGTCTATTTCTTGCATAAGTCGTGTAGGTGGCGTTTATGTCAAGGTGCAGCTTTTCTTTTTGATGTAACATCGCATTTTCCTACCTCAGTCAGATGTATAGACATGTATTATGCTCCCGCACACATTAGTTTGTATCAGTGAGGTAAATTAAAACGCAGCCTTACCATTAGTATTTTCTTAACAACAGGCGAGCGGTTTCATCTAGGGGTCTTAGCCGGATGTTACATGTACATTGTTCAATGTTCATGTGACATGAAGGCGTTTGGCATCAATTCGAAATCTGAGAAAATCTGCATCCCTAAAGAGGGGATGGCCACGTCTCGTGAGAGAGGGAATGGGGCACCATGACAGGCTCTGGCTTGAGAAACGTCAATCTTGGCGTCCAGTGAGTAATCACCAAGACTTAACAACAGGCCATCGATGCCACTATTGCGGTAAGCTCTGTCGGTCACCATGGTCACAGAGGGGCGCTCATTCAGTCACAAGCGTAAATGCTGGGACGCAAATCATATTACTTAAACGCATACAAAGCTGCTAATCCATCGTCTTTCGCAGACGGACGGATGCAAACCAACCATTGCGGGATCATGATTTTGCCGGTCCGTGTATGTACCTGATATCCATTTTCCATTGCAAAATGTTGACTTATTACCTGTTTTAAATGGGTAATGGGAAAAGGACAGGTCTTCCTATTTCCTTTTACCCATATCAAATGAATAATGGGTTAAAGGTACATGTTTCCTTCACCTATGATTTCCCTGACTAGGGCTGACTAGCGCACAGGAAATGGGAACAAGGCAGGGCGGGGACAGGGTGGGGTGTGGAAGTAGGGAGTGCGGCCTTGAAAATTATCCGTGAGGTATTGGTTGTTTATTAATATGGTACTGGTAGCTGTCCAGGTACCTTTCAACTCGCATTCAGTTTATTAAACAATTCTTCGTATTGTGTCTCTTCTTAGCCACACGGATACTGTAGAATCTGATTGCACGTCCATACATTATGCTTGAGCGTTTCGTAATCTGCAATTTGTTCTATTATGCCTGTACGTATCCATGCACTTTTGTCGTGTGTTTTTGTTTACGAAATTGGACGTATATTAGTGTGATTTCTTCATCCTTAGCCTGTGTGCTTGAATTCTGTTAGATAAATAGCTATAGTACCTGCTTTGTTAAGTACCTGATTTCTTGGATCCTTCAGCTTAGAGTTTTTTTTTATAGTTTCTATATGGTTAGGATTACAGCGGATAACTTGACTGTTTTTGAAGTTGTCTGTTAAAGCAGCCCTGCGTTATAAATATGTTATAGTGGTGAGTCCCCTCTCTTGATAAGCCACATTGGGCTATTTTGAAACTTACATATAATATTAGATTTCTTTACTTAAGCCGGACATTCACCAGGATCTGTAATTCTCAGAACTGGTGCGGATGTATTTGTCACACTGACGACCCTCGTGCAAGGTTGGCCGACCTAACTCCCTGTCCCCTCGCCGAAAGCTGATGAGTCACCTTTTCCCCTTATCCACAATAAGCAGTCTTCCCATCCGGAAGCTGTACCTATCCTCTCCCATTTCATAGAACTTCTGGATCCTAAGCTATAATTAATGTGCGGTTTCCCTAATAAGGAACCCGTTCTCAGTAAAGCACCGATTCCGTGTAAACGGAATCGCGGCCAACCTTAACACGCTGGGAACTGTGGGCTGAGGACTAGTCAGCTCACGGTGACGGACTGGACGGATAAAAGGAAGTGCGACACGAGAGATCGGGAGCTTTTCCCTCGAGACATCTCGGTCGCACACCCTTACGACGGACCTGAACAATTCAATCAGAGGGAATAAACAAGGAACGACATAACTGCGTTGGCTTGATCCTGGTACCGGATATCCCGTTTAAACAAAAACCGTTCTCAATAACTTTCTCATTGATTTTCAAGTGGTCAATATGAAGAGGTCAATATGAATAATATAACATCACATTCGTTGTTACCATACCTGGACAGTGTTTTATCCAATTCGTTAGAAAACGTTGCCTACTGCCATTCCCATTACGGTAAACAAATATCCCAAAAAATTCCAAATTTATTTAATGTGTTATTTAGTTCAGCGAGCGAACATTCCAGTTGGAACAATTTTTTACTTTAATATAATATAATATTAATATTTACATATATGCTTTTAAACGCATGCGATAATCGGTTTTCTAACCCTAAACACGCAGGGCGTTTTTTGACGATAGATGTCGCCTGGGTATCTGGAACGGTCTATTGAGACGGTCGTTTCACTGCTACACGGATCATCCGCGCTTTTCTGTATGTTCTTTGTGTTATTCGATAAGCGCAAAAACAAATCGGGTCATGAACGTTAAAAAACCTGGGTAGATTGGTAGTGAAGAAGATCAAACCTCTGACAGTGGGACGATATTAGGGCCCTACTTCCTAGGCGCTCTGTCCGCATTCACACCTCCAGAGACTCCAGTTAAAGATCGTTATCTGGTTTCCATAGCCTTTCCCATACACCGAGGAAAGCGGTGGGCTGCTTGGTCAAGACAGACATGTGTGTGTGCGGGAGTTGTGGATACGGGGTGGGGGGGGGGGCGGGGGGGTGTAGGAGTGGGGGTGCCTGTAGAGTATGTAAGGAGGCTCGGCTGCCAGATGCCTGGATAACACAATTAGTACGGTAGACAGTAAATTGAGCATGCGGAATGGTGATGTCAGGTGGTGGTGGTAGGGGGCGGGGGGGGGGGGGGGCGGGTGGATGCTGGGAGTGGGGGGGGGGGTCCTGGAGGTGGAGCATGTGGTGTTGCTTAACTAATAGGCTGATAACGACCGGCAACCTGCCTAGAGTGGCTTAGGGTATTGGTACATTTTGCGCCACTAATATCCATCCCGATCAGTTAGCCTACACGGTATGGATACGTTTACGTGTCGGTTTTTTAAATTTTCATATAGGTTCTAGCTATTAACCAAATTACTTTTCATATAGGTTCTAACTATTAACCGGGATATGGTCTGGCCAATAATATTTTATATGTAGTTTTGAACTACTGGTACACCTGCAAAAATCATTCGGGACTCGAACCACCAATCCACGTGCCGTTTGGGTCTTAGGCGGTCACTAACCCAGTGGGCTATTAGGCGGCCCTCCTTAATAAATGGAATGAAGTTGATAATACATCAACGCTACTCAGGAAGCGATGTTACACCAAACAAATCAAAGGCTTCCGAAACTTTCCAAAGCACATCTAGCAGTGCAGCGTTTGTTTTATTTGGATGGGTCGGGGATGGCGGGGTGGATGCTTGTCTAACATTGTTGCACAGACAGTTTATATGAGGCCAGCTAGGGAAAAAGACCTAGGTATTTTATCGTGCTCTATAAATACATTTTAAAATATATAAACGGATGCCGTAAACTACGTATGTTAAGAAACACCGTGAGTTACGATGATGTTCATCGGGTTACGTTTACGGATACGTTCAATCGGAAAAACAGTTCAATGACTTTCTATTATCTTAAGGAAAGCCAATAATGTATTTTGCATATAGACAAATATTCAAACTATCTACTAATATACTCATGTTTTTGATGGCTAAATGACTGGTTTACTACTTTTTACATCATTTTTACGATACATCATCTATGTACCATTGCGGATGACTAAGCGCTAAATGTGTTTATGGTCCAGGTATCCACGCCCGCGGACAGCGTGCATGGCGCCATTATCGAATGTCTTCATGTTCGTATACCATGACTTTAGCGATTTGTTCTATTTCATTGAAATACATCAAATGCCGTTATAATACAAGTTCAACAATGTTATCCCGCGCTGACAATGGGGCACAGATACCGAGTCCAACAATTGTGTTATGGAAAGTCCATGAACCTCAATGTAAATCTAGGCTTGCGGCAGGACCCTTCACAAGCACAACGGTTTACCACGCAACGGCGCTTCTAGGGTACTCAGGCGGCTGGCCGCCCGGGGCCTGCACATGCAAACCGCATTACTACGCAACGGCGCTTCTAGGGTATTCAGGTGGCTAGCCTCGCGGGGGCCTCAAAACCGCTACGCATTACTACGCAACGGCGGTTTAAAGGATATACATTGCCATAACTGTCAGTATCTATTTTGATTCATTTCGGTTTGGAGAGGCCGGGAGGGGCCAGGAGGGAAGCGAGGCTGGAAGTAGCCCCTGGGGGGGGGCGGGGGGAGTCAAGAGGGGGAAATGGCCAGATGATCAACCGGAAGGAGACGCCGGTGTTTATGCGCCGCCTGGCAGTCTGCAAGTGACTCAGAGGGTGGATTTATCGCAGTCGCAGTTTCTGCTTTCTATGCACTCTAAAAGAAAACGATATCTACTTGAAATACTTGAAGACTCTCTAAGGCTGCAACTTGACATTTGTTCTCGGAACATGATGCGACGGTTTCCCTAATAAATCATTCAATTATTTATTAATGTTGCGAATGTATCTCTTCATACCCGGACTTTCTTCCACACTTGAACATGAATAACGGGGTAACATTGACAGATCGAGTCAAAACCTATTCTTCGCGAATATATTTAAAACAGAACAAAACAGAACGTGACGTCGCGCTGTCCAAAGTTCTACTTCCGGTTTCATATTAATCGGTAACAATTCGAATAAAGCGATTTCAATACGAAAGAATCTCTCCATATCTCACACTCTCCACTTGTCCCGATCCTTGTGTGCACCTTGTTGGGAATGCCCTTGCAATCACATGTCATCACGGCGACATTTCTCATGGTCATTATGCCGGGTCCATGCCTTGCCTTTCCTCGCTGTGAGACATCGTTAGCCACACTATTCCGCCCTGAACCTCTACCCATAACCTCAACCAACAACCCCCACCCACTCCCACCCCACTTCCATCCCAACCCCCACTATTACCCCCACGTCCACCCCTTACCCACCCACCCACCCAACCCCATCCTAACACCCAACAACATCCATAATCCCACGTCCACCTGCTAACCCACCTCTCGCCCTTACCCACTCTCCCACCCCACCCCCTGGAGCTGTCGCCGGCGACAATTCTCTCTGACGACACTTCCAATCTGGCGACACTTTGCCTCTAGCAACACTTCCTCTTTGGTGACGCTTCTCTTTTTGCGACACATGTAATGGCATGCAGCATTTTAACGCTTTGCTGGCTTCGTCGCGTCTTTAGGCGCTCAAAAGATGTTGTCGAATCACTTTCTCATATTTCGTTCGTTCGGTAGGGGGCGCTCTGCTAATGCACGTGATGGGCTTGTAGAATAGCAATTGATAAGATACGCGTATACTTACAAATTGTACAACAATGACATTGGTGTACTCAAGAAAATTACATAGGGGCGACTGATTTTATTTTGTGAACTTTTTGTGGTGGACCCTCCCCCGCCCCGCCCTACTTTTCTTCTGAATTCTTGACATGCAGAAAATGTACAAGCATAATGTGAAGGTGTGGCACAACAAACCAGGGCTTGTGATATGTTTATCTATTACACTTCGGTGACAGCTGTTGACCTAACACCCACAGCTATCATGGAATACTTTATTTCAAGCGATTTCCACTTGGACACACTTATTTATACATGCTTAAGGATACATTCCGAGATGATCGTTGCAACGAGTGCACCACATTTTTTTTTATCTACTTGGGTGTCTAAATGAGTCTTTGTGGCAAGTAAAAGGTTGATCAATCTGTTAAACGATCGAGAGATGCGGGAAACGGCCATTTAGACCTGATTTCACCTACCGCTTTGGAGCAACTGCTTACTTAAAGATTCCACACTTCACACCCAATGTCAACGGCCGCCAGCAAGGGGAAGTGGCGCTCTGGACGCTTCTGTAGTCGGATATAGTTTTGGGATAGGGCGCCCTCTGTCGTTTTGGACGTTTTTACACAGCACACGTTTTGACTCTTGTCGAGGGAAAATTTAAGAACTTGCATTGTTTTGGGTCATTGGCAGAATATGTGGGTGCTGGATATGGTAGGTGTTTATAGTTTGTTATGAACCTTAAGGTCTTGGGTTTTTGTGTTCTTATGCGCAGAATCGACATTCAAAAATAGCAAAACAACTCGATATGTAAGTTTAAGGTTACATAAGGGTTGACATATGTATGACACACATTTAACATAAGTAGGCCTATATTGGCTATGTTAGCAAATTCAGCCGTTAGATGGCGACACAGCACGGTGGGGGGATTGCTCACAGACTTACATTCTACAAAGCTGGGCAGCGTACAGCGGCAGCTTATAATCTTTACATTGTACGAATATACAGGGATACGGTGAACGATTTTGTTGAAATAAGTATCACATTGGCCTTCATATTGAAACCTGTTTCTTGTCCCGTCCAAAGTGATAAGCTAATCATATATTGAATACAAAAACATACATAAATACATAAATATAAATAAATAGTTAAATATAAATAAATATCCTTCTAATACCATATTAAGCATAGTATTAGGAAGGATGGCGATGAGGTGATTAGCAATCCGTATTCAGTACCTGCCAAGCGGACGATCTATAGTAAGGATCAATAGCTTAATGTCCTGTGGAACACTGACCTCATTTTGACCCGCATCATGGCATCCCATGCCCTATAGCTTCATTCGTTCCGGCCCCAGCCACCGGTCTGTATCCCCTATCCCCAATAAAATTGCACATGGCACCTGCAGCCCGACCTCTCCTGCCTGTCCTGTACGAGCACGTACCCCACCCATCCCAGCCACCCTACCCCCCCCCCCCCCACCACACCCCAGCTACCCCCAGCTACCACCACCCACCCACCCCTACCCAACCCCAGCCACCCCCAGCCACCCCCAGCCACTCCCACGCACCCAACTCCAGCCACCCCCAGCCACTCCCAGCCACTTCCACGCACCCCCTTCCCACCCCAGCCACCCCTACCACCGTCACCCACAACAGCCGCACCAGCCACCCTAGCCACCCCATCCAGCCCCACCCACCCCAACCACGCTTTCATGGTGAGTTAGATTAATGGCCGGGAAGCCCCGTTGGGTGAGATGCATGGTAAGTGCTCACGTCATGGACACCGGCTTATTCCAATTAAATATCTGGCACCCCGGGCAACCCTCATAGCGATCGACCTGGCGTGCTGCTTAATTGTTCCACCCCCGTCACTAAACCGTCAAATAAACCCGGTCACCCACCCTCGTCATTAAACCATCCAATGAACCACCCCCCATCAACACACAGCCACACAGTCCACCACCCTCCACCAACACACCGCAACACAACCACCGCCCCCCCCCCACCACTCCCGCGCCGCCATCGCCTCCCCGCTCCCTCGCCTTTCCCCCTGCCACGGCATTGGTGGAACATAGACCTTTCTTAATATTCCTCATGAATAATTAATTTCTGCGCGAAAGCGAGGCTAGGAGTGTAAACATCCATGCGGCGCTCGCACGCGGTGGCACGGAACCACGGCGTCTTGTGATGGCGATCTATCCGTAGGGCCCAGATTGTCACTTACCCTTGTGGAAAATTATCTGAACGAGAATTCCAAAGCATCCGGCGAGTGACATGTATCCAAAAGTATTCAAGTATTTCAGTGAGGGTTACATCAATCAAGTCAGAGTCAAATCCTTTCAGAGCTTTACATGCGAAAAACCGGGTCTTGGGATTAAACTATGTAAACTGTATCTGAGTTGGCGGCATCAGAATGGGGAGGGTAGTGGGAGGTACAGTTAAACGGGTAATAGCATCAGACTCTGGACTACTTCTGGCACCTGTTGTCATTAACCTTCCCGCCTTGAACCTTTACCGTAGTTTCCCTAATACAAGAGCATATGGTTTTGTACTTACATGTGCATGAACACATTTACATTGCAGTGACAGCTAGAGGTCGGTGAGATGTGCAAGGTACAAGCCAAATCGTCCCGTTCTCAAAAGCAGTCAGAAACCCCCCATAGTATAGACGGTCAAAATTAAGATTTAGGGCCAAAAGGTGCTCGGGATGTGACTGTAAGGGCACAGTAAAAATGCCCATGGACAGGGAATTCGGCAATGCGTATCAACCCAATCTAGGGCCCCCAATCTACAATCCCTTACCCAACATGCAAACTCTTGGGGCTAGATTACAGGATATAGACCCACCACTTTTAAATGTTCACGTTCTACAAAATAAAGTTACAGAATATTACGATAATAAAGTAGACAAATTGCCCAATTCCATTTTAAGCTATCAACATATTTTTGATGGTGTTACATTCCCGAATCGTGCATTAGACTTCATGAATAATAACTACCAAGCACTATTATCAAAGAAAGCCTTCATAGAATTCGACAGCAGCTGAAAGTCACTGCAGCAGAAAGTGACAAATTTCAAGAAATTACAATACAACGCCACAACAACCCTGTGTGAAATACCATTAGAATAGGATAACAGCTGCCAAATTACATAGAGTATAGGCACCCGGGCAAGCTTCGGAACTATTGGTACAGACAAGAAGGAATAGCATGTTTTCCTTGTTCTCCGCTAAGATTAAAAGTGTCTAATTGTTAGATAAATTGTTTATTGGTAACTTCAGGCACCAGGCCCATCGTACAAAAACAAAACACAAAAATACCATACAAAAAATAACGACAAGAGCAAATCTTGTTACTTAGAAAGAACTGGCTAAACCTTTTTTCATAAATATTGAACGCTTTTTGAATAAATTTTGCCCAGGTGATTAAACATGTTCGGATGTCATAATACATTACAAAAACCTCTTAATATCATATATCATTCAATATCTTGAAGGAAAGTAATTTTGGCGGATATGATCATACAACGGGCATTTCATTAAAATATGGAACTCATCAAGAGAGAGTGTATTTTCACCTTCTAAGAAATATTTACAGGAGTTAACTCCGCCCCCCCCCCCTTCCTGCAGAATGATCTAGTTAACAGCACCATACACCTGAATCTGACTAAAATCTGTCGTAGTCTGAAGTCCTCAAGAAGACACAAGTATGGTTTTCGTATGAGCAACGTCTTATACTCTTTATAATTCATCAGGACTCGTCAATTTAGTGTTGAGTAGTGGTCAACCCGTGGTCACCATGGCTGGCCGCACCCCTTGATATGCGATAATAATGATAGTGCCGTCAGATTTTTTGTAACTAAGTTAAGTCTGTAAATGTGAATCTTTATGTGAATATGTGTAGATTGTAGATCTCTATAGATACACTAGCTGCAATTGGGCGTTCGACAAAGAAAGTTTGGATGGTGTTTATATTGATACATTTACGGTCGGCCGGACCGCCTGCTTTCAAATTGTCGGCGCCGTGGCCTTTTCAAGGTCAGACCCAATATAGTATTACAAGGAGCGGGCAGAGGTTTTAAGACATTCACACAACGTGTTGAACATTTTGTTTGAGTCATACCAGGACGTTATATGTTAGAGTAAACACCCGAGTCCATTGCGTTTTTGACACAGATGTTCTCTCTGGATTATAACTCTTACCCTAAATAACGGACTTTCTTTCCGCCGGATAACATGTACCCACTGATTTTTTTCACTTTTCTGGCTTGGAGAGGCATGTAAGTGAGTATTATCATCTTTTCCCGCAGACGAGGAACATACTGGTACTGAATAAAAGGCGTGACTTTGTCCAGAACTGGACGCGTCTGGATCCGCCATGGCGTTAAGCTGTAGCACGTGGCGCTTGTTTACATCGTTTACACTCCTAGCCTCGTTCTCGCTCTGCATGCATAATTTTTGAGAGGGGCCTATGGGCCCCAGGGGGGATTTCACCATTTTTGTGGTTGTTTGCATATTCAGGACGCTTTAATCAGTTGTAGTCATATCGGGCCCAGCTTGGAGCGATGTCCCCGAGGGTGTTAAAGGATGGTTATTCAATCAGGTTGTAGGCGAATACCCGGGAGTTAGTTACCAAGGACAAGAGGCGTTTATTTGTCACAGGGGTGCCGTGCCGAGCGAGTTGTACATCGCTCCGGGCAGTGCCGAGCGAGTTGTACATCGCTCCGGCCACTGCCGAGCGAGTTGTACATCGCTCCGGGCAGTGCCGTGCGAGTTGTACATCGCTCCGGGCAGTGCCTAGTGAGTTGTACATCGCTCTGGCCAGTGCCGAGCGAGTTGCACATCGCTCCGGGCAGTGTCGAGCGAGTTGTACGTCGCTCCGGGCAGTGCCTGGCGAGTTGCACATCGCTCCGGGCAATGCCGAGCGAGTTGTGCATCGCTCCGGGCAGTGCCGAGCGAGTTTACATCGCTCCGGGCAGTGCCGTGCGAGTTGCACATCGCTCCGGGCAATGCCGAGCGAGTTGCACATCGCTCCGGGCAGTGCCGAGCGAGTTGCACATCGCTCCGGGCAGTGCCGAGCGAGTTGTACATCGCTCCGGGCAGTACCGAGCGAGTTGCACATCGCTCCGGGCAGTGCCGAGCGAGTTGTACATCGCTCCGGGCAATGCCGAGCGAGTTGCACATCGCTCCGGGCAGTGCCGAGCGAGTTGTACATCGCTCCGGGCAGTACCGATCGAGTTGTACATCGCTCCGGGCAGTGCCGAGCGAGTTTCACATCGCTCCGGGCAATGACGAGCGAGTTGCACATCGCTCCGGGCAATGACGAGCGAGTTGCACATCGCTCCGGGCAGTGCCGAGCGAGTTGTACATCGCTCCGGGCAGTGCCGAGCGAGTTGTACATCGCTCCAGGCAGTGCTGAGCGAGTTGTACATCGCTCCGGGCAGTGTCGAGCGAGTTGTACATCGCTCCGGGCAGTGCCGAGCGAGTTGCACATCGCTCCGGGCAGTGCCGAGCGAGTTGTGCATCGCCCCGGGCAATGCCGAGCGAATTGTACATCGCTCCGGGCAGTGCCAAGCGAGTTGTACATCGCTCCTGGCAGTGCCGAGCTAGTTGTACATCGCTCCGGGCAGTGCCGAGCGAGTTACATCGCTCCGGCCAGTGCCGAGCTAGTTGTACATCGCTCCGGGCAGTGCCAAGCGAGTTGTACATCGCTCCGGGCAGTGCCGAGCTAGTTGCACATCGCTCCGGGCAGTGCCGGGCGAGTTGTACATCGCTCCGGCCAGTGCCGAGCTAGTTGTACATCGCTCCGGGCAATGCCAAGCGAGTTGTACATCTCTCCGGGCAGTGCCGGGCGAGTTGTACTTCGCTCCGGGCAGTGCCGAGCGATTTGTACATCGCTCCGGGCAGTGCCGAGCAAGTTTCACATCGCTCCGGGCAATGAAGAGCGAGTTGCACATCGCTCCGGGCAGTGCCGAGCGAGTTGTACATCGCTCCGGGCAGTGCCGAGCGAGTTGTACATCGCTCCAGGCAGTGCTGAGCGAGTTGTACATCGCTCCGGGCAGTGCCGAGCGAGTTGTACATCGCTCGGGGCAGTGCCGAGCGAGTTGCACATCGCTCCGGGCAGTGCTGAGCGAGTGGTACATCGCTCCTGGCAGTGCCGAGCTAGTTGTACATCGCTCCGGGCAGTGCCGAGCGAGTTGTACATCGCTCCGGCCAGTGCCGAGCTAGTTGTACATCGCTCCGGGCAGTGCCAAGCGAGTTGTACATCGCTCCGGGCAGTGCCGAGCTAGTTGCACATCGCTCCGGGCAGTGCCGGGCGAGTTGTACATCGCTCCGGCCAGTGCCGAGCTAGTTGTACATCGCTCCGGGCAATGCCAAGCGAGTTGTACATCTCTCCGGGCAGTGCCGGGCGAGTTGTACTTCGCTCCGGGCAGTGCCGAGCGATTTGTACATCGCTCCGGGCAGTGCCGAGCAAGTTTCACATCGCTCCGGGCAATGACGAGCGAGTTGCACATCGCTCCGGGCAGTGCCGAGCGAGTTGTACATCGCTCCGGGCAGTGCCGAACGAGTTGTACATCGCTCCAGGCAGTGCTGAGCGAGTTGTACATCGCTCCGGGCAGTGCCGAGCGAGTTGTACATCGCTCGGGGCAGTGCCGAGCGAGTTGCACATCGCTCCGGGCAGTGCCGAGCGAGTGGTACATCGCTCCGGGCAATGCCGAGCGAGTTGCACATCGCTCAGGGCAGTGCCGAGCGAGTTGCACATCGCTCCTGGCAGTGCCGAGCGAGTTGTACATCGCTCCGGGCAGTACCGAGCGAGTCGTACATCGCTCGGGCAGTGCCAGCGGAGTTGCACATCGCTCCGTGCAGTGCCGAGCGAGTTGCACATCGCTCCGGGCAGTGCCGAGCGAGTTGTACATCGCTCCGGGCAGTACCGAGCGAGTTGTACATCGCTCCGGCAGTGCCGAGCGAGTTGCACATCGCTCCGGGCAATGCCGAGCGAGTTGTGCATCGCTCCGGGCAGTGCCGAGCTAGTTGTACATCGCTCCGGGCAGTGCCGAGCGAGTTGTACATCGCTCCGGCCAGTGCCGAGCTAGTTGTACATCGCTCCGGGCAGTGCCAAGCGAGTTGTACATCGCTCCGGGCAGTGCCGAACTAGTTGTACATCGCTCCGGGCAGTGCCGTGCGAGTTGTACATCGCTCCGGGCAGTGCCAAGCGAGTTGTACATCGCTCCGGGCAGTGCCGAGCTAGTTGTACATCGCTCCGGGCAGTGCCGAGCGAGTTGTACATCGCTCCGGCCAGTGCCGAGCTAGTTGTACATCGTTCCGGGCAATGCCAAGCGAGTTGTACATCTCTCCGGGCAGTGCCGAGCGAGTTGTACTTCGCTCCGGGCAGTGCCGAGCGAGTTGTACATCGCCCCGGGCAATGCCGAGCGAATTGTACATCGCTCCGGGCAGTGCCAAGCGAGTTGTACATCGCTCCTGGCAGTGCCGAGCTAGTTGTACATCGCTCCGGGCAGTGCCGAGCGAGGTGTACATCGCTCCGGCCAGTGCCGAGCTAGTTGTACATCGCTCCGGGCAGTGCCAAGCGAGTTGTACATCGCTCCGGGCAGTGCCGAGCTAGTTGCACATCGCTCCGGGCAGTGCCGGGCGAGTTGTACATCGCTCCGGCCAGTGCTGAGCTAGTTGTACATCGCTCCGGGCAATGCCAAGCGAGTTGTACATCTCTCCGGGCAGTGCCGGGCGAGTTGTACTTCGCTCCGGGCAGTGCCGAGCGATTTGTACATCGCTCCGGGCAGTGCCGAGCAAGTTTCACATCGCTCCGGGCAATGACGAGCGAGTTGCACATCGCTCCGGGCAGTGCCGAGCGAGTTGTACATCGCTCCGGGCAGTGCCAAGCGAGTTGTACATCGCTCCAGGCAGTGCTGAGCGAGTTGTACATCGCTCCGGGCAGTGCCGAGCGAGTTGTACATCGCTCCGGGCAGTGCCGAGCGAGTTGCACATCGCTCCGGGCAGTGCCGAGCGAGTGGTACATCGCTCCGGGCAATGCCGAGCGAGTTGCACATCGCTCAGGGCAGTGCCGAGCGAGTTGCACATCGCTCCTGGCAGTGCCGAGCGAGTTGTACATCGCTCCGGGCAGTACCGAGCGAGTCGTACATCGCTCGGGCAGTGCCAGCGGAGTTGCACATCGCTCCGTGCAGTGCCGAGCGAGTTGCACATCGCTCCGGGCAGTGCCGAGCGAGTTGTACATCGCTCCGGGCAGTACCGAGCGAGTTGTACATCGCTCCGGCAGTGCCGAGCGAGTTGCACATCGCTCCGGGCAATGCCGAGCGAGTTGTGCATCGCTCCGGGCAGTGCCGAGCTAGTTGTACATCGCTCCGGGCAGTGCCGAGCGAGTTGTACATCGCTCCGGCCAGTGCCGAGCTAGTTGTACATCGCTCCGGGCAGTGCCAAGCGAGTTGTACATCGCTCCGGGCAGTGCCGAACTAGTTGTACATCGCTCCGGGCAGTGCCGTGCGAGTTGTACATCGCTCCGGGCAGTGCCAAGCGAGTTGTACATCGCTCCGGGCAGTGCCGAGCTAGTTGTACATCGCTCCGGGCAGTGCCGAGCGAGTTGTACATCGCTCCGGCCAGTGCCGAGCTAGTTGTACATCGTTCCGGGCAATGCCAAGCGAGTTGTACATCTCTCCGGGCAATGCCGAGCGAGTTGTACTTCGCTCCGGGCAGTGCCGAGCGAGTTGTACATCGCCCCGGGCAATGCCGAGCGAATTGTACATCGCTCCGGGCAGTGCCAAGCGAGTTGTACATCGCTCCTGGCAGTGCCGAGCTAGTTGTACATCGCTCCGGGCAGTGCCGAGCGAGTTGTACATCGCTCCGGCCAGTGCCGAGCTAGTTGTACATCGCTCCGGGCAGTGCCAAGCGAGTTGTACATCGCTCCGGGCAGTGCCGAGCTAGTTGCACATCGCTCCGGGCAGTGCCGGGCGAGTTGTACATCGCTCCGGCCAGTGCTGAGCTAGTTGTACATCGCTCCGGGCAATGCCAAGCGAGTTGTACATCTCTCCGGGCAGTGCCGGGCGAGTTGTACTTCGCTCCGGGCAGTGCCGAGCGATTTGTACATCGCTCCGGGCAGTGCCGAGCAAGTTTCACATCGCTCCGGGCAATGACGAGCGAGTTGCACATCGCTCCGGGCAGTGCCGAGCGAGTTGTACATCGCTCCGGGCAGTGCCAAGCGAGTTGTACATCGCTCCAGGCAGTGCTGAGCGAGTTGTACATCGCTCCGGGCAGTGCCGAGCGAGTTGTACATCGCTCCGGGCAGTGCCGAGCAAGTTGCACATCGCTCCGGGCAGTGCCGAGCGAGTGGTACATCGCTCCGTGCAATGCCGAGCGAGTTGCACATCGCTCAGGGCAGTGCCGAGCGAGTTGTACATCGCTCCGGGCAGTACCGAGCGAGTCGTACATCGCTCGGGCAGTGCCAGCGGAGTTGCACATCGCTCCGTGCAGTGCCGAGCGAGTTTCACATCGCTCCGGGCAGTGCCGAGCGAGTTGTACATCGCTCCGGGCAGTACCGAGCGAGTTGTACATCGCTCCGGCAGTGCCGAGCGAGTTGCACATCGCTCCGGGCAATGCCGAGCGAGTTGTGCATCGCTCCGGGCAGTGCCGAGCTAGTTGTACATCGCTCCGGGCAGTGCCGAGCGAGTTGTACATCGCTCCGGCCAGTGCCGAGCTAGTTGTACATCGCTCCGGGCAGTGCCAAGCGAGTTGTACATCGCTCCGGGCAGTGCCGAGCTAGTTGTACATCGCTCCGGGCAGTGCCGTGCGAGTTGTACATCGCTCCGGGCAGTGCCAAGCGAGTTGTACATCGCTCCGGGCAGTGGCGAGCTAGTTGTACATCGCTCCGGGCAGTGCCGAGCGAGTTGTACATCGCTCCGGCCAGTGCCGAGCTAGTTGTACATCGCTCCGGGCAATGCCAAGCGAGTTGTACATCTCTCCGGGCAGTGCCGAGCGAGTTGTACTTCGCTCCGGGCAGTGCCGAGCGAGTTGTACATCGCTCCGGGCAGTGCCATCGCCATGTAATATAGCATACCGTACACAACAGGAAGTGGCCTTTAGTGAGTATGGCGCATATCGGCCGGGGTCGAGGGGTCTGGCGGCTTAGCCAATGGCGTGACCGGTAATTCACTCCATTATATGGTCATTGGGCCAATTTCCGCGTGGGCGATGGGGCGATAATGGGTTGAATGGCACACGCCATCAGTGGTGAGGTCCGAAGCTGGGTGACAGAAATCACAGCCCATGCTTCCCACGTCCACACGCATAGGTAAGTTGAATGGCAACGGAAATTGACGGTCGTTGGTGCCCAGTCTTCCTTGTCTATAACGGTAAATTTGCATGCATTTTGGTCTCATGATATTTCCCGTTGATAGTAACAATCCGTAATACTATTTCCAATACCTCAATTTGAATGTCCTCCGATGGCATTAATACGGTAATCTATGAGCCAAGGTCGCGGCAAAATTATAGTGCCGTATCACCTGTTAGAAGTCAAGGTTGATGCTTTCCCGTTAGCAGGAATAGGGTGTTATACACAGGTTTCTTTCGCCAAGCTGTAGCGTGGCTCAGTTACTTGTGGGTTTTTTCTTTCCTCACCTCATGGACACTGGTGGCCTCAAACACACCAATCGACCCGAGCATAGATCGATAGCTGACCTCAGCCTTATTATCTTAGCCTCATTATAGGCAAATATAATTTCTTAGTTCAGTTTATATGCGCACTAAATTGACCTAACACATCATAGATCATTTACTTGTTCATTCAGTCATTCCGTTGATTCGATTTCAAGGACAGGGACGGCATGACAGATATTAAGATAAAAAGAGGCAGAAAACTAATTTAGGTCCAGGAGTATTAATATAGGAGGAAGACAAATCAAGGTCATTGCTCAGGTGAGAATTATATCCCGTGTCAAGACGTCGATGCTCCGGGCTGTTATTACCAGGTGGGACCAATAAATCAACGCATTATGGGTATCATATGTCAATAAAATATGTTCAAAAACAGTCATATAAAGTAATTACCACACTTACACCACGGTACGCACTTACTGCGAGACCATGCGCGGATCCTAGAGGAAGGTAAGGCGTAATTCCTAGTTTTTGTGATTCAATGAATAGCAAGGGGATTTATTTTTGCAATGTGAATCTGAATGCGAATCGTGTCAACCTCTGATTTACAAAGCGTGAAACTGTGCTTCCCCCTAGTGGCACGTATCCTCCTACTGGAGATGTGTGCCGTCTGGTTCTACGGCCTAAATTAATTTCGCATTAAAAATGGGTCTCTCCGCACCAAATTGGTGTTGAGCGGACCACTTGTAATTGCTCTTCTCCTCCTCCACGCCTGGCCCCTGGATTCGCATGTGAGCTAAGGTCAAGTTCAGAGTTGATCCAGCCCACGAGCTCTAGAAGGTCTAACAAAGGATCTGTTTCTATATTTGATGCAGACCGGGCAGAGGTCACGTAGAGGTCGAGAGTCTGCTCACACCATGCCGTGGACGTGATCAGAATCACGAAATCTACACAGTCAATGTCAGATATAAATGCAATCTGTTTTCATATATACGGGATGGTGTCTTTCTGAATCAGTTTCTAGTAAATACATGACACACTACATGACCTTTGATGCTGCTGATGACGTGTGGTTTCATCTCGCCATGGAAGTTTATTTTAGTGTGGCAGTGGCTCAATTTATACAATGAAAGGCCGCCTTTGTGCCTGTCGACGGAGCACTACAAAGCAGACCCGTCCCTCTTTACGAGTCACTAAACGACATATGAGACAGGATGTCTCACTACTCACCATCGCCCCAGTTATAATTTAGAAAAAACATCGGCCGCGTCGTGGCGCCCTCTGTTGTACGATCTGTCTTTGTGTAGAATGCCATTCGGTGGTAGTATCTGCACGGTAAATAACGGTTATGGGTGGATACAACATCCTGATGTTGAAATGAGTGCTTGAAGTAATTATAGAATGTAAATGTAAGTTATTGAATGTAAAGGTAAGTTATCATTGAATGTGAATGTAAGTTATCACAGAATATTGACAAAATAGATGAGGTCAACCGTGTACCGAAGGGGTATACCCCCATCTCGTATAGTTGGGGCGTCCATGGCCGGCGTAAGCCTCTCCCAGTTGCTCCCCTTTCGCACTCATTCATACCCGACGATTGACGATATAATGTCGGCCATCCGGATACCGACGACCGGGAATTGAGATGTGGAAATTGTCCTTGGCTTAGACTAGTGTTGGCAAGAGTAATGCAGTAAGCCGGTCTGCCATGTCTTATCCCCGACAACGATGGGATAATTGTTATTACCTGTTTTAGAAATTTGCTTATTGGCGAAAAATACATATTGTTTGTGCTAGCAGGGGCTCCCACGGGCGTTGTATTCAAGCCATGACTGAATGATTGATGCCGTGGATGGTTGATACTAAGTTACGTCGTCGACTGTAAACATGGTAACATAACCCTATTACTATTAGGTATATAGCATTTTTGACAGCAATAGGCTTTCCATATTTTTGACGAGAGACTGTGACTGATAGAGTCGTGTGTATGTGTAGGAGTGTCCGCTAATTAGCATATTGTCGTGCTGTCAACCAATGAGTATTAGTTATTTTAGAGGAGTGTTATTTATGTCACGTGTTTGTGCTGTCTGTCCAATCGTCTTGTCCGGATTAGCGTTTTGTGGCCCATTCCAATTAGAGAAGCCCAATAAATACCGGCTCGATGCCTATGTATGTCGCATTGTCCGGTTCGTCCCCACACGGGACCAACCATCTTGGGCTGGATGCGGCGGTAGTCCACCATGTATGTTTTCGTTTGTACAATTTAATAAAATACACGAATAATAGAACCTATGCCATCTTTTAATTACTGCCAAACATTTATAAACGGTATAAACACATTTAACATTTGATCCTATGCGGAACGATGAACAAGAGTGAGTATGACCTACGTTCAATCACGCTATATCAGTTTCCTTTAACTGATATAGGATGTCAGAGGGCTCGAAAACGGGGCGACTTCCCCTGTCGGCCGCTAATAATAAGCCAACGGGGAAAACGACTGGAAAACAGGGGAAAAGTCGAATTTAGTATGAATAAATAGCATCCCAGTGGGGACGGATGTAGAATGCGCGCAAAGTTTCTTCTCTCAGTAACCGTCAGCCTACTGCTGATTCTGGTCTTGTTATTGTTATGTATTGATTGTATTGCTTAAAACCAATCAATATCCCCATACATTGTCATCGGAGTCTGTTCTGCAGAATATTTCGTTCTACTATTTGAGGCGTTATAATTTCAGATTGTAAGCTAGTAAACACAAAGTTGTTTTGTTTGGCTCTCCTGAGACAATACCAGAGTGGTTACTGAAGTTTCCCAAATTCACTTTTCATATCGTTTGTATGTACTGTAATGACTGTGTTTTTGTTTTGTTTATGTACCTTGGCTGGGGGCCAGCCTATAGTACGAAATAAACTATCTATCTATTTATCTACATTTCTCGCGGATTCTATTTCCGGTTTAGGTCTGTTTGGGACCAACAAAAAAACACGTGCTCTTCGAGCGAGTGCGCATCTAGCTGGTGCCTTGTTACAGCGGCGTGACGCGCAATCATTGTAGTCATCTTTGGGTGTTGGGAACCGGCCGGCTGCGCGGTTTGTGCATGAAGAATCGAATGGGTGTGAAACTATTCTTTGTTTGCTATGGTCCAGGCATTGCTAACTGTAAAATCATAATAGAGTGAAAGACAGGTGTCTATCCATAATGCATGTAGTCCATTCGATGTAAATGTTGGAAGCGTTGTAATTGGAAGCAAATCATCGATGTTCACATTTCGGCGACAAATGGAGGACCATGGTCCTCGCCTGGTCAGTCCATATAAGGAGCGTAACCATAGACAACCGCACGCAGACATGCGAGTCATGATGATTATTACATCGTACGGAAACCCCCGCGCAGCACATTAGATCGCGTGACACTGACAGTCACTCATTAAGACGAAAATCTGCGATTTTCGTCTTATGTCGGTGTGTTCGGTTTGTCTGTCTGTCTGTCTGTTTGTCTTGTCACGCATTATCTCTCCAACGCCTCACGATATCGACTTCCAAATTCACAAAAAGATGCGGAGTGGCCATCGTCAGGCCCAATTATCAGATGGGCAATGTAGGTCAAATTTCAAGGTCACAGGAATTTTTGGAAATTCGCTTAACCATTGATAGATAGGACCAAAAATCGGACAAGTCGCTATAACGTTCACAGTTTCCATTTATTCGCGCTGCAAATTATTTCACGCATTAGGCCTATCAGTACCTTGTATGTCGTCTTTAAATTTTGCAAATCGCCCGAATAGTTTTCATGCAAAAAATTCTTAAACTTTAACATTGACCCCTATGAGAGGATTTTGGCGGGAAAATGGCTCCTCAATTTCTCCATGAAGGGTACAAGTGAGACAAACGACGCTTTGCATAGGACATAAGATTAGTATTTAGGGTCGGATGACGATGCTGATCCAGGTCACGCATAAAAGGTCAAGGTCAAATCAAGGTCAAGGTCACGGAACATGATTTTAGCAGTAACTCCGTTAATATTGGGTCTAGAGATCCGCGGTTTGTTTCAGAGTATTCCTCAGAGTGAGGCGCAAAGGAAATGTGGTCTCAGATTTCACGTCACATTTATAGTTTTCGAGTTATTAGATGATCTAATTTTCACTTAATGAAAATGATACAAAAACCGATGTGACAACATGCATGTAGTTAGATTAAATATGTGTGGTGGAATATGTCCTAATATTACTGACATCATGTGTGCCAAATCCCATCGAAATCGAACCGGTAGTTATGACGCAAAAAAATGATCTTACTTTAACATGGCCAATCCCATTGTGAAGCATCGACAGGCCAAATGACTGCCAGCGCGGTGACCGATTTCGCAATAGACCTCGTTCGGTACGGATTTGACGCTCAGTGACTTTTTTTGAGATTCATACGTTCTCGCTATCCTCCAGCTATGTTATACGCGGGTTTATTAATACGGCCTCTGAACTTTATCTGCGACCTTTCATAGTTATCGGGTCAAGGTCAGTTGCACCTATACCCCGATTTTCGTCTTCCCTCTCAAGCTACGCTTGACAAATCTAGTTTTGGTTTATCAACTGTCTATCTACTCTACTCTACTAAATCTGCTCGGATGGTTATTGGGCCACACCGTCATGGAGCAGGTAATGTTGAGCTCGGGGCGCAAATGGCATGACATTGCACGCTTGACACGTCCGTTTGTAATCCTTTTGTGGATCCTTAACAATATTCAAGGTGACGGGCGCGGGTCATCTGAGGCTGTC
This sequence comes from Arenicola marina, assembly GCA_964019135.1. Classification (NCBI taxonomy): domain Eukaryota; kingdom Metazoa; phylum Annelida; class Polychaeta; family Arenicolidae; genus Arenicola; species Arenicola marina. The sequence goes on from OZ025263.1 coordinate 29,291,593, forward strand.
TCTGGCTTATATCTTCGCAAAGCTATTAGAACACCGGAGCAAGACTGCAAAGTGCCGCCAATGTTCTCTCTCATTTGTCATTTGCCATTAGCCCCCCCCCCCCCTGCAACATTTTCTATTCCTCAAGTAATTCCCTGACAAATTGAGTCACGCGAAGAAACACTTAGCATAAATTTCAGATGTGGGTTAATTTAATAAGAATAATATTAGCCATTATGGGGAAACCCCGGAATAGAAGCACCGAGCAAAGTTCCCTGTCAGGGCATACCCTTTGACGTAAACCGCTTGGACATGTCTGCCTGATTTGGAGGTCTTCAGCATGTCAACATACCTAATCTGTACACTGGAACCCGTCATAATCCCCAGAGAAAATATACATATTGAGAACACCCCTCGACGCACATACAAACAGCACACAGCAAATTGTTCTTCAGTTGTAGCCTACAACTGCACGTCGCATAAACACGCAAAGGCAGTTCTACGGTAGTCTAGGTACGTCGGTTCTAAGGTAGTCTAGGTCTGGCGGTACCACGGTAGTCTAGCTACGGCGGTTGTACGGTAGTCTAGGTACGGCGGTTGTACGGCAGTCTAGGTACGGCGGTTCTACGGTAGTCAAGGTACGGCGGTTCTACGGTAGTCTAGCTACGGCGGTTGTACGGTAGTCTAGGTACGGCGGATGTACGGCAGTCAAGGTACGGCGGTTCTACGGTAGTCAAGGTACGGCGGTTCTACGGTAGTCTAGGTACGGCGGTTCTACGGTAGTCCAGGTTCGGTGGTTCTACGGTAGTCTAGGTACGGCGGTTCTACGGTAGTCTAGGTCTGGCAGTTCTACGGTAGTCTAGGTCTGGCGGTTTTATGGTAGTCCAGGTCTGGCGGTTCTACGGTAGTCTAGGTACGGCGGTTCTACGGTAGTCTAGGTACGGCGGTTCTACGGTAGTCTAGGTCTGGCAGTTCTACGGTAGTCTAGGTCTGGCGGTACTACAGTAGTCTATTTCTGGCGGTTCTACGGTAGTCTAGGTCTGGCGGTTCTACGGTAGTCTAGGTACGGCGGTTCTACGGTAGTCTAGGTACGGCGGTTCTACGGTAGTCTAGGTCTGGCAGTTCTACGGTAGTCTAGGTCTGGCGGTACTACGGTAGTCTATTTCTGGCGGTTCTACGGTAGTCTAGGTCTGGCGGTTCTACGGTAGTCCAGGTCTGGCGGTTCTATGGTAGTCTAGGTACGGCGGTACTACGGTAGTCTAGGTCTAGCGGTTCTACGGTAGTCCAGGTCTGGCGGTTCTACGGTAGTCTAGGTCTGGCGGTTCTACGGAAGTCTAGGTACGGCGGTTTAAAGGATATCTTCCATAAGAATAATTGTTACTTTCAGCTTACGAAGGATAATTCGGATAATTACATTTCACTTGGGGCAGAGGGACTATGGCGTAAACGGAACGCCCTCTGCCTCGAGATCGCAATGTCTTCTGTATATGCGCAGTTTTGCCCAACAGGCGGCGCTGCACCAATTTTTTACCGATTGTCCTTTTTAAAGGCAAAGATTGTTTTATGGCTGTTGCCTATGGCATATGCGACACAAAGACTGGCACCTGATCTGTGTTCGTATCTTGATCCTTAGGTAAATAGCGCCATTAGCGCCAGCAGCGACGACAGGCAGTCCCTAATTTTGCAGGATACATGATTTGTGATCTATATCTGAAGGAGATTGATGACTTACTTTTTCCTTTTTCCACACGATATTGATATGGTTGTCCTCAACTTTGCAGCCTTTGATATGGTTGTCCTCAACTTTGCAGCCTGTCTGCAGTGGCTGTTATTGTAGCTGCGCACGACCCTTGTAGCTTCCATTAGACACCGCAGGCCGTGCTGCTGAATCTGGTCAACAAATTCAAATGAGTGATGAAATCACAACGAGCTAGCGATATATCAGGAAAATGAAGTACATTCACATTGCTTTCGATTGCCACATTTTGTCTATAAAATACGGAAACATGTATTACCGAAATGCAGCGTGCTAGAGCAACGCAGAAAGGCAGGAAGTATAAACATATGCTGCGCAAGGTCTCGAGACCAAGAAATGCGGTCATTCTACAGCTGTTCATGAATATATTGAAAACAGTAATCGCTGTTCTCATTAGAACTGCCAATTATCTGATAGTAAACCCTTGTTGTGGCTGGAGTGAATCACCAGACAGGAAATTGATAGTGTGATTTGAACTTAATGAGTTACAAAAAGCTTTGCACGCTTTCCTTTTGCGAGATACCGATATGTTTAATGCAAATTAATGAATATGGAATCGCGGAATTTCCAGTTTGGTGCCGAATGCTATGGACACCACGTGAAACCATGGCAGCGTTTGGTGAAGGACACATCCATGCATAACTAGTCTGCAGTCCACGGGTGGGTGACTGAATGGCTCGGCCACTAGATTTGGTTAGTTATTCCGGACGCTTTAACCACTTTTGGTCATATCGTGTTAATGGGAGAAGGAAGGAAGAGTGGAGCCATATCTCCGGGGGTAACCCCCCCCCACCCTACTAGTTGCGAAGAAAGACATGGGACCGTTATCTTGCGACCACACCTACATGGCCACAGCGGGGCTCGAACCATCCTCATATAGAATGGCGAAATTGATTCATTCCTGTGACAACCATGCAACTAAAAATTAATTTGCGTTAATTGTAGCGACACCTATTAGGGAATGGTCCATTGTTCTTTCCTCGTTAAGAGGTAAAAGTTCCAAACATTGTCATTCGTCGTAGTCGCGGTGGCGCATTCCGGAGATCGGAGGTATTCTAGTTTGGATCGATGTCGAATGGTATACATTGATGCACAATACCTGTCTCCTGAGCCCTGGGTATGTATTGTTTTATCGGATACTTAAAAGAATAGGAGCGTTGGGGTGTGGGGGGGGGGGGGGGGGCTCGTGCTCAGGAGACCATGCCATCAGTCTAATGAGACGACGAGCATTTGAAAATCTGGTGTCCCCCACAGGATCACAAGACTGACCCTTCATCACTAATGGGCGTCGTCTCACTTTCTCGAATGGAAGGCAGTAAGTGCCCGCGAGAGCTTGAGCTCGTAGTAACTTTCCATTGGAGTGGCACCTGTGGTGGATTTAACGAACGCCGCTTAGCCGTATACGGGACTTAGTCGGCTAAAGTTACCACGTAAATCATGGGCAATTTTAGCCGACTAGGTCCGGTACCCGACTAAATTATGTACGTAAAATAGGCCATTGGAGTCTTTGGGGGGCATTTATGTGGGCCATGACGGGTATACCGCCCGTTAAGCCCGGCTTATGACGCTACTCTCCCTGGCGTTCCGATAGGGCTGCGCCATATGCCATTGAAATGTTCACACCGGTCTTACCCAAAGAGCTGGCCTAAAGGCCAGAGCGGACGGCTTGCTGAAAGCCAGTGATCGCGAGAATTGGCATAAAATTCACAAAAATCTTTAATTATATCATGTGTTTGTCCCCTATATATAAATACCTGCTGAACTGAAAACCCTTTATAATTCAAAAATATCTGTCCAATAATCCCGATGCAAATTTGCAAAAGACTCAGCACTCATTTTTGTCAGCGCACCCTGTCGCAAGGACTGTATTTGGCCTCCATTGCCGTTGTCTAAAGTGTCCAATGTCAGTGACCCCACTCCGCGTATCCCATGCGATCTTCAATTGCTTGCTTTCAGGCCCACGAAAGAAGTCTCTTTGACCAGCTGTTGAAAAGACACATGGCACTTAATCGGTCAGCGTAGACGTTGGGCTCTCGCATTGAATTTTTTTTGCGGAAAAACAAACTACAAATAAAAAGTTAAATGATTGGTGGCTATGATGGTTTTAAAGAAATGTGAAAACATCAAAGATGTTATTCTGAAACTGCAATTTTGTATGCCATCAGGAGCGTTTCACCGGGAAGAAAAGCTAGTGTCTGCTGCCCCTTTAGAGCGAGCCTGTGTGGGATGTAGTGGCCTGTCGTAAACACCGGTCATGTTTATACCGGTGTATTCAGGGGCAATGGAACCAGCCTATGCCCTCACTTTACAATCACCCACCATATTCTCCTGAAATGGCCGGTGCTGTTCACGAATGAAGTTGTGGGATGTATACTCTGATGCGTCATATGCGTATTCGGTTTACCGGGGGGGTATATCGGGGATTCCAAAGAGTAGTACCAATGGTTGGTAAGCGGGCGGGTGGGGGGACACTTTGATACCGTCCGCCGCCATTTCCAATTCAAGCTGTGTCCCATCCGACATCGCCACTGGGCTGTCTGACGCCAGCTTTGGATTGAGGAGAAACTCACACGTCGGGCTAAGCCCCGCCCACGCGACAGTTCATTTTGTTAGAGCGCTCGTCTCTGATCCTAACGGCACTTCGATCGGTAGTTCGAGCCTTCTGTTCTAATGTCTGTGCGCTCGCAGGATAAAGACCCCATGTCCTTCTTCGCAAGGGTAAGGAGTTACCCCGTGGACATGGTTCCACTCTTCCCTTCCTTCTACCTTTGACGCTATATGGTCAGAATTGGTTAAAACACCCTGACAATACAACCAACCCACAACAAGGAACTAGACGGTCAAGCAGAGCTTGAGAAGGAAGACGAAAATTGTGGTTATGGGACCAATTGGATTATGTTAAGACCCATTTCATTTCAATGGTCAGGATTGCCATCGTGAAACACAAGAATATGGCAGTATAAAAGTGACTACATTATTTACGGGATTGCAGGCTGGGAACAAACGCTTCCCATTTGTATACTGAATTATACATGGAACTGACAGTGGTATAATTTAGTAATAACATGTTATCTGGTAACCTTGGACTAATGCTACTGACATGTTATCTCCTTTCAGTTCTTCAATATGATTAATTCACTGTCCAGGACATGCACAATCAAATATACGCATACAATCCAGCCAGGTCGCCACCAGCAATACATCAGGATACCATCGCAATTCGCCTAAGACGTACAACATAGTTATTAGTTTTCACTGTTACTATACTGATCAAAAATGTATTAATCCAGTTGCTGAACAAAGATGGCGCGATGAACTGCAGATGCCTGACCATGACTTTTCTAGCTTCTACAGGAATCGCATTTTTGGTATTAGTGACCCTTTTATCGCAGAATTAAATTTTAGGTGTTTCCATCGCTATTTGCCATGTGGCTCTAACCTGTTCAAATGGAACAAACAATGTGTGTAATATGTGTAAAGTGACACCATAACTCATATGATCTTTGAATGCAAGCAGGCAAAGGCAGCGTGGACCACAGTGGGTGATGTTTTAAATATCGACAAAATTGAGGCAAAAGCTCTATTTGGTTTCGCTCAGAATAAGCCGGTCAATCATTTTATTCTGTCACTCGTATCATATTGCATCTATAAATATTGGTTGTTATTGGAGAACCAAAATAGTAAAAACAGTGTTAATCAAGTTATAATATTCTATCTGCAGCGAAATAGTGAAATATATAAATAAACGAAACTCAAAGAACTTTGCTCTGATATCGAATTAGTAATTAATGCCTTACAGTTTTGACTGATATTTTTATCACCTGCGTGTGTATTTGCATGAAAACGTTTAATAAAAGTCATTAACTTTCACATCAGATTGCTTATGGACAACCATGAGACCGCGGATCACGCGACAGAAGCCACGTGTCACCTTTTGTCTATACCTCATGCTTGGCGGTCGTGTAGTCTACCTTGTGGACAACGCTCTGCACATGATTGGCTATGAAATATGGTGATATATATATATATATAATATCTCAATTTTGGTGCGAAGCGTGTGGGCATAATTGGGCCACTCCCTGACATAACAACATCCGGCATTTGCCACCGTATCCCATGGTAAGGAGAAGGAAAATGAATGGCAGGAACAGGAAGGGAAGAGAAAACTTTCCTCGGTTAGATACGTTACATATGTAACCCCAAACCAGAGAGGCTCCTTGTGACAGATGATTAAGTGAGCCTGTTTTTGCCAACAACCGGCATGCAACTCTGGCAGAAAGCAGCCCTGCAATCCGCCACGCGAGCATTAGGTCTTAGGGTTTGGCTTCGTTGACTTCACGGTGTGCGACGTCACCTCGGAGGAAACAATAGAACTAAACATTAAGCCAGATAAGCAACCAAGTTCACAAGTAACGTTATTAGAACGTCACTCGAAATTTCTTTCCCTTTAAGGACAATGGGAAGTGACGGGTTCTGATTATTGAGCGAGAAAACAGGAATGTAGTGGCACGAATTTGTGAAAGCGCGCATTGGCAAGTATATATGATGTTGACCAAAAAAACACCATTAATGCTGGGAGGTGTGAATAGATTGTTATTGTATTGGTGGCTGTTGTGATGATTGTGCTTCTGAAATAGTATAGTATATATAGTATAGTGGCCAAGGTTGCTGTAAATGATACAAACCCCAGATTAACATTTCTCAAAAATTGTCTGAGAAAGAAAAAGCCTATGGTGGATAGGTCACTTTACATATATTCAACGAGGAACATAATTCCAAATCAATGGTCGCCACTGGACAATGTGACAACACGTTTTAGTCAGTCGATTTTATTTGGAATGGTATGATTCATTTATTAGATACCAGAAATTCATGATTTGATGTGCATTTCATAATGAGTTGGCAATAAAAGGATTATTGACATTTTGCATCATACCTGTTATTCAGTGTCTACAAGTTATCTCTTCTATATATAGAACCATTAATGAAATAATTTCGCATAATGTATAGCCTAACACCGTTTATATATCATCATGTCTGTTAGTCAAGGTGAATAAAGTTCAATTTCAGGTTCTGGAGTCGCCGTCCTAGTTTGACAAAGATTGGTTCTATATTCAAGACGCTTAACCACTTTTCGTCATATCACGTCAATGGGAGAAGGAAGGGGGAGTGAAGCCATGTCCCCCCATGTGATGCCTACTCTTTGACATGGGATCCTGCAGCCAAACAGACATGGCCACATTGGTTTTTCTCTGTTGAGCACACGCATCGTAGGGCTTGGTAAATGAAGTAAAATAAATTACACAAATTAATGACAAAAATGTACGGGATGTATGGATTAGTACATGCATTATGGGGTTCGTTTTATACGCCACCTCGTGTTCGTTGCATGGTGCCATGCCCATGGCCACAGCTCTAATTCACGCTACCGGGCACCGTCACATGTGTTTCCTGGTCTGATATGCCAGCACGTTTTCAAAAGATATTTCCGGACGGCCCTTATAGGCGTTCACTGGGTCCAGCGAAGGCGGTCTGAATATTTTTTGTTGTAAACTTGATGTGTCCATCAGCCATGTCGAAAACTATAATTACTTGTAGATGCGTTGCGTTCTTTTACATGAATATTGAAGGCGTCTGTATATTGTTGAACAGAACACTGCATATGTCGTTTTCGTAATTAGTCATTTCCGTTGTTTGCTTGATCATATATCAAATAGACATGTTGATGAATAATAATGAATTTGAAAGAAAACGTGATCAGAGACACCGCATTCCGAGTTTAAAGCAGTAATTAGACCACATGGTACTAATATAACAATAGCGCGAGTTTGCGGGCGTTATGCAATTTGATTGGCCCGACATCAAGCTGTAGCAGCCCGGCATTTTTCATTATCCGCCTGAGGCGGCGTAGAGGCCGAAGAAAAACGGACTGTGGAGTGTGGAGAACAGGCTGCGGGGTAAAAAGGATGGGTTGTTGGGTATAGAGGGTGGTTGTTATTTGGTCTACAGGGTGGGTTATTTGGGTATTAAAGGCGGGTTGTGGATATGAAGGAGGAGCTGCGAGGTATAGCACGTTGGTGGTGGGATATCCAGGGCGGGAAGTAGGGCACAAAAAAAAGGTTTGGTTTATGGAGGTTATGGAGCGTTACCTAGTTATGGGAGCATAAAACACTGGTTGTGAAGTAAAGCCATGGTTTTGGGCTATAAAGCATTGTTTGTGTTGCATCAGACATTGCTTGTGAGGCATAAAACACGGATTGAGGAGCCTGGCTGTGTAACCCCACGCCTGTAAGCCCCCACCCCCAACCTCGCGCCACCAGCACCGACTTCACTCACCGCCATTCACCACCCCCCTGACTGCCCTCCTCCCAACCCCTTGGCTGTACCCCACTCCTCGGACGCCCCCCCCTCCCTCCGCCACCTTCCCGCGTCCTGGACCGCTGCACCCGTCCAGCCGCCTTCCATGGCAACACCCCCACTCCCTCGTTCGTGGGTGTCGCGTCAAATGACCGGAAGTCTACGCCACCTCGCGGGCGATTTGATCATGTCATAAAATGATGATTGGCCGCCAAAAGGTTCTCTCGGCAGCGCGATCGAGGCCGCGTTCGAGGACGAGAGAGTAGGGTGTGGCATCCACAAACCCTGGGCGGTGGCCGGGCGGGGGCGGTAGAGGCACGGCCAATACATGACTGAATAAACAGCTATTGATATTCAAAATGGAATTGCAATTCCATGATTGTAACTGGGTGACTGACAAAAGCGGGTAGCCCATGGGGTGACCCCCCGCAGGGTTTGGGAACTACAATATTACAGTTGTGGTCACGGTGTGCTGCCTATGTCAGAGGGGGCATATGGAAAGCGAGACAAAAGTGAGCGACTTCCTGGTCAGTAATTTTGGACTAAAAAAGCATCCAAGGTAGACACTCATAGGCGCCGCAAAGTTTATGAATGTTAATTATTTGAACACTTTCCGCTGGATTTTGTCAGCAGAAGAAAAAAATCAGTCTCAGATCAGAATCGAGAGACATTGCAGATTTCTGCTCCTGGGATTGAGAGAAAAAATGCGAACAAATGGTGTTTGGTACCCCCTATGACGCCCTGAATTCCAATAAATAACAGAGATCAGACATCCAATTGCTTTGTAAACGAAGAATTTGATGGGACATCTGCCGCAATGGTTGCAAGAGAAGTTGCAGGCGGAGCTCGTGTTTCGGTGCCTTGCTTTCTTTTATTGAGGTGATTAAAACATTAGCCAGCAATGCTGACCGTGTGTCGAGCCCTCATGTGGCCGTTGGCATTAACGCGTAAAGTTTTGCGTTCAATGCCGGGTACATGTTTTGGCCCTAACATATTATCTCTGAAAAATTTATTTTTTCTTCAAAAATGTATTTTTACTTCCCACGGTCGTCACTTTTTTAAAGAATATCCTCCTAAGCGGAAGAGTCGTCCGCCCCCCAAACTACCACCACCACACAGACACATACACACGCCTGCCAACCACGTAACCAAGCCATAAGCCAATATATGTTTTGACCCACTGAGTACATACCCTAATTTCATGACATGTGTCGTATCGAATTAATAACCCTTTTTTCGGGTAAATTTGTAGGAATTCTACCACAAATTGGGCGGGTGAACTATCATGAGGAGGCGTCCACGAAAATTATTGGATAAACAGATTAGCTTTGTGGACGCATGTGGCACTGACAAGACTGTAACCGCCCATCGTCCTTAACTTAAAGTTGCATATCAAGCTTTTTGCTACTTTTGAATGCGGATTTTGCGTAAGAACTCAAACCTTAGTCCTAAGATGCATAACAAAATATAAACACTTCCAGCACCAACTATCTCGCAACGAACAAAACAATCCAACTTCTTGAATTTTCCCTCCACAAAATTGAAAACCTGGGCCTGTCGGGAAACGTCATAAACGTGTGTACATGTTTTTTACCTCTTCCATTTACAGGGGTCTCCCTAGCCTCAAACTATATCTGACTTCACAAGCGTCTAGAGCGCTACTTCCCCTCAAAAGCCATGGGGGGGGGGAGGTGATTCAGGTCTAAACGGCCGTTTTCCCGCATCCCTCGATCGTTTGACACATCGATCAAACTTTTACTTGCCACAAACAACACACAGACAAGTGGAATAATTTTATTTTGGTGCACCCGTTGCAACGATCAGCTCAAAGTGGAAGTTTAATCTGTCTCCACCATTTCCTCAAATGAGAGAGGGGATCGTGTTCCTAGATCACGAAGATTTTTTTATATTCTCAAGTCACGATGCATTAAAAGGGGAAAAACATCTCCCAGTATACATAGGATATATACATGATATGAATGAGCGATTTCTCCATTCACGGTTATTTAATATTAAAAATTATTCCCAGTTTTCTGTGAAATGAACCTTATGGACCGTCACGAACTAAGCGTACACTCCCTGTACTAGATCCGCGCTGTAATATAACGCCTCATACGGATATCACAAGCGCGAATCGTGTGTATTGAGAGACTTCATGGCGCAGAGTGCAAGGGGAATTGTCTACGGGAGTATTTTTTTCATTTGTGAGATCAAACGCTGCTTTATGTCTTGGGCGTCGCCTGGCATAACGAGTTGTTCCACTAATCCCGCCGAGCGTCCCGCCGAGTGTGTGTGGCTGATTTCAGAATCACGTGTGTCATCTACTGAAGTGAAAATGCCATGTCTGGTGACAAAGCGAACAGGAAGTCGTGGTAATAACAACTTCCGGAGGTGACATGTGGTATCAGCTAGCCGTATTTGCTGCTTAGTGTAGCTCACGGGGACAACTAATGCGTCATTAACTTAATGACTTAGGCTGCCGAATGCTACCTTTTCAAGGGCATGCTCGGTAAAACGACTGTAATTACCGTAATAAGGTAAAATGACTGTATTCAACGTAATGAGCTAGTCCTGATATACCATCATGTACCGTAACTGACGTTGTCGGCGTAATAAGCTAGTCCTGATATACCATCATGTACCGTAACTGACGTTGTCGGCGTAATAAGCTAGTCCTGATATACCATCATGTACCGTAACTGACGTTGTCGGCGTAATAAGCTAGTCCTGATATACCATCATGTACCGTAACTGACGTTGTCGGCGTAATAAGCTAGTCCTGATATACCATCATGTACCGTAACTGACGTTGTCGGCGTAATAAGCTAGTCCTGATATACCATCATGTACCGTAACTGACGTTGTCGGCGCCCAGCTTCTTACGCGCATGTTGTCAAATGCGTTTATTTTTGTAGGCGTACGTATATTTTCGGACCAATGGACAAAAGCCCCGACCGACAGATCCCCAAATCACCAAATCCCACTAGGACAAAAGTCTCAGTGGACATAAGTTCCGGTGCCGATATTGAGCACGGTTTCTGCCAATGATGCCGACTAAATGAAAATAGTTCGTGTTGTAGGTGATTAGTAATTAACTAATCAGGGAGTGGTGGAGCCATCTTCCCGTGGATAACGCCCTACTCTTTGCGAAGAAGGAAATCTTTATCATGTGACATGACATGACATGATCACGGCAGGGCCCGAACCACCGATCAACCTTCCGTTAATGGCCATGATACAGCTAGCGAAGTTTCAACATGTTTGAATTTAGGACAAAAAGTGTCCACATTAATAGTATTACAACCAATCAGAAATCGAGATGCGCTCACGTGATTTCTGGAGGGGCATGGTGGGGTGAGTGAAGATCGGTTGGTAGCCGTTAAGACGCTTACATTAATACCTACAAGTTATCTGCTCCTCCTCCTCCACCTCGTCCTACCGAACGTGTAAGTAAAACCGGCGCATAATCGACGTGATTACCTATAGTCGGCACGGAAACTATTTGCCGCCTCGTTTTCTAATTTGACACGAAATGTTTCATTGACAACCCTAAAATCAGTTTATATTTGTCAACTTGAACCAAAAACCCAAGAGAATTTGGCGTACTCACAGTCCAGTTGTCAAAAGAATTCACATGATGCCAACATTATGAGTTTCACGCAAACGAAGCAGACAAGTTTCGCTGTGGCCGTCGCTCTGTTTACCTTGTCATCTGTCATGTCTGTGGGCGATAATATTTCTGGCATTTTGGGCAGGGGGGTTAGGTTGTGTCAGTGTCAAGCCGTAACTTGAATTAAGCTTACATGCGTTTAAAGTTTCTCTCATGTATATGAACATTGAAGCTAAAACTCATTCCTTTTTGCATTGCTTTTGCTTTGAGACGCTAAAATTACTGCTAGTCTAGAAAATGTGCATGGGCACCTAATGCTCTGTCCCCTTTTCTAGTGACTGATATTAGACTCTTCCGTAGGCTTACTTCTTTTAACCAATGAAAACGCAGTAATATGACCTTCGCCTTACGACGTCATAAAAAGGCGGCTGTCAACACACCTTCGTCTGCTATACTTTATGCTGGAGACTATCGTGTTCGGCTGTTATTAAACAAGATACGCTTTCAAGTAAGTTAAAGTCACAATGGTCTCATGTAATGGAGCCAATGAATGCATAAATCGTGGCTCACGGACAAAAATATTTACGAAAGCGAGTCGGCAGATATTAAACGCGCCGACTATAAGAGGCGTTGTCCATGTATTATTATTGAATTTTTTTAAGTGCGTTTATTTCCAACATGAACACTTTTATATGACACATGTCCTTTCAAGACTAAATCACGTTGCATGTGTCGCGAGAACAAACGCGCGAGAACGAAGAAAGTGAAGACGAACATTTTGTTATTTCCCGGCACCGTACCTTCCATATCATACTCGCGATTAGCTAGTTTTGTGCATCAAGGAACGTGAGTGCCCGTCGCCGCGGAAAATTCGCGTGTGCTCGTGACTTTTTTCGTCGCTGACTAGAGTGGTTTTATCCAGCATTCAGCTAAAAGATGCAGCGTTTGATCTACAGAGCTCGAGGGAATGAGCCGGAACATGCAACGTATGCGTTTCAAAACACGTTTGCATAGCACTTTCTTTCCAAGATAGTAGGCATTTTCGCGGAACGGCGAAGCCTTCAGCGACGCTTTTTGACTTGAAAGGTCACCTTCGTGAGTGGTAGGAATTACGTTTAGACAGCAGTGGCGGATACCGCGGGGCGAATATGACGGTTTGGCAGACGATGCGAATTCTTGATTTATCATGACCAGGAGAGGGCTTAGCAGATGGTGCGAATGCTTGGTTTGCAATGACAGCGAGAGGACTTGGCAGACGGTGTGAATACTGGCTTAGTCATGACCATAAGACTGTTTGGCAAACGGTAGGAATGCCTGGTCTGTCCTGAAAGTGACGGGGTTTGACAGACGGCGTGAGTATGGCGACATTCGTCGTCGTTACTTTGGATCAGACAAAGTTCCATATTACTATGTCGTGATGGAACAGTAGACATTGTAAATAAATAAATCTTGGCGTCTCGCCGCCAACGTGACTTCAGGCGCTGAGTCGCAGCGCCCTCTGGTGAATGTCGTTAATTAACTTGCCAGTCCAGACAAAGCCTGCAAGAGACACACTCGTGAAAGGTTATTTGTACAACATGTAGGACAGCTTAACATAAGCTTCCTAAAGTATGTTCAACATTGAGAAACTGCAACAAGCACTTCAAGTGCCGGCGCAGCAGCCGTCGACAAGCCTTCAGATCGCACAATACGACAAGTTGCTATTCAATCTAGGAACAGAACTATCCACGCTCCGACGCTAAGCCCCGCCAATACTTGAGTCCTTTTTCTGTAGCCGTGAGTAGGAAATTGACAATCATAGCTGATGGTAGGTACAAGCGAGAAGTACTCATCTCCAAAACTGACAACAACGAGACATGCTGATTTCTTTGTCCGACTTGTTTGCCGACATAACGCAGCCACGTGGAAGACATTTTTTACCACATGATTGGATAAAGGCGACACATGAGGTGACCATGCATTTGCATGTGTATGCGTTTGTTGGAAACCTCATGAAATAAATAATGTTTACAAAACGCGAGAGTGACGTCAGTCAATGATTGACAGCCTGGATCGGTCCATGGCATTGGGCGTATAATTGTCAAGATAGAACAACGACTGCAGACTGCAAATGGGTTGGCTGGTTGTTTATTCAGAACGCTTTAACCGCTTTTGGTTATAGCGCGTCAATGGGATAAGAAAGGGAGAGTGGAGCCATATCCCCGAGAGTAATCCCCTACTCTTTACAAAGAAGAACATGGGATCTTTATCCTGCGACCACACAGTTTATACAGACATGGCCACAGCTTGGCTCGAACCACCGATCCACGTGCCGTTAGGCGCAGAGGAGAGCGAAGGCATAGAACAGGAAAACTAAATAAGCTGTATCCGTGGCAGGCCCATTTGGAAGGTGTGGCATGTCTTTTCAGCCTGCAGATGACAGCCCTTGCCGCCGACGACCATCTGTATCTCACAGGCCACTGCCCAAGTTTTTGCATTGATGTCTTCAGCGCATTAATCGGCTGCGGTCAGACTTTCATGAATAACGTGGTCTAAATCGGTCCGTAAATAGATCGCCCCCCTGCGCATCTCTGACACAACGTCCAACCCATGTGCCATCCCAAGCGTCGGTACTGGGAAAGAAAGCATCGTCAATTACCGAACCGTACCCCCATTACCCGCCAGCGCTGATGGAGACTCTTTGTGGGGCGGGGGGCAATGGGGTGGGTGGGGGGGGGGGGGTCGTGTTCCCAGATCACGAACAATAAATGTCTTTATTCCAAGGTTTCGATGAATTAAATGGAGGAATCCCCGCATACAATAGAAGGGGTGAATACATGATATCAATTGGCGATTGCCCAATTTACTCGCGCAAGCACATTGACATTGAGTGGTAATAAATAAATGGTTTTACAAAACAAAACACGACAATTAGTCAGTCGACAATTAGACGGCTGTCTAGTTAGCTAGTTTTTTTCACTAGCCATCCATTTGGCTAGCAATGTAAATATGGCCATATGGTACCAGAAATATGAATAGCTAACCCCCCATGCACATGAATCAACACACTGATACTGTAGTGCTGTCAGCTGGATTCCGCCATAAACCAAGCAATGGCTCCAAAAGGTACACAAACAGCCACCGGGGACAATACCGCACACTCCCTCGCCTCTGTCCCAACCCTCCGCCGCCCCGCGCCTTCCCACTTCACGACCAGGTCAAGGTCATACTCCGCCCCTGCCCTCGACATCATTCTTGGCCCTAATGCCACCTCGTTCCAAACACCAGCAATGGTCCCGCGACCGATAACATGGGGTGATCGACTGCAGTGGACGCTGGGGCTTTATTATGGCGACATTTCGCTTCCAGCGCCACCGCCCGTGATTTTCCGACACTTCCTGTACCCAGTCCCATTCCACCCCGAAGTCATCCATCCAGAAATGGCACTCCGCCCACCCCGACCTCCACCACCCTCACCGTCCATCCCCAAGTCGCACTCCGCCCATCCAGACCTCCACCACCCTCACCGTCCATCCCCAAGTCGCAGTCCGCCCACCCCGACCTCCACCACCCTCACCGTCCATCCCCAAGTCGCAGTCCGCCCACCCCGACCTCCACCACCCTCACCGTCCATCCCCAAGTCGCAGTCCGCCCACCCCGACCTCCACCACCCTCACCGTTCATCCCTTAGTGATAGACATCTCAACCCCCACAGTCAACATACACTTAAAAGAGCGCAGCCCCCTCGCCCCCCACCCCACTCCCTCACCCACGGCCGCCATCCGTGACCATCCACCCTCAGCCCTATCCCTTCCCCCGACACCTTCCTTTGTCCTCTTGCCTCCTCCAATTGTGTCCTCTATGTGATGTATATTATTTCCATCACAGCGAGACGGGTTGTGGGGTGAAAGGGCACGGTTTGTGGGGCATAAAAGAGGGGATGTAGGGTATAAATGGCGGGTTGTGGGTTATAAAGGACGGGTTGTGGGGCATAAAAGCGGAGTGTTGGGTATACAGGGCTTGTTGTGGTTGTGGGATATAAAGCATGTGTTGTGGGACATAACGGACGTATTGTGGGGTATGAAGAACGGATTGTGGGGTGTGGAGAACAGACTGCGGGGTAAAAAGCATAGGTTGTTGGGTATAGAGGGTGGGTTGTTGGGTATACAGGGTGGGTTTTTGGGTATAAAGGGCGGGTTGTGGATATGAAGGGGGACCTGCGAGGCATAGCACGTCGGTTGTGGGATATCCAGGGCGGGAAGTGGGGCATAAAGAAAAGGTTGGTTTATGGATGTTATGGAGCGTTACGGAGTTATGGAGCATACAACATTTCTTGTGAAGCAAGGCCTTGGTTTGGCGCTATAAAGCACTGTTTGTGGCGCATCAGCCATTGTTTGCGAGCCATAAAACACGGACTGAGGAGCCCGGCTGTGCAACAGCCCCTCCCCCTCTTCCTCCCCAATGAACCACCACCCTTCCCCACCTCACCGCTTCCCCGTCCACCATCCTTGATTGACCCAGGGGTCGTAGTTAAAGATTCTATACATACTCGTTGATCACGTTTTCTCGGTACATGCCATAGTCACCATTGCCCTCTCGTAAGCTAAACGCGCCGCCACCCCCTCACAACCCCCCCCCCCGCCTCATACGACCGCTCACCTCCAACCCCCAGGCACATCCCCGCTGTACACGCACTACCACCCCACTCGCTCGGCCCTCTCGTGTTGACCCCCATCCCACCCACTTCTCCCCGCACCACGTCGGCCAGGGAGACCTTCACTCAACCCTCCCCAAACCCCACGCCTATAACCCTTCCTCCCCGCCGCCACCGGTACCGACTTCACTCACCGTCATTCAACCCCACCCCACGCCTGTAACCTCCCCCGCCCCTCCAGCCACCGGCACCGACTTCACCCTCCGCCATCCACCCCCAACCCCACATGAAATGTTTAACATGATAAATGTGCTATGATATACAACATTATCAAATAAAATTTTATCATAGTAAACGTGTTATGATATACCAAGGTACATTTACTATGGTATTTTTGACAGTTGTACCATGGTATTCTATGGTACATTTTACCATGGTACATGTACTGCGTTAGCTTAGTAATGGTAGACTTATCGGATCGAGGTACTAGCCTTGCGTTAAATTGTTGGTTCCACTAAGCTTAGTGCTAAATCACTGTCTGTCCTCTTGGACTAAGGGATTCAGCAGACAGCATTACAACGCCACTACCTGTGACAAGGTGGTGGTTTCGATGTCAGCGCTACAACGGCACATGCCCAAGCCATTAGACCCTGTACTGTACCGCTCAAACATGCGTGGCGAGAAGCGGTTTGATGGCGAGAACTTCTTTGAGTGTGGCAGTATTTTCTGGAAGAATGGATCTTACAACTTACGTTCTTGTCTTGGTTTAAGTCTCCGTGATTACGACGATATCCTTTATTGTTTGACGAACGAGTAGAGATCTCTGATCCGTTGTTCATCCATAGAAGACATTGTGCGCATGCGCACAGTCATCAAAACAGTACAATTCGCTTGGTGGCGCTCCGTAAACCCGACCATTGATACGCGATAAGCGAAAAGCCAACTGGCGAAAGCCACCGGTGAAGAATGACCAAATTCAAAATGGTGTGATGAACGATACTAAAGTATAATTTCCTTCTTTTTAAAAATCAATTTTAACACGTTTAAACCCTGCTGTGACCATTCATGTTGATGTGGTCGCAGGACAATATCATATTTGTTTATAGGAGCAGAGACTAAATTAACCCGCTACAATAGCTCCACTCTCGTTTTAAACATTGACACGATATGATCATAATTGTGTAAAGCGTCCTGAACATATAACACCACAACGGAGAAGCGCCCGGTGCATGGCATTGCAAGCACTTCTCTGCAGTGGTATATGCTCATTATACACTGCGATACTTGTACATACAATAGTACCTTGGTGCATCCAGATCGCACCGTGGTGTATCATGCAACTTAACGCATGATTAGATGGGCACTTCGAGAAAAATGGCAGAGTTCTGCTCAGGGGATTGAGAGAAAAGTGGCGAATAGGTGTTGTTTAGTACTCTTTACTACGCGCTTAATTCCAATAACTAATCAGAGATCAGACATCCAATTGCTTTTTAGCAAGAAGGAATGTTATGGGTGCCCGTGATTGGAAATCTGCCGCAATGGTTGCGAGAGATGTTGCAGGCGGCGCTTCTGTTTCGATGCCTTGCTTTCTTATTTTTAGGTAATTAATGGTCTGAAAACATTACCCTGCGATGTCGGCCGTGTGTCGAGGCCTCATGTGTCCGTTGGCATTAAAGTCACTATAATAAATTTAAATAAAATAAATGCGCATTGGATCGGCGGAGCCCCACAGCAGACGCCTGTTGCTGTGAAGCGTTATTTGGGTAGACTAACCCATGACTGACTTTGATCGTTTTTGATTGAGTTGTGTATTCAATTCCTGGTGCGTGTATTGTTTTTTGGCCCTATAGCATCTTAGCACTGAAACGTGCGGTCCTTCTCACGGTCGTCACTATTTTAAAGACAAATCGTCCTAAACGGAAGATTAGTTCAAAAGGTCACTTGTCCCCAAATCAATCCCTGTTGCACTGTGCTTAGGTAGTTACTGCTGCACCCCCCCCCCCCCACCTCCACATACACGTCCCAATCATGTAACCAAGCTATACGCCAATATATTTTGCCTACTATTTTGATCCACCGAGTACATACTCTAATCTCATGACATTTGTCGTATCGAAAAAATAACGTTTTTTTCGGATAAAGTTGGAGGAATTCTACTACAAATTGGGAGTGTGAACTATCACGACGAAGCGTCCACGGACATTATTGAATAGACGGATAAGGTCAGTGGACACATGTGGCACCGACAAGCATTTGACTTAACTTAAAGTTGCTTATCGAGCTTTATGTTTTTGTTGAATGTCCATTTTGCGCAAGAACACAAACACAAGGCTTTAATGTGCATAACAAACTCAAAACACCTACGATATCCAGCACCAATATACCGTTCCAGATACCCCAGGCGACATCTATCGTCAAAGATAGACACCGCGTGTTACGGGTTAGAAAACAGATTATCGCATGCGTTAAGCATGCATGCCTATGGAGTTCGGGTTCGGGTGCAAGGCTTCAACCTATCTTTTGCCAGGGGTAGATTGACTCTTTAGCAGTGTTACTCACAAAACAAACAAACAAACGTTATATATTACAATAAACTGGGTCCAAGATCACTTACCAAAGTATTACGGTAGACTTGTGTGGAATGTCGATGGCGCTGACGAAAAGAAACAAACTTCACACATCACCTCTTTACCGACCGACATCATATGGAGCTTTGCTTCTACATAAATATGGGAATTACATTTGGTATGGGCGTTATGTGTTATCTGTTACTGTCCGTATTTCACGCCGAAACCCCTGTCGTCTCACTAGTCACGTGATTCCGACCAACCCCGAACTTTATTTGCATAGTCGTGTATTTCCGCTTGTTCCAGATTTCTCGCGTCGTTACAATATGGCTGAAGATAATAAAGCGATAGCATAAGTGGGCAACTCTCCTTCCGTTACGATGAACCAGTTGTAACCGAACGAAGCTCATTTCAACCGTATCTTGACCGCCGATCGTTCGGGCAAACCGCAAAACTATAATATTACGCCCTGTGGGTTGTCTTTTTCTTTAGTTTGATTGCTTTAATGACGAAGCGATTCACGGTATGCTGGCAGTCACGTCCAATCGGGTTTACCTATGGGTTGAATGAACCAACTGTGGCAGTGTTAAGCGCCATTGTGACCAAGGCACAAAAGACACATTATGAAGCCTATGAACACAATGGACGTTGGTCACGACCAAGGCTTGTCAGAGGCAAGCAGGCGTCAGTTTTTCTCTTCGTTGCCCTAACGAATAGCTTATTACAACGAAGAGACTTCTTTTTTAAGCCACATACTTTCGGCATCTCCTTCCCATTCGCGACTGCCTTGATCTTTCCTCCCGCCCTCAGGCTGATGTCAGTCTGCCTATCCGCTATCCCGGCTCTTGGTTCCCGAAACAATTTTTTTGTTTAATCATTTACGGTCATCCATCTTCTGTCGAATGGGAAAAAATCATTAAGCTCCGCGAACAAAGCGTGTATTTTGATCATTTGGTAGGCGGCGAGGGGCGAGGGGTTTCATACTCTGGATATTTTTAAGTCTCTGCTTCGTGAGAGGTAAACAGTCATGGCGGTATCTATCATACGGAAGGAAACGGTCATAAAATTATTATGGTGATTTATCTAAAAGGTGAATCCACAAAAGAAAGACGTCGAAAATGCATTGAAACATCCTCCGATTACATTACTTTCGGCCATTTATCTGATGATAGTGTGAGCTAATTATACATCAAGAGTCATATGAAGCACACGACCATTGGTAATATTAATACGCTAAGCCCTTGTATTAATACCTACATTTCCCTGCTCCTCCTCCTCCACCTCGTCCTACCGAACTTGTAAATAAAACCCACGCATAATCTACGTGATTATCTAAGAGATATTTTATTATATGGGTATGTTTTATTATTTTAATTTATTTAAATGCGTTTATTTCCAGTAGGAAACATTGTATATGACACATGTCCTTTCAAGACTAAATCACGTTACATGTGTCGCGCGAACACACGCGCGAGAACGGACAACGCAAAGACAATCATTTTGTGTATTTCCGGGCACCGTAGCCTCTGTTTCATACCGGCGATAAAACTAGTTATGACGGAAATCTTTGATTTCCGAAATCTATCACTTTGTCCGTTTGTCTGTGTGAGTGTGTATGTATCTGTTCGCGCTCTGCAGGTCGCAAATCGCAACAGATCGTTCTGTAACTTTACCCACCCATAGGTATGCGACAAGGCTCGGTCAAGTGCGTCAGCGGGGTATGTAGGTCAAAGGTGAAGGTCACAGGAAAGTTTTGTTTGTTCCTTAACCATTGGGTGATAGGGCAAATAATTGAAATACAGCTCACTGTACAGACAGTTTTGGAGCTAGGGCATTGGAACAAAATACACATATGGTCCTCTGGTGTTTCTCGCCCTGTGCCAATTTGAAATCGATTAAGAAGTTTGGTCGCTAAAAAATATTTTAACTTGAAAAAGAAACTTTAACATGGGACTCTATGAGGCTACATATTTGAGCAATAACTCTACTCATCGTGAGCACTAAGCCGTGCCGCCTTTCAGGGTGGAGTATCGCTCAACGCTGCGTGTGTGCCTGAGCATTGACGGGAAGGGAAGAGAGCAGTGTGGCGTTGGGTAGTCCATCTCTGCGTGTCTCCAGGATCTGAGAGGTCAGTCTGGATCTGAGGGGTCAATCTGGATCTAAGAGGTCAAATCTGGATCTGAGAGGTCAAATCTGGATCTGGAAGGTCAAATCTGGATCTAAGAGGTCAAATCTGGATCTAATGGGTCAATCTGCCTCTGAGAGGTCAAATCTGGATCTGAATGGTCAAATCTGGATCTGAATGGTCAATCTGGATATGAGAGGTCAAATGTGGATATATGAATGGTCAAATCTGGATCTGAATGGTCAATCTGGATATGATAGGCCAAATCTGAATTTAAGAGTTCACATCTGGATCTGGGATGTCAAATCTGGATCGAAGGGGCCAAATCTGGATCTGAGGGGTCAATCCGGATCTGAGAGGTCAAATTTGGATCTAAAGGGCCAAATCTGGATTTACTTTTCATCTGTCCGTGTGTGTGGTCGTGTGTATTGGTGACGAGGGGTGGGGGCGCCGTGTGCGGGAATGTTTCATTTCCGTCATCATCCTTTACCATGTGGGTGACGTTGTCTAGTTTTGTGTATCAAGTGGTGCGAGTACCCGTCGCCGTGGAATATTCGCGTGAGCTAGTGACGTATTTCGTCGCTGACTAGAGTCGTTTTATCGAGCATTCAGCCAAAATTACAGCCTTAGAAAAATTACAGAGCTGGAGGGAAAGAGCCGGAACATGAAATGAATGCTTTTCAAAGCACGTCTGCAGAGAAATTTTTTTCAAGATGAAGAGGCAATTTCTCGGAACGACGAAGCCTTCAGTGACGCGTTTTAACCTGAAATGTCATCTTCGTGGCTGGTAGGAATTACGTTATATAGACAGCAGTGGCGGATCCAGCGGGGGCTACTACGACTCGAGCCCCCCCCCCCCCTCCCAAACCCTAGTCAAGCCGCAGACCCCATAGCCCCCACCAACAGGTTTAGCCTATGAGAATTGAGTCTCTAATTTCCCTAACGTTTATGAAAGTGAAGGCATGCCAGTCGGCGTGATTGCTTCTTTTGTCATGGTCGTGAGAGAGTTTGGCAGACGGTGTGAATACTTGCTTAGTCATGAACGCGAAACGGTTTGGCAGACGATGTGAATGCTTGTTTTGTCATAGCCGTGAGAGGGCTTGACATATGGTGTAAATACTTGGTTTGCCAAGACCGCCATAGGGTTTGGCACACGGTGGGAATACTTGGTTTGCCATGCCCGCCGTGGGGTTTGGCTCACGGTGTGAATGCTTGGTTTCTCATGACCGCGCAAGAGCTTAGCAGATTGCGCGAATGCTTAGTTGGTCATCATCATTGGCAGAGGGTGTGAATGTCTGGTCTGTCCTGAACGTGACAGGGCTTGGCACACGGCGTTAGTATTGCGACATTCGTCGTCGAACAAGGTCTGTTTGTTTACGATAAATGTCGTACTTGCAACACAATATCGGCTCCACGCATATCGGTCAGTGTGAGATAGTAACCAGAGATCCCATAAACGACAACGTTAAATTGTGCGCCTGGTGTGCTCACGCTCATTCGGACCTAGCAGTCGGGCTACGCCCAATGTCAATGAAATATTCACACCGCTCATATCCGGTTCATTTCGGAGCAAAGGAACCAGCCTAGACAGTCACTTTTGAATCAATCGTCATCTTCTCAGGTTTGTTCCGCCCTGTTTTGAACGGGCACCACGGCATACCAAATGGATGCGCACGCGCCCGATCCGGATGAAAGAAGTGTCGGACGGTAAATGTTCGTATTCGGTTTACCCTGAGGATATAACCGGCCTGTCAACGAGTAGGACCTATGTTTGGTAAACGCTGGGCGTGTTTCCTTTGTTGTGTTGTGCGTATCCGATCTGTGCGTGCACGCTGGGTACAACGATCTGATGCTATATTTGATTCGGTGCCGACTGGGCAGAGGTCACGTAGAGGTCGGGAGTCTGCTCACACGACGCCGTGGACGTGATCAGTATCGCGACCTCTACACCGTCAATGTCAGATATCAATACGATATGGTTTCTTACAAGACGTACCTCTGAACATTGCAGTAAATACATATACAATGCGTACTTATTATATTAATGCCCGTTTCTACAGTTCAGAGCCCCATGGTCTCATTTGTAATTGACCGTGTTTTTTTCCTTTGCATGGTCGGAGTAGCTTAATATATCTACCGCCGTAACGTTATCCCACCGTACAATGAAAGGCCGTCTCTGTGCCTGTCTACTCACCATCGCCTCCGTTATTCTACAAAGAACCTCATCGCGCTCTCTGTTGTTGCGGAGAATGCCATTCGATGGCACTGTAGATGCTTTTGCTATCGATGCTGGCTATAGACCATGAAGGCCCGTGCGGCGCCTGAATTACATTACCATTGACAATAAACTGTTATCAGTGTTGCCAAAGCATAACAGACTGTTATCCACCCCTGGGGGAAGGAGGGAAGGGGGTGGCAAGGTTGTCTTTGGTGGCGAGAGTGGGGCGGGACAGGACTCCAAGGCAGTGGTTTATATCACCGTAGGAGCATCCCTGTATGTGTAAGGCACGCCATCTTCGCATTAAATTTGGGAAGAAAGGCCTTTGGTCTCAAGGAGTGACTGAAGTATCTCACCCTGGGGAAGGGTGTGGGAAGAGAATTTTATCTTTGCCCACTTTTTCTAATCCAATAACACTGCAGGACTGTGTGTGGGCTATAACTCAAATTATGCAGTCTGCGGAACAGTACAACATGTACCAAATTTGGATAGTTTCATACCGATGTCTTTGTTTGTCATATGTATCCTTTGTCTGGCATTGGTTCTTCACAAATATATCCACATATTTTAACAGCATCAGGCTGGCGCAAACTTTAAGTGGAATAGCTTGGTGTTTGTACCTTTCTACCAAGATAAATATATTTGTTCCAGGGGGATCTCATACATTTTATCGCAGTAATTAGCTCCTTATATAAATTAGTCCCACAAGTGCATCCCTGTTGTACAAATAATATTTGCAACCTACTTGCAACTTATTTAAATTTTTTGCTTATATTTTTTTGTAAGTACATCAAGACCTATAATTCCTGTTTCTGCAGTCGTTGTTTTATCTTAACAAACACACGCCTAAATCAATAGATTCACTGACGTCATTGTCGCTTTTATCCAATAATGAGGTGGAAAACGGTTTTCCGCGTGGCTGCGTTATGTCGTTGACATACGTTGGTGGGCATCCGTCCGTCTACGAAAGACGATGGATGTGCGGCTTTGTTTTTGCTTAATTTATACGATTTCCATCGCGGCCTCTCCGCTTATGATTAAATAAGACTATCTGTGACCTGTCGATAGGTCTTGGTTTGTGCTCGCTGGTGGGCGCCTAGATTGGCGTTTCCATTCCAGTTTCTCAAACCAGAGCCTGTCGTGGTGGGCCAATCCCTCATGCACGACACGTGCCCATCCCCTTTTTTGGGATGCTAGATCCTCCCAAGAATCTGAATCCATGCCGAGAGCCTTCATGTCACGCATGCAAACATCCTTTAAACTAAGCTTTAGCCGTCCAGTTGGCCTTTTGCCGTCGGCGAGTTCACCGTAGAGCACATCCTTTGGAATACGTTCGTCTTGCATACGATGGACGTTCCCAAGCCAACAAAGACGTCTTTGCTTCACAAGAGCAAGGATGCTTGGTATGTTGGCCCTGGCTAACACGTCAGCATTTGTTACTTTGTCTTGCCAAGATATGCCTACATATGTCGCACAAACAAGTCGGAAAAAACAAATCAGCATGTCACTTTATTGTCAGCTTCAGAGAAGAGTACTTCTCACTTGAAACTACAATCAGCCATAATTGTCAATTTCATACTCACGACTAAAGAAAAAGGACACAAGCGTGGGCGGGGCTTAGTGTCGGCGTGTGATTGGTATATTCTTAATTTGAGTAGCAACTAGTCGCATTGTGCGACATGAAGGCCTGTCGACGGCAGCGGCGGCAACAATTGAAGTGCTTGTTGCAGCTTCCCAAGATAAAACATAGCTTAGGAACCTGATGTTGAGCTGCCTTACATGCTGTAACAACAACCTGTCATGAGCGTGTCTCTTGCAGGCTTTGTCTGGACTGATAATGAACGACATTCACCAGGGGGCGCTGCGACTGAACGCCTGAAGTCACGTGGGGCGGCGAGACGGGCGAGATTTATTTATTTACAAAATCTACTATTCCATTACGACATAGTAAAATTGAACCTTGTCTGATCCTCAGTGCGCGGCGATGTCTGGCGGTGAGGGTATTGTGCGATCATGTGAGGTGTTTGACCATCTATTTAGTGACTTGAGCATCAAGTCTTCCCTGTAGTTTTCTGATTGGCTCCGCGGTTGTGTCATGTGTATCCTCTACTATTCTTTATCCTCTAGCTGCCCGGTAAATGAAGTCACGCGCCGTCTGAAATACTATCACTTCACGCTCAGACATTGTATCAACCAGTACGTCGAACAACAAATGGCATGCAATTAAATAAGAAGAAGCATATGTCCATTTACAACAAAAAAAACTGTGACCCTCCCAGAACAAGCCGGGCCGCCTGGAGCTCGGTGGGTTAGAGCGCTCGCTCTGACCACCAAGGTGCCTAACGGCATGTAGATCGATGGTTCGAGCCCTGATGTTGTCACGTCTGTGTGCTCGCAGTATAAAGATGCCATGTCCTTCTTTGCAAATAGTATGGAGTACCCCATGGGATATAGCTTCACTCTTCCCTTCCTTCTCCCATTGACGCTATATGATCAGAATTGGTTAAAACCCCCTGAATATACAACCAACCCACAGCAAGCAACCAGTGACGGTGTCGGCGTAAACCAGCGTATATCGGCGCGTCACAGTCTCAGTGCTAGAATGGTGCGCCCTAAGCAAGATATAACGACCAATACGAGCCACATGTCCCCGGCTCGCTATGACATATATGGATACCACCCGCATTGGGCGATAATATCTACGACAGAATGGTCTTGAACCATGAACCTTCGTTGAATAATTTGAGCGACGGGGACCAACTCGCGAGACAAGCAGGGCACTGTTGGCCAATCCGGTAATGGCGGTCCTAAGTGATATTACCTCTAAACAGCGCCCATTTTGCGCGTGTCGCATAATCATGACAAAAGTGATTTATTATAGATATATTAGTCTCTTGTAGTAACACTCCAAATGACGCCCTCAATCAGTGTTCTGTTCGCAAATCCCAGACTACGTCTAGATAGACATGGCGGCCGGACGCCAAAAGATTCTTGTTATTCGGGTAAGATATATCAGTGAGCTGTATTAGCTGCAAGAGCACGTGGAATCAAGGTTGCAGTGACCGTCTCCTTGGTCCCAGCCTCTTGTGACCGTCGGGTACGTTGATAACGGCATAATACATACTGGTTTATAATACGCTCCTGTGTCTGGGGGATTCCGTTGTCGGACAAGTGTAGAAGGACAGGATCCCCATTCTGATCGCTTCCATCCCGGCGGCAGGGCATGAGGAAAGTGCTGGCGTGAGGAATACTGGCCCATACTTATCTAAAATAGATACCAAAACTGTAATAAAATCATTGGTCATTTTGGCCATCCTGAAAAACACGAATATGGGAGTATAAAGGTGATATTATTTACGAGATTGCAGGTTGGGAACAAACGCTTCCCATTTATATACTGAATTATACATGGAACTAACAGTGGTATAATTTAGTAAAAACATATTGTCTGGTAATCTTGGACTAATGCTACTGACATGTTATCTCCTTTCAGTTCTTCAATATGACTAATTCACTGTCCGGCACATGTACAAACAAATGCACGCATACAATCCAGCCAGGTCGCCACCAGCAATACATTAGGATACCATCGCAATTAGCCTAAGACGTACAACATAATTATTATCGTTCACATCTGATTGCTTATGGACAACCATGAGACCGCGGATCACGCGACAGGAGCCACGTGTCACATCTTTGCTTATACCTCGTGCTTGGCGGTCGTGTAGTCTACCTTGTGGACCAGGCTCTGCACAAGATTGGCCATAAAATATGGTGATTAATATATATATATAATATCTCAATTTTGGTGAGAAGCGTGTGGGCATAATTGGGCCACCCCCTGACATAACGACATCCGGCGTTTGCCACCGTATCCCATGGTAAGGAGAAGGAAAATGGAGGGAAGGGAGTGGGAAGCGAAGGGAGGAAAGGGAAGGAAAGATAAATCTTTCCTCGGTTAGATACCTCTCATTTTTAACCCCAAACCAGAGAGGCTCTTGGTGACAGATGGTTGTGAACCTGTTTTTGCCAACAACCGGCATGCCACTCTGGCAGAAACCAGCCCTGCAATCCGCCATCTTAGATTTTTTACATTTTAGAATCAAGACTAAAGTATCTCAAAATTTATGATGCACATGTTTTTACATCTCTTTGAGTCTGTAAAACAAACATTTCAACATGCGCGGTTTATTTTTATCGCGCGCGGACATGATAGCGAGCCGCGGTCGACATCACACACAAAATAGCGAACTGCGAACAGGCGCGTAAGCATATAAAGCCGGCCACCAACTTCTGCTCCGTTGACCAAAATGCTTCTCTCCGGATAGCCCGCAGGCTTTCAGGATTTTAACTCAAGATAGAGTGTACTTATTTGACATGGAGTAGAGGTTGGTAATACAAAAAATTACGGAATATATTGCTTTAAGCTTTGCTTCGTTGACGTCACGGTGTGCGACGTCACGATTGTTTGTCAGCCAATAAAACGACTGGCGTGCGTGATACATTTCTGACTGGAGGGTATTAGCGACACAAACAACCAGTTGTTTTGAATACAATTCTCTCGGGGTTCTTTGAATTGAGACAAAAATCAAGCATAGTGCATAATAGGATAGCCAACTCTGCATTTCTAGAACGCCTAGAACGATCTCCCGATTTTTTTGCATGAACTGTATTGTAAAATAAAACAATGAATATACTGACGTTAACATTCCTTTGTTAAGCAATCAATTATGTCTGATGTTGTGTGTCATATTTACAATGGATAATACAAATAATATAATATAAATAATATAAATATATATAAATATAGATATAAATGGATTAATTGTTGTTTATTGTCATAGCTTGATACTGTATTGTGCTGGCTATCTTTGTTAATTACACTGTACAAATGTGACATCATTATTGACATATAGTTCTGTCAATTGCTGAAATGTGTCCACACAGTTATGTTCCAACAGCTTAATTAGAATTATTTGTTAGCATGCAAGAATGAATAGTTTACACTGAGGCTCATTTAACAATGAGATGATCTGTACAAGGCAATATGTACTGTACATGACCTGAGACTTCACTGTACTGAGGCTGTACATCCGTGTTTGAATGTTTATGTGATCATTTAAATGTGAATACCAAAACAAAACACTTGTTTCTTTCTTACTTTGTTACAGTTATTACAATATTCAATATTACAATATTGTCCTGCTATAACTTGAAAACATCACGTTATCTGCAATTGTCTGATTTTGTTCGAAAGATTTGATTCTTTTTGAAAAATAAAGGTAATTTTGCATTATTCCAACGAATTCTTGTTTTACGTTGTTCAGCTGGTCCAACTTCAACAGTGCGTTAAAAAATAGATTTCTTGGACTTTTTGCTATTTAAAAAAAAATATATATATTGGCGGCCATCTTGAAAAATAGCGGCCTTTTTGTCTTACTCCAATGAATTCTTATTTTGCGTTGTTCACCAGGTAAAACTGCAAAAGTACAAATTCGTACACTAATATCTTGGAACTATTATTTTATAGACTTTCTTTGGTTAACTTGGCGGCCATCTTGAAAATGCGGCCATTATGAAATATCCGACCTGAGTCCATAGTCCCATATTGTCCGTACCTCATACTCTACAAATCCCCACCTCCCCTCCCACCCCTTTCGCCGCTCTCCCATCATCCCACCGCCACCATCCCTCACAGGGAGGAGGTGATGAAGATGCACGACGGCCTCTCCACCCCAAATGACCTACCAGATTTAACCGATTCCGGCTTTCCCGCCCCATCAAATCCGGTCGTGCAAAATCACAATCAGAACGATCTCCCGCCCCTCCCCCACCCCTGGCACCCGTCCCCCACCCCAGACCCCCGGTGCAGCTCGGTAACCCCACCAAAGAGAAACATTCTACAAATTCCACACCCTACGAGGATCTTGAATCTATTGTTAAATGGACATAAACGTTTCTGTTGATACGATACCGTACAGGATACGGCGCTACCATTCAACCACGTGCTTTTGTTTACATTCTAAGCCTATGGGGGGCTGGGGGCAAGGGGGGCGGGGCAGGGGGGGGGGGCAGGGGGGGGGGGGCAGGGGGGGATGTCGTGTTTCCAGATCACAAACAATAAATGTCTTTATTCCCAGGTCTCGATGAATTAAATGGAGGACTCCCCGCATACAATGGAAGGGGGGGATACATGATATAAATTGGCGATTGCCCAATTCACGGCTATTTAGTATTAAAATTCTTCTCATCGGTAACTTCTGGTACACAGTACCCCGAAGCAGAGAGAAATATCTTCTCATCCACTGGGGTACGGAGGGGAGGGGGGGGGGAGGGGCAAGTGGTTTCTTCGTGAACTGGGAATGGGATATTAGCCGACCGTCATGATCAAGAATTTTCATTAACTGGGAATTTTAATATTAAAAATCCGTGAATTGGGAAATCGCCAGTTTATATTATGTATCCGCCCCTTCCATTGCATGCAGTTCTCGCTTAAATTTAGAATGACCTGGGTATAAAGAAATGTATTCTTCGTAATTTGGGAACCCGACGCCCCCTCCCCACCCCACCCCCCCCCCCCCTTGCCTCCTTCCCCCCACATTTAGACCAACACAAAATAACAAAACATATTGTCGCTTTGCCTCATGTCCGCCCCGTGGAAACTGTTTGAAACAAATCAGACAAATCTGTGTCGATGGCGCAGATCCTCAGTCTCAGAATTAGGGGTCAATGTCGAATGTCGATTTTTCAAAAAAAGCCTGTGCTCCGTGTCGCCATGTACCCCTTCCAGACTCCCTACAATGGCGGGCGGGGGTAGGTGCGGGGGGCCACAAGAGGCTCTCCCATCGGCCTAATAAACGAGGATCTTTGAAAGTCACACGGCTATCCAGGGTCCAGGACAGACCCTGATGTCTCCCATGGGCATCCCGCCCACTTTGTCTAATGGGAAGCAGTTGGCTCCCACAGAGCTTAGGAGGCTAAATAACCTCGCCGTAATTTTCTATTAGAGTGGCTCCTGGAGCCGTAAAGGTTGTCAGGGGCAACCACTTAATCTGTAGGTACACGGCTAATGATAGTCATTAGGCGTTTGTCTGACGTCACCATAGCTGTGTCTGATGCCACAATTGGTGTGTATAAAGTCACTATCTTTCTGCATGACATCTTCGTATGTGTATTTGAAGCCACTGTTGATGTGTCTGACGTCACCATCGGTGTGTCTGACGTCACTATCGATTAGTCTGAAAACATCGCAAATGTTTCTGACGTCGCCGCCGCACGTGTCTGACGTCCCCATTGGTGTATCTGACGTCACCATCGGTGTGTCTGACGTCACTATCGATTAGTCTGAAAAGATCGCAAGTGTTTCTGACGTCGCCGCCGCACGTGTCTGACGTCACCATTGGTGTGTCTGACGTCACTATCGGTGTGTCTGACGTCACCATCGGTGTGTCTGACGTCAGCATTGGTGTGTCTGACGTCACCATCGGTGTTTCTGACGTCACATTGGCCGTGTCGCCCTGTGACCAGGGGGTCTGGTTATGCCAGGTCGAGGTGTGAGCGCTAATGGCGTGAACTTCCAAGGTTCGCCTTTTGTAATGCTTGCCCCTCACCTGTTGGCCAGTAATTCAAGGTGACGGACGCAGGTCATCTGTGGCTTTCACCGGCTTATATTTTCGCGACCTTAATGGAACGCCGCTGCAAAGTGTCCAATTCTCACTCTAATGTTTCCTCCGCGCTCCCTGGCTCTATGCCCCGCCCTCGCTCCTCATTGTCTCTTGCTCTTAGTCGTCTTGTCCTAGAGTCCTTTTCTTTATCCCTCTCCCCTGGTCACACCGCGCCTGCCTTGCTTCATCACATTTGTGCCTCATACTTGAATTGGAGAGACCCGTTTTTTTACCCATATGCACTCTCCTATGGCATCCTTTCTGCGATCTCTCCCATTGGGCCTCCCTCTCTCTCTCTCTCTCTCCTCTCACCCTCTTTTTATCTCTTCCTCTGCCACTCCATCTCTCTCTCTCTTTGCTATTTGCCTGTCTCACCGAAGCTGACCTGACACATTGAACGTTGTTAAGGGCCGTTAACACGGGCTCTGAAATATGACCTTTTCCCATTAGTAGGCGTCGTTATCGTGAAATATAAGAGGGGAGAAATCGACTGACCACGATTGTGTTGCCATGGCGGCAGGCGAGTGAATTAGCTAACGTCGTTTTCGGCGCTTGTCACGAACAAAAATTAAAAATTAGCAGGGTATCCACCGGTTGCACCTTGTCACCATTCAAACATTCTAGGAATGAGGCTCTGTGAGTGTGTTCCAAGCCGTACGGTCTGCACATTGAGGTCTTTGAAAGCCATATGGGAGGCGATTTTGCCGGATACATATTCCGGACTTTTCGTTGCTGCTGTTGACTGCTGCTGCGGGAGATTTGATTTGATTGGGGCTTAACGGCACTTTCAGCCTGGAAGGCTATATCGTGCCATATTGGTCAATATTAGTCAATATTAAAACCTTGAAAATCAATACACGTGATATGAATAAAACCATGAATGCAGTCTTTGTGGAATCGATTAATAGATTATTAAAACCCTGAAGATATCAAGTAAAACGATTGAGTAGATTGTCATGAAACCATAAAAGTGAAGAATGGCGAAACGGTAAAGTCCAAAAAAATTTCAGAATATAAAACCATGAGTTGGTTTTTAAAACCAAGCTTTTGAGATTAATAATTACAGCAAAATGCACTGTTTGGCAGTAAACGTAGAATATATCATATGCATTTGACTAGATTTATTGTAGTTAAATAATCTAAAATCGTTTGCACTGTTTGGCCGTAAACGTTGACTAGATATCATATGCATTTGACTCGATTTATTGCAGATAAATAATCTAAAATCTTTTGCTGTGGTGTATTATTAAATAGTTCTTTCATAGTTTCTACTCTGTAATATTGATCCCTTGTTTGTTGAAAGTCAACACACCTCAACAGACTGTGCTCCACAGTCAGGGGTTCCTGACAGGAAACACACTCGGGAGGTGGTTCTCCTTTGAGGAGATAGCAATGGGTAAGGTACGTATGTCCAATTCGGAGTCTTTGAATGACAACGTCCCTCCGCCTACCGCGGATTCTTGGCCGTTTGGTACCCACAGTAGGCTGAAGCCGTTGCAATTTGTTGGAGGATTGCTCGTCCCAGGACGACTGCCAATTTTTTGTAATTTCGTTTTGGATGTACGGCTTCAAGTCCGAGTATGGAAACTGGACTGGAAAGACGTCGTCATTTAGAGCTTCTTTGGCGGCAGCGTCTGCTAGACTGTTGCCCTCTATGCCTATATGACTAGGGATCCAGCAGAACACTACCGCCTTTCCTTTGCATATTAAATCATGACATTTTATGAGTATATCTTGTATTAAGCAGGCGGGGGGGCGGGGGGGCAGGGGGGGGGATGTCGTGTTTCCAGATCACAAACAATAAATGTCTTTATTCCCAGGTCTCGATGAATTAAATGGAGGACTCCCCGCATACAATGGAAGGGGGGGATACATGATATAAATTGGCGATTGCCCAATTCACGGCTATTTAGTATTAAAATTCTTCTCATCGGTAACTTCTGGTACACAGTACCCCGAAGCAGAGAGAAATATCTTCTCATCCACTGGGGTACGGAGGGGAGGGGGGGGGGGGAGGGGCAAGTGGTTTCTTCGTGAACTGGGAATGGGATATTAGCCGACCGTCATGATCAAGAATTTTCATTAACTGGGAATTTTAATATTAAAAATCCGTGAATTGGGAAATCGCCAGTTTATATTATGTATCCGCCCCTTCCATTGCATGCAGTTCTCGCTTAAATTTAGAATGACCTGGGTATAAAGAAATGTATTCTTCGTAATTTGGGAACCCGACGCCCCCTCCCCACCCCACCCCCCCCCCCTTGCCTCCTTCCCCCCACATTTAGACCAACACAAAATAACAAAACATATTGTCGCTTTGCCTCATGTCCGCCCCGTGAAAACTGTTTGAAACAAATCAGACAAATCTGTGTCGATGGCGCAGATCCTCAGTCTCAGAATTAGGGGGCAATGTCGAATGTCGATTTTTCAAAAAAAGCCTGTGCTCCGTGTCGCCATTTACCCCTTCCAGACTCCCTACAATGGCGGGCGGGGGTAGGTGCGGGGGGCCACAAGAGGCTCTCCCATTGGCCTAATAAACGAGGATCTTTGAAAGTCACACGGCTATCTAGGGTCCAGGACAGACCCTGATGTCTAGCATGGGCATCCCGCCCACTTTGTCTAATGGGAAGCAGTTGGCTCCCACAGAGCTTAGGAGGCTAAATAACCTCGCCGTAATTTTCTATTAGAGTGGCTCCTGGAGCCGTAAAGGTTGTCAGGGGCAACCACTTAATCTGTAGGTACACGGCTAATGATAGTCATGAGGCGTTTGTCTGACGTCACCATAGCTGTGTCTGATGCCACAATTGGTGTGTATAAAGTCACTATTCTTCTGCATGACATCTTCGTATGTGTATTTGAAGCCACTGTTGATGTGTCTGACGTCACCATCGGTGTGTCTGACGTCACTATCGATTAGTCTGAAAACATCGCAAATGTTTCTGACGTCGCCGCCGCACGTGTCTGACGTCCCCATTGGTGTATCTGACGTCACCATCGGTGTGTCTGACGTCACTATCGATTAGTCTGAAAAGATCGCAAGTGTTTCTGACGTCGCCGCCGCACGTGTCTGACGTCACCATTGGTGTGTCTGACGTCACTATCGGTGTGTCTGACGTCACCATCGGTGTGTCTGACGTCAGCATTGGTGTGTCTGACGTCACCATCGGTGTTTCTGACGTCACATTGGCCGTGTCGCCCTGTGACCAGGGGGTCTGGTTATGCCAGGTCGAGGTGTGAGCGCTAATGGCGTGAACTTCCAAGGTTCGCCTTTTGTAATGCTTGCCCCTCACCTGTTGGCCAGTAATTCAAGGTGACGGACGCAGGTCATCTGTGGCTTTCACCGGCTTATATTTTCGCGACCTTAATGGAACGCCGCTGCAAAGTGTCCAATTTTCACTCTAATGTTTCCTCCGCGCTCCCTGGCTCTATGCCCCGCCCTCGCTCCTCATTGTCTCTTGCTCTTAGTCGTCTTGTCCTAGAGTCCTTTTCTTTATCCCTCTCCCCTGGTCACACCGCGCCTGCCTTGCTTCATCACATTTGTGCCTCATACTTGAATTGGAGAGACCCGTTTTTTTACCCATATGCACTCTCCTATGGCATCCTTTCTGCGATCTCTCCCATTGGGCCTCCCTCTCTCTCTCTCTCTCTCTCTCTCTCTCTCGCTCTCTCTCTCTCTCTCTCCTCTCACCCTCTTTTTATCTCTTCCTCTGCCACTCCATCTCTCTCTCTCTTTGCTATTTGCCTGTCTCACCGAAGCTGACCTGACACATTGAACGTTGTTAAGGGCCGTTAACACGGGCTCTGAAATATGACCTTTTCCCATTAGTAGGCGTCGTTATCGTGAAATATAAGAGGGGAGAAATCGACTGACCACGATTGTGTTGCCATGGCGGCAGGCGAGTGAATTAGCTAACGTCGTTATCGGCGCTTGTCACGAACAAAAATTAAAAATTAGCAGGGTATCCACCGGTTGCACCTTGTCACCATTCAAACATTCTAGGAATGAGGCTCTGTGAGTGTGTTCCAAGCCGTACGGTCTGCACATTGAGGTCTTTGAAAGCCATATGGGAGGCGATTTTGCCGGATACATATTCCGGACTTTTCGTTGCTGCTGTTGACTGCTGCTGCGGGAGATTTGATTTGATTGGGGCTTAACGGCACTTTCAGCCTGGAAGGCTATATCGTGCCATATTGGTCAATATTAGTCAATATTAAAACCTTGAAAATCAATACACGTGATATGAATAAAACCATGAATACAGTCTTTGTGGAATCGATTAATAGATTATTAAAACCCTGAAGATATCAAGTAAAACGATTGAGTAGATTGTCATGAAACCATAAAAGTGAAGAATGGCGAAACGGTAAAGTCCAAAAAAATTTCAGAATATAAAACCATGAGTTGGTTTTTAAAACCAAGCTTTTGAGATTAATAATTACAGCAAAATGCACTGTTTGGCAGTAAACGTAGAATATATCATATGCATTTGACTAGATTTATTGTAGTTAAATAATCTAAAATCGTTTGCATTGTTTGGCCGTAAACGTTGACTAGATATCATATGCATTTGACTCGATTTATTGCAGATAAATAATCTAAAATCTTTTGCTGTGGTGTATTATTAAATAGTTCTTTCATAGTTTCTACTCTGTAATATTGATCCCTTGTTTGTTGAAAGTCAACACACCTCAACAGACTGTGCTCCACAGTCAGGGGTTCCTGACAGGGAACACACTCGGGAGGTGGTTCTCCTTTGAGGAGATAGCAATGGGTAAGGTACGTATGTCCAATTCGGAGTCTTTGAATGACAACGTCCCTCCGCCTACCGCGGATTCTTGGCCGTTTGGTACCCACAGTAGGCTGAAGCCGTTGCAATTTGTTGGAGGATTGCTCGTCCCAGGACGACTGCCAATTTTTTGTAATTTCGTTTTGGATGTACGGCTTCAAGTCCGAGTATGGAAACTGGACTGGAAAGACGTCGTCATTTAGAGCTTCTTTGGCGGCAGCGTCTGCTAGACTGTTGCCCTCTATGCATATATGACTAGGGATCCAGCAGAACACTACCGCCTTTCCTTTGTATATTAAATCATGACATTTTATGAGTATATCTTGTATTAAGGGATTTTCATATTTCCGATATTTTATGGCTTGTATACAGAATAATGAATCTGAATAGATGATAAATTTATCATGTAGTGATTTTTCTATATATTCAAGTGCCATCAGTAGAGCTATTGCTTCTGCGGTGTATATAGAACATTGATCTGGGAGGCGGTTGCTGCACTGGTGTTCACCAGCCACAGCTGCAGCGGCACCCTGTGGGAGTCTTTTGAGCCATCGGTATATATAGAGAAATGGTTGGGGTGTTGATTGTGAATAGTATGTTTAAGTTCTATAAATTGTGATGGGTCTGTGTCAGATTTGTTGTAAGTTGTTAGTTCTAACAGAACTTTTTGCACTGTTTGGCCGTAAACGTTGACTAGATATCATATGCATTTGACTCGATTTATTGCAGATAAATAATCTAAAATCTTTTGCTGTGGTATATTATTAAATAGTTCTTTCATAGTTTCTACTCTGTAATATTGATCCCTTGTTTGTTGAAAGTCAACACACCTCAACAGACTGTGCTCCACAGTCAGGGGTTCCTGACAGGGAACACACTCGGGAGGTGGTTCTCCTTTGAGGAGATAGCAATGGGTAAGGTACGTATGTCCAATTCGGAGTCTTTGAATGACAACGTCCCTCCGCCTACCGCGGATTCTTGGCCGTTTGGTACCCACAGTAGGCTGAAGCCGTTGCAATTTGTTGGAGGATTGCTCGTCCCAGGACGACTGCCAATTTTTTGTAATTTCGTTTTGGATGTACGGCTTCAAGTCTGAGTATGGAAACTGGACTGGAAAGACGTCGTCATTTAGAGCTTCTTTGGCGGCAGCGTCTGCTAGACTGTTGCCCTCTATGCCTATATGACTAGGGATCCAGCAGAACACTACCGCCTTTCCTTTGCATATTAAATCATGACATTTTATGAGTATATCTTGTATTAAGGGATTTTCATATTTCCGATATTTTATGGCTTGTATACAGAATAATGAATCTGAATAGATGATAAATTTATCATGTAGTGATTTTTCTATATATTCAAGTGCCATCAGTAGAGCTATTGCTTCTGCGGTGTATATAGAACATTGATCTGGGAGGCGGTTGCTGCACTGGTGTTCACCAGCCACAGCTGCAGCGGCACCCTGTGGGAGTCTTTTGAGCCATCGGTATATATAGAGAAATGGTTGGGGTGTTGATTGTGAATAGTATGTTTAAGTTCTATAAATTGTGATGGGTCTGTGTCAGATTTGTTGTAAGTTGTTAGTTCTAACAGAACTTTTGGATATTCCATTTCCCATGGTGAGATTTCTGGAAGGTGCCAGCTTCGTATATCGTTCAAATTGATATTGTACATTGTCAAAAGGTTATTGACTCGAATTCCAAAGGTGGGTATTGTCTTTGGTTTGTTTTCAAATAGTGTTGTAAACTTTGGATGGAATACGTCTTCAAAAGTAGGATTATTGGGATTCGTCTTGAGTTTAAGTGCGTATTGTAGTGCTAATTTATCTCTACGGTAGTATAGAGATGGCTCAGCAGGCTCCACGTACAGGCTTTCCGCAGGAGATGTGCGGAAAGCTCCCAGACATAAACGAAGTGCTTGGTTGTGCACAGGGTCCAGCATCTGCAAATATGATTTGCGTGCTGATCTGTAAATCATCGACCCATAATCCAGCCGTGACCGTATCAGGGCTCTGTAGATATTTAATAATGTCTCTCTTGCTGTTCCCCATTCTGTATTAGATAGCACTTTAATTATATTAGGTGCTTTGGTACATTTCTGTTTTAATTGTTTAATATGGGGTATAAAAGTCAGTTTTTTATCGAATAAAAGGCCGAGAAATTTTGTTTCTGGCACAACTGGTATTTGACCCCATTCATTTTAAGTTCAGGTTCCGGATGGAGTTTCCGGAGTTGACAGAAGTGCATACACACTGTTTTAGTTTTTGAAAATTTAAATCCATTCTCATCGCACCATTGTTGTAACTTATTGATGTTCATTTGTAATTGCCTTTCTATTGTGTGCATATGTTTGGACCTGAAACAGGCCAAAAAGTCATCAACAAATAGAAAAGGATCTATGTTATTAGTGAGACATTTTATGATGCTGTTGATTTTAATACTAAAAAGGATTACAGATAAGATACTGCCTTGGGGAACCCCCATCTCCTGATCGTATACTTCGGAGAGGGTAGTTCCGACCCTTGTCTGAAATAGACGTCTGTTTAGGAATTCTCGAAAAAAATTTGGCATATGACCTCTGAGTCCCATATCATGGAGGTCTTTTAAAATACCATATTTCCATGTGATGTCATATGCCTTTTCAAGGTCAAAGAATACTGCCACCACGTGTTCTTTTTTGATGAATGCCTCGCGTATATAGGTCTCCAATCGTATTAAATTATCGGTGGTATTTCTGTTTTGTCGAAAGCCACTCTGGAATTTAGTGATGATATTATTTGTTTCCAGAAATTATGTAAGGCGGTTATTTATCATCTTTTCTAGTGTTTTACATATACAACTTGTAAGAGCTATTGGTCGGTAGGAAGAAGGATTGGTGTGATCTTTCCCAGGCTTAGGGATAGGAATGACTATCGCCTTTTTCCACGATGGGGGTATTTGCCCGGTTTGCCAAATGAAGTTGAATATGTCGAGAAAAAGTTCCAAGGATGTATCGGGTAGTTGTTTCAGGAATTGGTATGGGATATTGTCTGGCCCTGGTGAAGTGTTGTTAGTTTTCCTCAGGGCAGACTGGAGTTCCTCCATGGAGAAAAGGCTATTGTAATATTCATCATTTTTGGATTTGAAATTGAGTTTTTTTCTCTTACTAACCGCCTTGTATCTTTGGAATTTAGCCGTGTAATTATTTGACGAAGAATCTGTTGCAAATGCTTTCGACAAGGTATTGGCTATTTGCACTGGTTCGGTGAGGGTTGTGTTTTCATGGCTCAGGTGGTTTATGCTGTTGTTTGCTTTTTTCCCACTGATCTTCTGTATGGCTCGCCACGTTTTCTTAGTTGTTGTTTTATTTCCAAGTTTGGAGACATAGTTTCTCCAGGATTCCCTTTTTGTTGTTCGTATTGTGCGGCGGGTCTGTGCTCGCACTTGTTTATATTTGAGGATATTTCCTGGAGTAGGATGTATTTGGAGTTCTCGTTGAGCCTGTTTTCGTTGTTGTACGGCCTCACGGCATTCATCGTTAAACCATGGCTTCTTTTGTATTTTGAGATTGGTCGAGGTTTTGGGAATGGTGTCTTCAGCTATTTTATGAAGTGTTTCGCTGAAGAGTGCTATTGGGTCTGGTATACCTTGGAAGTTGGCTGTTGTGAGTTTTTCAAAGCACATTTTTTTTAAAGTAGTCCAGTCAGCCTTATTCAGCTTCCAGTGAGCAATATTTTCATCTGGAGCGGGAAATTGGCTAGTAAGAAGGATAGGGAAGTGGTCACTGCCGTGAAGATCATCTTCCACTTTCCAGTTGAAATCAAAGCATAGACTGGGATGGGCTATAGTTAGGTCTATAGCCGTTTTGGCACCATTCCCGGGGTGTATATAAGTTATTGAGCCATCGTTGAGCAGAACGGTATTGTTTTTTAAAAAAAAGTCCTCTAGCAGGCGGCCCTTGGGTTGTATGTCTTTACAACCCCATAGCGTATGATGGGCATTGAAATCGCCAAAAAGTATATACGGCGCTGGAAGTTGTTTTACTACATTTTCTAGTTCTAGTCGTGTTGGACGTAAATTAGGTGGAATATAAATAGAGCCCAGGGTTATGGTTTTGTGTAATGTTATTCGTATGGCCGTAGCTTGTAGGTTGGTCTGTAAGGGTATTTGGCTGTGTGGAGTTTTCTCCTTTATAAGGATATTAACTCCGCCTGTGATTTTATCTCCCGTATGAAGTCCTAGATTATCATATGATGTATATCCACTAATTGTTATATCGCCTTGGTTTTTGATGAATGTTTCTTGAAGACAAAACGCTATGGGGTTGTGGTCCTGCTTTAGCAAGAGGATTTCATCACGATTGGCTCTCATACCTCGACAATTCCATTGTATAATGGAAGCCATGGTTTATGATATGGGTGGCGTATCTGCCTTGTGCTTTCTTTTGTCCCTTCCCCTTTTTTGTGTGTCTGTCTCTATTTCCTCATCGTCCTCCTCCTCTAGTTGCGAGTATTTGTTATGTACTTTGATGGGATCCGTTGATCCCTTGGGTGGTCGGTTTAGTTTTGCTGGTTTCGATTTGTTCAGTTTGTGGGTGGTGGGTTTTGTAGGGGGTTTTGTAGAAGGTTTCTTTGCAGGTGTCTTTGTTTGAATTTCTATTATGGGCTCTGTCTGGCTGGATGTTTCTGTCTCCTCTGGGGTTTCTGTTGTAATTGTGAATTCTGCATCTGGTGGCCAGGAATAAACAGTGTTTATTCCTATGGAAACCATGTTTGGTTTTGGTGTTGTTTCATTGGATTTGGTTTGGGCCGAGCCCGTCACTTCAGCGAATGTTTTGTTTCCAGTTACAT
Organism: Arenicola marina; assembly: GCA_964019135.1. Taxonomy (NCBI): domain Eukaryota; kingdom Metazoa; phylum Annelida; class Polychaeta; family Arenicolidae; genus Arenicola; species Arenicola marina. Next base: position 29,332,114 of record OZ025263.1, read on the forward strand.
TTGTAGTTTTACTTTCTATTATTTTTCTCGCTTCGGGATAAGATATGGAGTTTTTAGTTTTTATTGTCTGTACCCCTTTTTCTTTTTGCCACATTGGACATTGTTTTCAGTATGCGTTGTGACTGCCTTTGCAGTTTACGCAGTGACTCGGTTTGCTGCAGGAGGTGTCTTCGTGGCCCTCGTCGCCACAGCGAGCACAGGTGACTTGTCTCCTGCAGTTGTTCTTTCCGTGGCCGAAGCGTTGGCATTGGAAACAGCGTAGTGGGTTTGGTATATAGATATCGACTGGTACTCGTAGGTATCCAGCTTTTATTGTTGTAGGAGGGATGTGGGATGCAAATGTGAGAATTATTGTATTTGTTGGAATTCTTTCTCCATTTTTCGTGATTGATATCCGTTTGGCCTCCGTGACATTCTGTGAGGCCAACTCGGTAACTATCTCTGTGTCAGAACACATTTGTAGGTCTCTGCACCGGATGACACCTCGGCTATTGTTGAGGGTACGGTGAGGAGTTATTGTAACTGGGATATGGAGGAGGGTCGTGGCTCGGAGGAGGTTGTCAGCATGACTCTTCCGTCAGAGGTAAATCTGGATTTGTGGCGTGTGCCATAAAAAATCTTGAAAAATTGTCGTTTTGTTGATTTGGTTCAGGTGTAGGAGAGCTTGTTCGAAGTTTCTTATTGGATCGTTCTTCTCGTGCTTTTGTTTCTGCAGGTGTGGGGTTTTTTTCTTGGGCACTCATGTTGGGTTTAAATATTTCACCGTCCGTGGTCCCCACCCACCTCGGAGCCCTCTCGGGACACTGATTCGGTGCGGTACTCCAGCACCCAGTGCCAAGGATACACAGACGGTATACTCGCATAACAAATACTTATTGTTCTGTTGGAAAAAAAGAGGTATTTGCCACTTGATTAGCCCAAGCCACCGTCCTAACAGGATCTTGTTCAGAGCAACTGAAATATGAGGTGTCTCAAAAGACTCATTGCATACGGTTGTATGAATTATAATAGGGTGAAAATGTTTTTGATATGATGTTGTTGAACAAGAATCCTTGGACTTGTCGTGACGAGCCGATTGATAATACCGGGCCAAATCTGACCTCCCGTCTAGGAGAAATAAGGGTCAAACTGGTATCTTGCAGAAACAGAGTTTCCACTCAACCAGCAGAGTCCCGTCTTCCTCCGACACGGGTTGCGAACCACGGCATACGGTTCGCCTCCATTTAGTCGCCTCTTACGACATGCAGATGTTAAACATGGAGGTGCATCGGGCCTATTCTACTTTCCCCCGAACCCGCAGGGGGCTGTTGCGGGAGAAGATTGAAAGGGACCATCTGGGCTGGTTCCATTGCACCTAATTGAACCGGACATGACCGGTGTGAACTTTTCATTGACATTCGGTGTTGTCGGACTAGTAGATTTGGAAGACCTTGAGCTACCGGTCCTGGCCAAAAGAAATGCGCTCAATTTATACTCTGAAATACTAAAACAGGATTCGATTACTTTTTCTTGTTTCTTTTGAAAACACGCATCGTAGGGCTTAGTATATAAATAAATATAATTCAATATTAGTTGCGTCTTTCACAAAAATTAAACAAATGAATGACAATAACGCACGTGAGGTTTGGATGTCACTTGGTCGTAGTTAAAGATGCTATATATATTCGTTGGTCAGGTTTTCGCTGTACATGCCGCAGTCAACACTGCCCTCTCCCCGGCCCATTCGCAAGCCACATGCATTACGGGGATGGCCCTATGCCTCATCTCGTGTTCGTGGCGCCATGCCCATGGCCACAGTTCCAATTACACGTTAGCCGGCACCGTCACATGTGTTTCCATGGTTTAAAATGCCAGCACGTTTTCAAATGACATTTTGGGAAGGTCCTTACATGCGTGCACCGGGTCCAGCGATGGCGGTCTGGATAATTTTTGTTGTAAATTTGGTTCAGCCATTTCACAAATTTAATTATTTGTTCACGCGCTGTATTCTTTTACATGAATACTGAAGGCGTCTGTAATATTGACCAGAAATCTGCAGAGGTCGTTTTCGCAATTAGTCATTTCAGATGTTCGTTTCATCATATATAACATATAAATATCTATTAATAATAATGAATGTGAAAAACGTGGTAAGAGACACTGTATTCGGTTTTGACAGTATGACGGTACAAATATGTAAACATACACGGCTTAACTAGGCATGCAAATTGCTACGTGAATTACGTCTTCTATTTTAAATAGAATATTTTCTTTTCATCTGTCATGTTATATTACTCGCGCATGTACATTGACATTGACTGGTAACAAATAAATGGTTTGACAAAACGAAACAAAACCATTAGTCAGTTTGCTCACAAGTGAGCTGTGAAGCACTTTGGAGTTGTACTTGCATTAGATTACACTCCACATTCCACGTGCTTCAAACGAAATTGGAAAAAGACGAGCATAAAAGAACGTCGTGATATGTATTCCGTATGACTTAGAAAGGTAAATATGGCATACGTTACAAGAAATATGAATAGCTAACCCTCATACATGAATCAGTACACTGAGGCTGTTGCGCTAGCTGCTTTCGGCCATAAAATAAGCAATGCCTCCAAAAAGATACATCAGCAGCCAACGTGCACAATACCTCCCACTCTCTCGCCTCTGTCCCAAACCTGGGCCGCCTCCGCCCCGCCCCGCCCCATCTCACTTTCCCACCAGGCCAAGGTCATACTCCGCCCCTCACCTCAACATCATTCTTGGCCCCGATCCCACCTCGTTCCAAACATCAGCAATGGCCCCCCGACCCATAACATAGGGTGATCGACTGCAGTGGACGCTGTAGCTTTATTAGCGCTACATTTCGCTTCCAGCGCCATCGCCCGTGATTTTCCGACACTTGCTGTACCCAGTCCCATGCCACCATCGAAATTATCCATCCAGAAGCGGCGGTCCGCCCACCCCGACCTCCACCACCCTCACCGTCCATCCTCAAGTCGCAGTCTGCCCACCCCAGTCTCCACCACCATCACCGTCCATCCCCAAGTCGGCCGGAGATGAGGAGAGCGGGTGGGGGGGGGTGGGTGGGCTGCGCTCTTGGAGGTGTATGTTGACTGGGGCGGTTGGGGTGCTGCGACTTGGGGATGGACAGTGAGGATGGTGGGGGTCGGGGTAGGCGCGCAGCATCTTGGGGGTGGACGGTGATGGTGGTGTTGCGACACCTGCTGTGAGGTGAAAAGACACGGGTTGTGGGGTATAAATGGCGGAGTGTGGGTTACAAACGACGGGTTGTGGGATGAAAAGGCACAGGATTGTGGGCTATAAAGAGGACGTGTTGTAGGAAGAAAAGGCACGGGTTGTGGGGTACATATGACGGTTTGTGGGGTATAATAGAGGAGTGTGGGGGTTACGGAAAATACAAGACAGATTGTCGGGTTTAAACCCCCACGCCTCCGGCCCTATCATCACTCACCGCCATTCACCACCCCCTTGACTACCCCCTCCCCCAACCCCACGCAATACCCCCCCCCGCCTCCCCACTCCCCCCGCCACCTTCCCGCACCCCGGACCGCTGCACCCGTCCCGTCCTCTTCCATAGCACCACACACCCGCTCGTTCCTGGGTGTCGCGACGAATGACCGGAAGTCTGCCCCACCTCGCGGGCGATTTAATCATATCGTAAAATGATGATTGGCCGCCAAAAGGTTCTCTTGGCAGCGCGATCGAGGCCGCACAGCAGTTGCTATGAAGCGTTCTTTGGTTAGACTGACGCCTGGCGGACCTAGAGCGTAAAGTTGTGCGATCAATGTCGGGTACATTTTTTGTCCCTAACATATTAAGGGCGAGAGCGGGTGGCGCCTGGCGGATTTTTTCAGAACTAAATTCATTTCATTTTTTATTTTTAGGGTTAAATGGCAACTAATATCAATATATGTCACATCAAATAATATTTCCTCCGCCAAATTTGCATGCATGTGATGTATTACAAGCAAAGACCAAGATATTTAGTGATTGCATATATGCGCCGAAAGGCACAATTGTGACAATTCTTCATTTTTGGCCTATTTTATAGCCTATTTTGGTTACAATAGAGCTTATAGAACAAAAGTTAGTTCAGTAACATATCATTTTTTTGCTATTTTTGTATTCACCATGAAGCTAGGCTTCAGCAGGCAGTTTTTTGGGGAAGTCTGTCAACCAGTTTTTATAGGGGATTTCAAAACATTGAGAAAAAAACACATTTATAGCATTTTCCCATTGACCGCCATGTTAAAGCCAATTTGACAAAAATCCCCCGAAACTTTTTTTTTAGTGAAGTGACATATTTTTTATTACATTTTCAGGTAGATCTATGCATGATACTTATCTAGAGAAAAAATCTAAAAAATCTGTCAACAAATTTTTTTTGACCCCCCCACCCACTCTCGCCCTTAACTCTGAAAATGTATTCCTTCCCACGGTCGTCACTTTTTTAAAGAAAATCCTCGTAAGCGGAAGGTTTACCCCCCCCCCACCCCACCCACCCACACACACACGCCTGCCAACCACGTAACCAACCCATAAGCCAATATCTGTTTTGACCAAGTGAGTACTTCCCACGAAAAGCCCCCGGGGGGGGGGGGGAGATTCAGGTTTAAACGGCCGTTTCCCCGCATCTCTCGATCGTTTGACACATCGATCAAAATTTACCTGCCACAAACAACACACAGACAAGTAATTTTATTTTGGTGCACCCGTTGCAACGATCAGCTCAAAGTGGAAGTTTAATCTGTCTCCACCATGTCCTCAAAGGAGAGGGGTGGGGGGAGTATTGCCAGATCACGAAGATTTTTTTTATTCTCAAGTCACGATGCATTAAAAAGAAAGAAAAACTCCCAGTATGCATACGATATATACATGATGTAAATGAGTGATTTTCAGATTCACGGTTATTTCATATTAAAATTCATTCCCAGTTCACGGTGAAAAGAACCTTATGCACCGTCATGGACTAAGCGTACTCTCTCTGTACTAGATTCGCGCTGCAATATAACGCCTCACACGGGTATCACAAGTCCATTCTATTTTCTGAATTGGTAGTGCAAATCGTGCGTATCGAGAGACTCCATGGCGCAAAGAGCCAGGCTACTTGCCTACGGAAGACCATATTTTGTTCATTGGCGTGATGAAACGCTGCTGCATTCATGTCTTAGGCGTCGCCTGGCATAAAGAGTTGTTCCACTAATTAAGTCCCGCCGGGCAAAATTTCAACACGTTTGAATTTGGGACAAAAATTCCTGGAGGGGCATGGTGGGGTGAGTGAAGATCGGTTGGCAGCCCTTAAGACGCTTACATATCGAACTACTACCTCGTGTATATTTAGCGTATGGGACGCCATGTTGGAAATCCTTGTGATCCTCCTCTGGGTTGGGAGTAAGGTCCGGATGTAAAAGATAGCACGTGACCTCGTTATTGAACCGCGATCCCCGCGTTGGGTTACGCACTCGGTGCACGCGGTGCCTCTAACGATAGATTAACAGCCACATGCTAGGTGATACGGGATAGGATTAGCAATAGGATTAGGTTGACCGCATTTCTCTCCATGCGTATGTGTTCGTTGCAAAGATTATGCTCACGAGTTATTTACAAATCCATGTTCATGAATCATGGAGGTATGTGGTCTATAGATAATGAAGCGATACCGTAAGATGGCAACTCTCCTTCCGTTACCATGAACCAGTTATACACGAACGAAGCTCATTTCCATCGTGCATTGACCGCCGTTCACTGGGGCTAACCGCACGATTTAAATATCAGGGCATGTGACTTTTTGGGGTGTTTTTTTCTTTACATGGATTGCTTTAATGACGAAGCGATTCACGGTATGGGGGCAGTCATGTCCAATCTGGTTTACTTACCGGTTGAATGAACCAACTGTGGCAGTCTCGCGCGCCATTGCGAACAAGGCACAAAAGAAGCATATGAAAACAAGGGACGCTGGTCACGACCAAGGCTTGTCAGAGGCCAAAAGCGTCAGTTGTTCTCATCGTTGCCCTGACGAATAGCTGATTACAACGGCCACATTTGTCAGCATCTCCTTCCCATTCGCGACTACCTTGATCTTTGCTCCCGCCCCCAGGCTGATGTCAGTCTGCCTATCCGCTATCCCGGCTCTTGGTTTCCAAAATAATTTTTTGCTTTAATCAATTACGGTCATCCATCTTCTGTCGCTGGGAAACATAATTAAGCTCCGTGAACAAAGCATGTATTTTTATCATTTGGGAGGCGGCGAGAGAGGATTATTGTTTAATATTCTGGGTATTGTTTTTCCCCGAGGATTGCAACTTTGAAGTGACTGCTTCATGAGAGGTTACCAGTTAACAGGTATCTATCATTATAGTGGCGAGCGAACCCATCTGCTGTCTGCAGTCGTTGTTTTATCTTAACGAATAGACGCCCATTGCCATGGACCGATCCAGGCTGTCAATAGACCGATCCAGGCTGTCAATAGACCGAGCCAGGCTTTCAGAAGAAAACGGTCATCAAATTATTATGGTGATTTATCTGAAAGGTGAGTCCATAAGACATCGCAAATGCATTGGAACCTCTTCCGATGGCATTAATTTCGGCCATTTATCTGATTATAGTGTAAGCTAATTATACATCAAAAAGAACCTCATGTCAATCACACGACCAAAGCGTTCTTAGAGACTCAGCCAGCGACGACAGGCGGTGTTCAGTATTTCCCGGGACAGCATTTATTTACATTTTGTCTATGTCGCAGGGGGATTTAGGTTTTATTTTATTCTAATTCTCGTTGACGAGGATAGTTTAAGCGGTTGCTTTTGCAATTTAAGTGGCCTTCAAGAGGTAACTTTATCAGGGTTTTTTCAGTTAATGAGTATTTAATAATACGATTTGGTAATCTAGGTATAAAGTTTTTCGGTTTTCATTATCCTGATTAAGATTGTTCATTTTCGTTTCCCGGAACTTACCGAGACGGCTTGTCCAAATAAAGGCATTAATTATTATGGAAACGAAGTGTTTGTGTCAGCGAGACCTTCGGTGCGGCTACAATGAGCGATCCCCCCGACTGTGCTTGCATACTCCACATTGGACCAATATAAAATAACATAACATATTGTGAAAGGGGACAAGGGGTATTGCCGTTCATCGGGAACGGACTGTTCATTTAACCGTGAACTGGGAATGGGATATTAGCCGACCGTCGTGATGAAGGATTTTCATTAACAAGACACAGGAAAAGACCCTTCCATTGGCCTAATAAACGAGGATCTTTAAAAATCAAACGTCTTTCTAGGGGTCCAGGACTGACCCCGACGTCACTAATGGTCATCCCGCCCACTTTGTCTGATGAAAAGCAGTTGGCTCCCGCAGGAGCTTAACAGACCAAGTGACCTCGCCGTAATGTCCTATTGGAGTGGTACCTGGAGCCTAAAAGGGGGCAGGTGCAACCACTTAATGTGACCCAACCCTTGGCCACTCAGCCCTCGCCATGTGTCGGACTCCATTGCGAGATAAATAGCTAATCACTGTCGTCAAGCGTTTGTCTGACGTTACAGTATCTGTTTGACGTCATCATTGTTATGTCTCATGCCAGCGCACCTGTGTCTGACGTCACCATACCTGTGTCTGACGTCACCATATCTGTGTCTGACGTTACCATATCTGCGTTTGACGTCACCATATCTGTGTCTGACGCCATCATACCTATGTCTGACGTCATCATATATGTGTCTGACGTCACCATACCTTTTCGTCACCATACCTTTTTGGTGACGTCACAATTGGTGTATGAAGTCTTTCTGTATGTGTATTCGAAGCCATTATTGGTGTGTCTGACGTGAACATCGGTGTATCTGGAGTCACCATCGGTGTTTCTGACGTCACCATCGCTGTTTCTCACGTCACAATCATTGTGCCTGACGTCACCATCGGTGTATCTGACGTCACCATCGGTGTATCTGACGTCACCATCGGTGTGTCTGACGTCACTGTTGGTGTATCTGGCGTCCCCATCGGTGTGCCTGACGTCACCATCGGTGTGCCTGACGTCACCTTCGATGTGCCTTACGCCACGATCGATTAGTCGGAAAAGGTCGCCGGTGTTTCTGACGTCGTGGCCACAAGTGTCTGACGTCACCATCGGTGTGTCTGACGTCACCATCGGTGTGTCTGACGTCACATCGGGCCCGTCTCCCTATGACCAGGAGGCCTGACTATGCCAAATCGAGGTGCGGGCGCTGATGGCGTGACCTTCCATGGTCCACCTTTTGTAATGCTTGCCCCTCACCTGTTGGCCAGTAATTCAAGGTGACGGACGCAGGTCATTCGTGACTTTCACCGGCTTATATCTTCGCGACCTTAATGGAACGCCGCTGCAAAGTGTTCAATTCTCACTCTAATGTTTCCTCCGCGCTCCCTGACTCTCTGCCCTGCCCCATCTCCTCACTGCCTCTGTCTCTTGTAAATTAACATATAGGGTATCCACCGGTTGTACCTTGTCACCCTTCAGACAGACTAAAAATGAGTTTCTATGAATTTGTTTCAAGCCTTACGGTCTGGACCTTGTAGTTGTTGAAAGCCATGCGAGTGGCTGTGGTGTCGGATACATATTCCGGACTTTCATTGCTATAACTGCTATTGCAGGAGAAGATGGCGGCTGATTAAAAAGGACTGTTATTGCAATTCCCATAACCTCAAGCAAATCCGCTTTCTTCATGAGGATAGTGCACATGATGGCGGCTGATTAAAAGGGACTGTTATTGCAATTCCCATAACCTCAAGCAAATCCGCTTTCTTCACGAGGATAGTGCACATGCAGCACAGGTCTCCTCGTTCAGGAGAGTCGTGGTATTTAGAGGACAACACGCTAATAAAGGAACATATACTGATTAGAATTTCAAGAAGATATTATCTAAGAAAATTAACGGATTTTGTCTTGATGAATCCCGCATTGTGAGCGGCATATTACAGTTGTCTACAACCAGCGCCCATGCAACCAAGTTCACAAGTAAAGTTATTAGAACGTTACGCAAAAATTTCTTTCGATTTAAGGACAATGGGAAGTGACGGGTTCTGATTATTTATTGAGCAAGAATACAGGAATGTAGTGGCACGCTTTCGTCAAAGCGCGCATTGGCAAGTATATTTGATGTTGACCAAAAAGACACCTTTACTGCTGGGAGGTGTAAATAGATTGTTATTGTATTGGTGGCTGTTGTGATGATTGTGCTTCTGAAATAGTTTATAAAGTGGCCAAGGATGTTGTAGATGATACAAACCCTAGATTAACATTTCTCTAACTATGTCTGAGAAAGAAAAATCATATAGTGGATGGGTCACTTTACATATATTCAACGAGGAACATAATTCCAAATCAATGGTGGCCACTGGACAATGTGACAACACGTTTTAGTCAGTCGATTTCATTTGGAATGGTAAGATTCATTTATTAGATACCAGAAATTCATGATTTGATGTGCATTCAATAATGAGTTCGCAATAAAAGGTTAATGGACATTTTGCATCATACCTGTTATTCAGTGTCTATACGTTATCTCTTCTATATATAGAACCATTAATTAAATAATTTCGTGTAATTTATAGCTTAACACTGTTTACATATGTTTCAGCCACCACACTCCGGTCAGACTAAAACATCGCTGTAGTTAGGATATATTGCTGTATTTAGCTACATGATCAAATTAAACATATATTACAAATTACTATTCTGACAACCAGATATTATAAACTGGTTAAATGATCGGTTGCAGTGTCCAATACGGCTATATTAATGTCATAAGGGTATCAAGTCGATAGTTCCTGAATATATTTCATGGAAACTAAATCGAAATATTGGCCTACTGATTTGATTTGGTCACATGTTTATGCATAATTAGAACAATGGATGTTGTATGTATTCCTCCGGACTTATACACGCGAAGTAGGTCATACACCATCACGCCCTTTATTCAAGGTGAATGAATTCAATTTCAGGTTTTGGAGTCGCAGTCCTAGTTTGACAAAGATTGTTTTATGTTCAGGACCCTTTAATCACTTTTGGTCATATCGCGTCAATGGGAGAAGGAAGGAGGAGGGAAGCCATGTCCCATTCGCGGAAAATATGGGCCGAAACGTGAGTTTACGGCATTTATGAATTTGACTTTAGTTAACATGACCACCAACTTGTAATAAGTATAAACATACACGACTTAACTACGCATGCAAATTGCTACTTGAATTATATCTTCTATTTTAAAGACAATATTTCTTTTTCATCAGTCTCATGCTATATTACTGGTAATAAATAAATGATTTTACGAACAAAGTTAGCCAGTTAGCTCTCATGTCAGCTTCGAAGCACATTGGAGTTGTAGTTTGCGCTTGGTTTTACTCCACATTCCACGTGCTTCCAACGGAAAAAACAAGCATAGAAGGACGCCGTGATATGTATTCCGTACGACTTCTTTCATATGGCTAGCAATGTAAATGTGGCCATATGGTACAAGAAATATGAATAGCTAACCGTGAAGCACATGAATCAATACACTGGGCCTGTTTGCACCCAGCTGCTTTCGGCCATAAACTAAGCAATGTCTTCAAAAAGTACACCACCGGGCACAATACCGTCCACTCCGTCGCCTCTGTCCCAACAGTCCGCCGCCCCCGCCCCGGCCCCATCCCACTTTCCCACCAGGCCAAGGTCATTCTCCGCCCCTCCCCTCAACATTATTCTTGGCCCTAATCCGACCTCGTTCCAAACACCAGCAATGGCCCCGCGGCCCATAACATAGGGTGATCGACTGCAGTTGACGCTGGGGTTTATTAGGGCGACATTTCGCTTCCAGCGCCAGCGCCCGTGATTTTCCGACACATGCTGTACCCAGTCCCATTCCACCCCCAAAATCATTCATCCAGAAGCGGCAGTCCGCCAACCCAGACCTTCACCACCCTCACCGTTATTCCCTCAGTCGTAGACATCCCAACCCCCACAGTCAATATACACTTCCAAGAGAGCGGCCCCGCCCCCCCCCCCTCACTCCCTCATCCACGGCCGCCAGCCGTGACCATCCACCACAGCTCTAGCCCTTCCCCCGACACCTTCCTTTGTCCTCCCACCTACTCCGATGGCGTCCTCTATGGAAAGTGTCATGTATATTATTTCCATCTCAGCGAGCCTGAAGGTCGGGTTGTGGGGTAAAAAGGACCGGGTTGTGGGGCATAAAAGAGGGGCTGTACGGTATAAATGGCGGGTTGTGGGTTATAAAGGACGGGTTGTGGGGCATAAAAGCGGAGTGGGGGTATAAAGAACTGATTGTTAAGTATATATAACGGAGTGTGGGGGTTGTGAGACGTACAAAACAGATTGTGGGGTATAAAAGGCGGTTTGGGAGTGTGGAGAACGGCTTGTGGGTTATAAAGCACGTATTTTTGGGCATAACTGACGGATTGTGGGGCATGAAGAACGGATTGTGGGGTGTGGAGAATAGGCTGCGGGCTAAAAAAGCATGGATTGTTGGGTATAGAGAGTGGGTGTTGCTGGGTATAAAGGATGGATTGTTGGGTATACAGGGCGTTTTTTTTTATAATAGACGATTTTTGGATACGAAGGAGAAGCTGCGAGGTATAGCACGTTGGTTGTGAGATATCGAGGGCGGGAAATGGGGCATAAATGAAAGGTTTGGTTTATAGGGGTTATGGAGCGTTACGGAGTTATGGAGCATACAACACTTGTTGTGAAGTAAAGCAGTGGCACTTGACACTTGGTCTATAAAGCAGTGTTTGTGGCGCAAACACAGGCATAAAACACGGATTGAGGAGCCCTGCTGTACACCCCAACCCCCCCTCCCTTCCTCCCCCAATCAGCCCCCACCCAACCCAACCCCAAACCATCCGCGTCCACCGTCCTGGATTGACCCAGGGGTCGTAGGTAAAGATAGAGCTATACATAAAGCTATATCTAAAGCTATAGATAAAGCTATACATATTCGCTGATCACGTTTTCTCAGTACATGCCGTAGTCACTATTGCCCTCTCCCTGGCCCGTTCGAAAGTCACAAGCACCGCCATTCCGCCCCCAATACGCCCACCCACCTCCACCACCCAGGCACACCCCTGCTGTACCCGCACCACCCCACCACCCCCATTCCGGCCTGGCAACGATATCGCTTCTCCTCGCATCACGTCGGCCAGGGAGATCTTCACTCACCGCCACCCCCCCCCCCACCCTCCCTGACTCTTCCGCCCTCCACCTCTTCACTCACCGCCATTCACCCCAACCCCACGCCTGTAAGCCCGCACCCCCACCCCCACGCCACCGGCACCGACTTCACTCACCGCAATTCAACACCTCCCTGACTCCCTGACTCCCAACCCTACGGCTGTGCCTCCCTCCCCCCCCCCCCCCACTCCCTCCGTCACCTTCCTGCACCCCGGACCGTAGCACCCGTCCAGCCACCTTCCATGGCAACACGCACCCTGCTCGTTCGTGGGTGTCGCGACGAATGACCGGAAGTCTGCGCCAGCTCGCGGGCGATTTAATCATGTCGTAAAAGGATGATTGGCCGCCAAAAGGTTCTCTCGGCAGCGCGATCGAGGACGCGTTCGAGGACGAGAGAGTAGGGTGTGGCATCCACAAACCCTGGGCGGTGGCCGGGCGGGGGCCCTAGCGGCAGGGCCAATATATATCTGAATAAACAGCTATTGATATTCAAAATGGCATTGCGATTCCATGATAACTGGGTGACTGACAAAAGCCGGTATGTGGCGGTAGCCCATGGGGTGACCCCCCCCCCCTCCCCCCACACCACCCCCGCAGGGGTTGGGAACTACATTATTACAGTGGTGCTGGGGTGTGCTGCCCATGCCGCGACTTTCTGGTCATTGAGATAATTTTTGATTAAAAAAAGCATCCAAGGTAGAGACTGATATTGACGGCATAGTTTATGGCACTGCAGATTTCTGCTCCGGGGATTGAGAGAAAAAATGCGAACAAATGGTGTTTGGTACCCCGTATGACGCCCTTAATTCCAAAAAATAACAGAGATCAGACATCCAATTACTTTGTAAACGAAGACTTTTATGGGAAATCTGCCGCCATGGTTCCAAGAGATGTTGCAGGCGGAGCCATGGGCCAATATATGTTTTGACCCACTGAGTACATACCCTAATTTCATGACCTGTGTCGTATCGATCCCCGCGTTGGGTTACGCACTCGGCGCGCGCGGTGCCTCTAACGATAGATTAACAGCCACATGCTATGTGATACGGGATGCAATGGGATAATGTTGACCGCATTTTTCTCCAGGCGTATGTGTTCGCTACAAAGATCATGCGCACGAGTTATTTCCAAATCCATGTTCATGAATCAATATGTCCTGTGTTCTGGTATGTGGTCTAAAGATAATGAAGCGATACTGTAAGATGGCAACTCTCCTTCGGATACGATGAAGTTATAAACGAACGAAGCTCATTTCCTCGTATCGTGACGGCCGTTCACTCGGGCAAACCGCAAGATTGAAATATCAGGGCATGTGACTTTTTTTTTTTTTTTTTTACGTGGTTTGCTTTAATAACGAAGCGATTCACGGTATGGGGGCAGTCACGTCCAATCTGGTTTAACTACCGGTTGAATGAACCAACTGTGGCAGTCTCGCGCGCCATTGTGAACAAGGCACAAAAGACAGATTATGAAGCCTATGGACACAAGGGACGTTGGTCACGACCACAGCTTGTCAGAGGCCAGCAGGCGTCAGTTTTTCTCATCGTTGCCCTGAGCTTATTACAACGAAGAGACTTTATTTTTGACGCCACATTTATTGGCATCTCCTTCCCATTCGCGATTGCTTTGATCTTTGCTCCCGCCCCCAGGCTGATGTCAGTCTGCCTATCCGCTATCCCGGCTCTTGGTTTCCAAAAGTGTTTTTTGCTTTAATCACTTACGGTCATCCATCTTCTGTCGCTGGGAAAAATAATTAAGCTCCGTGAACAAAGCATGTATGGTGTCATTTGGCAGGCGGCGAGAGACGATTTTTGTTTAATATTTTTGGCCATTGTTTTTCCCCGAGGTTTGCAACTGCTTCATGAGAGGTTAACAGTTATAGCGGTATCTATCATAGTGCAGAAAACGATCCTACAATTATTTACGGCGATTTATCTGAAAGGGGAGTCCACAAAAGAAATACTTCGCAAATGCATTGGAACATCCTCCGATTGCATTAATTTTGGCCATTGATATGATTATAGTGGCAGCTAATTATACATCATAAAAGAGTTATGTCGAACACACCACCAAAGGTAACATCAATACGCCCACTTAATACATACAAGTTCTCTGTCTAAGAGGCGTATTCCGTGTTTTATTATCTTAATTTTTCTAAATAGAAAACTTGAAAACCTGAAAAAGGAAAACTTGTATATGACACATGTCCTTTCAAGACTAAATCACGTTGCATGTGTCGCGAGAACACACGCATCGGAACAAACAAAGTGAAGACAATCATCTTGTGTCTTTCCCGCCACCGTACCTTCTGCGTCATACGGGCGATTACCTAGTTTTGTGCATCAAGGGGCGTGAGTGGCTCTCGCCGTGGAATATTAGCGTGACTTCGTGACTTCTTTCGTCGCTGACCAGAGTGGTTTTATCGAGCATTCATCCAAAAGATGCAGCGTTAGAAATCTACAGAGCTGGAGGGAATGAGCCAGAACATGAAATGTATGCGTTTCATTTTCTCGGAACGGCGAAGCCTTCAGCGACGCTTTTTAACTTGAAAGGTCACCTTCGTTGGTGGAATTACGTTATACAGAGAGCAGTGGCAGATCCAGTGGGGGCCACTACGAATCGAGCCCCCCCCCCACCCCCCGAAACCCTAGTCAAGCCGCAGAACCAATATCCCTCACCGACAGGTTTAGCTTCCGAGAATTGAGTCTAATAGCCCTAGCGTTTATGAAAATAAAGGCATGCCAGGCGTGATTGCTTGGTTTGTAACTATCGCGAGAGGGTTTAGCACACGGAGTGAATGCTTGGTTTGTCATGACCGCCATAGGGTTCGGCAAACGATGTGAATACTTGGTTTTTCATGACGGCCATTGGGTTTTTCTGCATAATCTTTTCCCGAATGTTCCGTTCTGTTTTGCACGGGGTATATCGGCGTACCGAATGAATGCGCGCACATAAGATCCGGGTGAAAGACGTGTCGGGCGGTATACCGATGCGTAATGTGAGTATTCGGTCCACCTTGGGGATATAGACCGGTTAACAAAGAAACGCCGCCATTTTGGATGGGCCAGCATGAGTATTCAAACCCAGCCTGCAAACACCCTATGTTGCATCTTATACATACTCACATGTACATGTTCTACCGCATAAATATACATATATATATATATATAAAATAATTTCAGCGCCATCTGGGTGAAAACAAATTACCAACAGGTCGTTCCTTCTGTTTGCGTTCAGCTCTGACTTCATTGTTTGGAAGTGCACTCTTCAGTTTCATTGCCCTCATCTAGCATCTAGCAATCTAGCAATTTTCTCTCCACCGACAGAGCCCCCATCATCCGTCTCACCCTAATTCCTACCTTACTCAGCCACACTCCGACCACCCCACACTGGTTGTGGGTAGGGTTTCCCTGTCGTCTACCATGGCGACATACCCAGCGGCCTAATAATTACCTTCGAGAGCTGCCAGGCGCGCCAAGGTTTCGCTCCTCCGTGAAGTAGCATAGTTGCTCGCTCTGGCGTTTGGAAAAGGTTCCGAGACAGAATGAGGGCAAATTGAAATGAGAGATACTAAAAGAGAGGAAGAGGGGGTTGGTGAGGTGGGATATGGGGCAGAGGTAGGTAGGTAGGTGGAGGAGGAAATGTTACGCGAGGGACGGGGGAAGTTATGCGGGAGATGATGAGGGGGAAGGAGGCTGGGCGAGAGCAATGGTACTGACTGAGGGGGAGGAGGGGAAGGGGGGGGGAGGACGGGGAAAGGATATGGAGAGACAAATACCAACACCAGAGAGGGAAGAAGGCAGGGGGAGGATGCGATGTGAAAATGAAACTATGGGGAGGTAAAGCACAAAACAAAGAAAGAGAGTCGGAAAGAGGTGGGGCATAAACGAGAGTGTCACGTGGTACGTGAGAGATAGAAGAGATGTGGGAGAAACCTGGTAAGTGAGCGACGTGGTGGAAGCGAGATAGGTAAGGTCAAGCCCGGCTACACAGCAATAATGCATCCCGCCTTATAATTGACTATGTTTGTACTGATAATACTAAGGAAATGACCGACTGCCTCCAAATGCCAAATGCCCGGGCTGGATAGTTTGTTGTTTTGCACACATTGTATATTCCTCTAAGGGTGCTTCCGGAGTTTTCAAAATATGCCTCGATCGATAAACCAGTGTTATATGTAGCCGCAATGCAAAAGTGTAAGGCGACAAAACAGATATTAAGGTAAGCAACCCATAATATCAAATTAAAAGAACTCTGTATTTGTGATTATTTTATGAAAGTATATGCAATTACACACCTTCTGGTGAATTTTTAGGACACTTTACCATACCGTTAAAATAATATACTTGATTTTTCAAGTATACCCCCATTTCACAAAATGACCAAGACGACACCTACCACGAATATGTTATTTTGCAAAAATTCAGCATAATATTAAGTCATTATCATCAGTAATAGCTCGTTGGAAAACTTAAATCTAGTGAAATACAGAAATGATATTCAAAAATGTAAATAGTAGCCCAAAAAAAGAACAAAATTGTAATAATAAAGTGCAATTATGCAAAATCAGGACAGTTTTTGCCAAAATTCGAAATGACCACCTTTACAAAATAACATAATTTCATCAAAAATGAAAATCTTGAAACCGAACCACTGTTATCAACTTCTAAAAACATAGTGCTTGTAATAAAAATAAAGAAAAATAAAGGTAGCCGTGCAAATTTGTGAATAACACGAATTGAGGATTGGGAATGACGTGACGAGTTTCCTCTCCGGTTTCAGCTGTTGCACGGGGAGACCCCAGTGCAAGTGTCTGATCCGTGTCACCGAGCGATACCGGTTAAAGCAATATACTTACATGTGCCATCTTAGATTTTTTACATTTTAGAATCAAGACTAAAATTATTTCAAATTATGATGCATATAGTTTTTATATCTCTAAGAGTCTGTAAACAACAATTTCAACATAAAACTGCGCGGTTTATTCATATTTGCGCGCGGACGTGATAGCGAGCCGCGGTCGACATCACACACAAAATACCGAACAGCGAACAGGCGTGCATGGATATAAAGCCGGCCATCAACTTCTGCTCCGGTGACCAAATTGCTTCTCTCCGGATAGCCCACAATCTTTCAGGATTTAAATTAAAAATAGAATATACATATTTGACATGGGTAAGAGGTTGGTAAACAAAAAATTACCGAATATAATGCTTTAAACCACTTGTTGCTTTGTAAACAGTCAGCCACAATCGTACAGGCCGACTGAGTTCAAAAATACAGACCTGATGTTAAAATACAAATCAATTATTTTTTAGACATGATGAAGATATCCTTAATGAAACCGTAATGAAATTATTTTCCTACAGCTGCCACGTAAATTATAATAAAGCAACTTACAAATCGAGGGATATAGCGAATTTCAAATTATGTCTGTTCGGAAAAGTGTTATCAACATTGTCTGTTCTTTTTAGTGTAAGATACTGTCAGATCTAACAAAACCGGGAATAAATTAGTAAAACCGGGAATTAATTATTTAAACTAGGAGCAAATAATGAGTCAAACCAGGAGTAAATAACGACCAGCAATTTACCATTGTAACTGGGAGTTAAACATGAACACAGTAAGAATTTTTTTAACCCGAACTATAAATTTAAACCGGGAGTAAGTAATTCAAACTTGTAATTGTATATAAAACGGGGAACAAAATACATGAAATATTAAAAACGCGAAAAAATGATTCAAACGGAGAGTTTATTGTTTATATGATGAGTAGGGGAACATGGGGCAAAATTACCCATCGGGGTCAAATGGCCCACCACAATATCGCGCACTTGCGGTGCTGCCACCTGTTTTAAAGCGTTTTATAGTATTCCTGTTTGTTACGTGAAACCTTAACAAATCTACATGGGCGCTGAAGCAGACAGCTGACCTTCATTACCGAAGTAAAAGATTCTGGGCTGTTTCCATCTATGGTAAACACTGGAAGAAAGTAGAGCTCAGTAGATACTAGATTGGGGAATTTTTTTGATAAATTAACACGATCAAAGATAAGTCCAAGTCAAGCCCCAAACGTGATTCAGATGCGGAATATACTGCGCCGTATTTTTCATACAGCGGTCAAATGTTAAGATTACTAACAGGGGCAAAATGACCCACGGTGCTTGGGGCAAAATGACCCAGTGGGCCGTTTTACCCACATCCAATTTAATATGTAGGCCTTTACTCTAACAGAAACGATTATCTTTAGCAAACTTGATGATATGTCCACTGAATCGGAACATCTTTGATGATCATGAATATGCTTAAAGAAGAAAACGATGTGCGTCACAGGAAGCTTGAAAAAGGGAGAGTTGTACGTCCCTGGGAGCCGGAAGCGTTGATTGAGGCAGAGCCAGGCGGCACGCGATATCGTGTCTCCTTTCGATACATACAGCTCGTCAGGATAAAACACAGATGGGGAGCCGGGGGGGGGGGGTACTATTATACAAATCTGCAAACCTGGTGGGGGGGTTCCGCGGGTGCCTTGATGCCTGAGAAAGCGGATATTTGTGATGAAGAAGATACCCCTATACAGCGGGCATTTATGATGAAGATACTAATATAGAGCGAATATTTTAACACTTGCGATCGTGGGGGGAGGGGGGTGGCTTTGAAAATGTGCGTTCATAGAGCGGATTTCGGCGGTTGAAAAGGGGGGGCTTTACCCCGGAACCCCCCCCCCCAACAAACCCAGCAATGTATTTTTTAACCCCTCTTCCCTAAATCCGGGGGCGGGGCGGTTTCTGGGTCGGATCCAGATATGCTGGATAGGGGGCCGGTAAATGGTATAAATTATATACATTTCCGCCCTAAAAAGGGGGGCCGGGGCCGGGTCGCCCCCCCCCCCCTTGGACCCGCCCCTGCCCCGGGTCTGTTCAACAGTAGGACTTCGCATGAAAGCTGAGTTCCGCGCCTCAAACGGCCTAAATTTTGCACTGAAAAATGGCAAAAAGTGGGGAAAGAGGGTGTCCCCCCCCCCCCGCCCGATCCGCCTCTGCTGACGTAAACGTTTTTTTGAATTCCTGTGTGTGATCCTTCTGGGTCAAACTGTTTCAGAGAGTTTTGAGTTTGCCTTCTTAGGCTGTTCAGTTCACTCATTAACATGCCGATATAATGTGCTGACCAAATTGCCCCATTAGGGGGGCAAAATGACCCACTGTGACATAAAACATGTTTTTTGTGCTTAGTAAAAATTTTGTTCTTGTCCCTCGCATGTATCCAAGCTATGTTATTCACAATACTACTGTTGTCAGTTTACCAAAATTTGGCTCTTTTTATAGCACTGCTTGTCCTCCAAAAAATACAAAGAAGTTAAGGTGGTCATTTTGCCCCATGTTCCCCTATATGATTCAAACCGGTTGAGCGCAACTCTCACGTCTAATGCATTCGTCACCTCTGCCAGGCATCAATAACATTTACGGAGCCGTCCCCTGTCTCCCGGGTATAAGGATAAACTATCGTTTTTTTCCCTGTCTTTCACTTGTTGCATAATGGCGTCACTCAATATAGATGATCCCGTAGGGTTACCTTGTCGATGTGTCCGCAAAGCCCACCAATAAGCTTACATATATACAGAGCCAATTATACGAGTCCACCCTCTGCTGGGATTTGCCAATGAAAACCACGGGCACACGTTTTCGCCGTGATATCGACTGTAACCATGGCACCGCAGGGGGATACGATTGGGTATGGGGAGACTGGGGAGGGAAGGGGAGTACATGGCTCACTGCAAAAAAATGCTCTTTCTGATGACGTCACCAAGGGGTGGCTGCATTATAGGTGTCGCTAGCTGCCTACTATGGTACTAGTGGCTTTTTAGTGTCGTACCCGCGCCTACCCCAAAGCAGCCTCACGTCAGTTTGTGTTATCAGGAATAATCACGCCATTGTGAACGGTGTGAAAGCTGTTAGGTAACTTCTTACACCTCACACAATTAATACTGCATAGCACCTGTCCACTGACACCGCTAATTGCTCACAAACATGCTATAATTGTCTACTATAAGCATCAAGCGAATGACGCTTGGGATTCCGCAACTTAAATTAATTACTATGAGACAGAAGAGTGATTGCTGTTCCAGATAGATATTCAAACAGATTTGACTCTCTTTTGCAAGCCGAGAATGAATCTGTTCATTGCAAAGCAACCGTCAAATGTCATATCGCATGAGAGTCGTATGGACAGATTGTCATACTACAAACTCGTTTTTAGCACGACGGCCCCGCTGTGGAGGTAGCTGCAGCGGTATCTTAATGACTATTTCCAATGCGCCAAAGTATTTTTATCTTGTGAATGTCACAATTGGATTTATACCCACGGTACTTGTTTATTGGCTTCAGCGGACGTGTCCAGGGATTTCTTGGAAGTCGTACAACCAGGTTAAATTGTCCGATGTTACAAAGCACGTGGGCCGCTTACGAATATTTCAGATTTGCAAATGTTTTTTTACCCCAATAAACTTCGGAAATAGAATTAAGTGAATAAAAGAGCAGCGTTTCACATTTTATGTTCCTTGAGGTATCCCGATTTTCATAATCGGCCTCACTTTAAGGGGTCCGGAAGGGGGTTCCAATGTCCAGTGTGGATATTTCTAAATTCTCAGTGTCGAATGTCGAAGGTTTACGACGTACGCAGGGGCATAGCCCGGCCCTGGAGTAAGTATGCTCACCTGCTGCACATGAACTAAAACACAAATTACTCCCGAACAACACGATTGTACGTACCGGCACAACCCAGGGTGTACGCACGTGCGTGCGGGCGAACGGCTGGTTACACCTCAGGTACTGTGTCGCTTTTTGGCTAAGTTCAGTGTCGTTTTTTTCTAAATCTGTGTCGATATCGCTTGTTTAGATCCTTAACGTCGGACCTTGTGGGTCAATGTCGAATGTCGATTTTTCAAATATCCATGTGTCGCGTGTCGCCATTCAACCCTTCCAGACCCCTACTTTACTACCATTTTCGCTAAACGAATTCACCAAGGCTCCGTTCAGGGAAGTCATGATAAAACGACAATAAGAATTCTCAAGCTGGAAGAGGATTTGACCCACAACTGATCTTATCTTTCGAGATTAATCGAGGCATCCTCTCTAACGTGGCTAGTCGCGTGCGGATCGGTCATGGCGCGGACGTCCTGATTTAGTATTGACTTAGTCTTGATTCAGTTCCGATTTAGTCCAGATTTAGCCTAGATTCAGTCCAGATTCAGTCTGGATTCAGTCTGGATTCAGTCCAGATTCAGTCTGGATTCACACGTGATTGAATCCTGATTCAGATTTGATTGAGTCCGGTTTCAGACTTGATTTAGTTTAGATTCAGTTCAGATTTAGTCCAGATTCAGTCCAGATTCAGTCCGGATTCAGACTTGATTCAGTCCTGATTCAGACGTGATTTAGTCCTCAGACTTGATTCAGTCCAGATTCAGCCTGTATTCAGACTTGATTGAATCCTGATTTAGACTTGATTGAGTCCTAATTCAGACTTGATTCAGTTCAGATTCAGTCCAGATTCAGTCCTGATTCGGTCCAGATTCAGTTCGGATTCAGACTTGATTCAGTCCTGATTCAGACGTGATTGAGTCCTGGACTTGATTCAGTCCAGATTCAGCCTGGATTCAGACTTGATTGAATCCAGATTCAGTCCAGATTCAGTCCAGATTCAGTCCTGTTTCAGTCCGGATTCAGACTTGATTCAGTCCTGATTTACACGTGATTTAGTCCTCAGACTTGATTCAGTCCAGATTCAGTCCTGAATCAGTCAAGATTCAGTCCTGAATCAGTCCTGATTCAGTTCTGATTCAGTTCAGATTCAGTTCTGATTCAGTGCTGATTCAGTGCTGATTCGGTCCTGATTCAGTCCTGATTCAGTCCTGATTCATTCCTGATTCAGTCCTGATTCGCTCATGATTCAGTAAACGTCATCGGTAATCCGAAAAGGATCGTTGTCATGGTGACCACGCCCAATGCGCCCTGTGACTCCCACGCCTTGCTTTATCAGCTTACACAGGGCCACTTCGTAATCCGGAGAGACAGGTGCTTCCCTTGTGTGGTGGTTAGTGCATTGGAATGCGGATCAACAAGTCCTGGCTTCGATCAAATCCCGGCCCGGGCACCAATTCTGGGGTATGTTTTTATTATTCACGCTCCATCGTCATTTGAAGACCGTTGGTGGAGCCGTTTAACCCTTGCGCGGGCCACAAGGCGGGCTCTATTACCGGTTAAGGTCTTTTGGGGACAACCAAAAAACACGTGCTTATAAAACGAATGCGCATCACGCTGGTGCTTTCCTACAGTTGCGTGACGCGCATACATTGTAGTCAACGTTTTAGTGTTGGGAACCGGCTGGCTGCGCGGTTTGTGCGTGAAAAATCGAGTGGGTGTGAAACTATTTTTTTTGCTTTGCTTTGGTCCATGCATTCCTAACTATAAAATCAAAACATTTAAAGATAAGACATTTATCTGTCCATAATGCATGTGGTCCGTTTGATGAGACTGTTGGTAGCTTTGTATTTTGAGGTAAATCATCGGCGTTTACAAATGGAACACGCCTGGTCAGTCCATATAAGGAGCGTTTTTACGTAACTATAGATCCGCGAGTAGACATGCGAGTCCTGATGAGTATTACGTCATACGACATGGAAACCCTTCGCAGTGCATTAGCCCGCCTGGCACTGGCACTGTGACAGTCACTCATGAGACAGCCCCATTCTGCTTTATCAACTGTCTGACCGCTCATATATTACATGCATCTACTCTGATGGTTAGAATTCCGATATACGCATTAAATTCAGTGGTTAGTTGTCCATCCAAGGCCAGCTTCGGCCCACGCGAGTCATGATGATTAATACGTCATTCGCTTCGGTCGGTTTTGTGTGTGAAGCGAGTGAAGGCAAACAGCTGACAGGCAGACAAGACGTATAGGCTGTTGATGCTAGGCATTGACACAGAGCATAAGTATCCCTGTATCGTGAGGTCTCGATCAGTGCCGCATGGCGACTGTACATCGTTATCTGTCCATGAGGGGAATAGGTAGATCTAAGTGAGATCTCATCCATTAATTATCATATGGCAGAACGCCAGTAAACTAGAAATTACGACCGGCCATTTGACCTGAAGCTATCGATCATGCAGGCCTCTCGCGGAATAACGGAAGGACGGCTATCGTCGACTTTCGTCCAGATGCCGGGTCGTCACTGCTAGCCCTAGCCCCAGTTGTGTGGCTGTGTGAGGGGGCAAAACTACGACATACTGGTTTTAGAGGTAAGTGCTGCTTAGTATGTTTTACATAGAAGGCGTATGACGGCCACCCAAGGGGCTCAGGGGTAACAGGCTTGGTTCGATATGTGGTCCTAGGCTGTGGGCCCTGTCAGATTTGTGTCTGTCCTACAGCCACAACACTGAGGCTATGCAAGCCCCATCGGGATCAGTAATCGATATTGGCAAAACACATTGATTGTTTGGTTTTGCTTTCAGAAAATAGTAGTCCGTTCTGTGTAAGGACCCTTGTGAATCTAACCGCTGGAGGTGTGACAGGTTAACACCAGGACTTCCCTGACAACTAGATTAACGTGTGAATGATATTTTTCTCTCAGACCGAAGCCAGACCCTGTCCGCCCATTCAGCAATATGTAGCATGCGTTGTTCATGAGTATGGGGAAAAGGGGATTAAGGAGATAAAGTTTTTTTGTGACGGCTTTGATAGCATATATAGATCTGGGAAGGAACGCTTGTCGTGGGAAAGAACTTTATTCCACTGACAGATTCCACTGGATCAAGCCCTCCCACTCCCTAACGTTAACTTGAACCTCCACACGTTTCATTTTTTGAGGATTTTACCCCTTCAGCTCATTTACCCCCTCCCCCCCCCCACCCCTCCGCCCCCTACCGCGGAGTTATCAAAGTTATATTACTTGTGCCATATATATACTTTTATTATCCTCCAGGAAATATTATAGTTGTTTGTGTGAAGCTGGATGTCCTTCCGACCAAGGCGTAAGTAAAATATATATGATTATAATTTGCCATGACACCATAACGTGGTGGTTGTCATGACATTAGACCGACGGCAGGAGGACGCGCTCGTTACTCTCAGCGCTGTGACACCGTAACTATACGCCTTGACGACAAGCTGCCATAGCAACGCATTCCATGGAATTAGAGGAACAAAAACTGTCAACACATTGCATGTCCTGAACAAAAAAATACAGTTACTGTCAGAATATTTTTGTCTGCACCGGAACAGTATCAAAAAACGAGCACGATTCTCACAATTGGACAAGGGACTTAGAATGGAAAGCGTTTTATAACTGCAATGGTTTTATAAGAAACAGTGCGAAGTAAGACAGTCGGTATATAATAATATTCGCCAGCCATTGTCGCCGACCAACAACTATGCGAAATCGCCATCAACATGTATTAGATCGTGGCACATTTTGAATTATACCCATTACAGCCACAGCCAACTGGCGCAAACTTTGCAAAGCATTATCGAGGGGGCGGTAGATAGAGAGTTGGTAGCACAAGCGATTAAAAACGACGCCGAGTATCCTACAATGTTGCTCACCAAATGTACGTAGCCTACAGTATGACACGATGCAGGAACAAGTACTTTCGTCTTTTAGTAAAAACAAGTGTCTTCCGTTGGAATCTATATCCAAGCATTGCATCATGGGGATTTCGCCTATACTTGGCCTGTATTTGGCCTTCATATTGCCTGTATTTGACCTGAATGTGGACCATATTTGGCCTATATTCGGTCTGTATTCGGCTTGTTTTGGCCTGTATTCGGCTTGTATTCGGCCTTATTTGGCTTGTATTTGGCCTGTATTTGGCCTGCATATCGCCTGTATTAGGCTTGAATGTGGACTATATTTTGCCTGTATTTGGCCTGTATTTCGCGTGTATTCAGCCTGTATTTGCCTCTAGTTGACTATGTTTAGCCTGTATGCCGTCTCATATCGCATGTATATCGCCTGAAACGGCATGTATATGATCTGCTAATTATAAAAACCAAGCTTGGCATAACAAGATGATTCTACCTCACCAGCTATATATATACATATATCACCAAGAAACAGAAGAAAACTATTGTTTTCAATGATAGCTGAAACTTCATCCACATCATTCTGTGCGACACACAAAGATTCGTCTGAGCTTTTGTTAATTGTCACCAGTTATGAAATCAATACGAAAAAAATATGCATATGTAATAGATATATCGGAGCCAATGAGATCGAGCTCTACCTGTCAACCCTTGACACCGGAATAAGACAACAGCGGCCTCTAAGTTCATATTACATGAAAGAGAACGATTTTTGTTTGCCTAATCTTTACCAAATCTCATAATGTGACATGTAATCTCTCTATCTCTCTCTCTCTCTCTCTTTGTACATATCTTTCTCTCTCGCCCCCCCTTTTTCTGACTATCTCTCTCCCTCTCTATCTCCCTATATGTGCACTTGGGAAACAAAACTGCACTACCCAAATTATAATACCAGGCAACAGGTCCTAATGGCGATAACTTCTTGCTAAGCTGAATCGCATCATGACCTAAATTATTTTGTGGCGCAACCAGTTCCATTGCTGACACGCGTTACATAAAATATCCACCTTTAATCATTTGTCATGTTGAACAATAATGATGCAGATATGTATATGTGGTTTAAATCGAGAACCTAATCTACTCTAACACCGAACTCAGGTGCGTGAATAAGCTTGACAAACGGTATGATTAACCATACCGTTTGTCAAGCTTATTCAAATTTTAGTCAAGCTTACTACCAGAGACTACTCCCCCGCCCCTTATACCCCCTCCCCCTCTCCCCACCCCTCTTGCCTAAGTTCCCACATCTGGTGCTATAAACATACTCGACACTGCAGGTGATAAAACACGCCATATTGAGTTGTCAGGGCTCTTAGAAGCCGTAGAAACGCTTGTGACACGAGACAATTGCAAGAGACCAATAGCCTCACGGCTAATTAACTTGCATTGCGAGACGAAGGCACTTGGCTTTGCCTGATGTAGCCACGCTGAAATAGGAGGCAGCAAATAGGTTAACGTCATGACAAGGTCGACTCCTGACTTCTCGCGATTTTGTATTATTAACAACTGTTACACGCAGCCAATTTTTATTTGTCACTACATATGGCAATGGTTTCATCTTTATGAAATATAGGCAAGAAAATATGGGTTCAATGTTTGCGAATAACGTTGCAACAACGTTTTGAGATGACGTGATTGCAACCAAAAGCCAAGGCTGTACGAACGTTGTGTGTTTGCTGTGTTACTAAATCTACTGAAGTTCGAGACAATTTTCTTTCTATTTAAAAAAGCGAAATGGTTTATTAAGACAATGAACAATTTCCAAACAATACATATTGCATATTACTAAGATATAATATCATAATAATTGCGTAACAGTAATTAATTGTTGAAAGTTAGGTGATAAAGGGTTCACATTCTGACCAGATGTTTTAGAATTGCGTGCATATTCCAAAATGGATACCTGCTCAAAACACATCTTTCGAAAACACAAATCCGAAAAATTAAGGTTGCGAGACGCCAGTAACCTTAAAGTAACATGTTCTGTCATTTTTGTATTACCAACCTTTTCTCCATGTCAAATAAGTGTATTTTGTCTTGAATTAAAATCCCGAAAGCCTGTGAGCTATACGGAGAGTAGAACATTTGTTCACAGGAGCAGAAGTGGGTGGCCGGCTTTATAATCCGGCGAGCGTGTTCGCTGTTTGGTATTCTGTCTGATGTCGACCGCGGCTCGCTAGGACGTCCGCGCGCGATAAAATAGACCGCGCAGGTTTATGTTGAAATTGTTGTTTTACAAACTCAACGATATATAAAACGTATGCATCACAATAATGTGATACCTTCAGTATTGATTCTAAAATGTAAAAACAAGCACTCACTGAATCGCCGTTGCTGCGCCAAAGGTATCACGATAAAACAGTCGTTTAACTGAGCAATAGGTAGCTGAGCATGTTGTTGCTAAGGTCTCAGTTGCGGCGGCCACTGTAAGGGCTCTGGGGAAGGGTTCAAATGGCGCCACGCGACACTTACACATTTAAAAAAATCGACATTCGATATTGACCCCAAAATTCCGACACCGAGGATCGGACGAATGCGACAGCGACGCAGGTAGTGACATTTTACAAGAAAGTCGACACTGAACACTGCAACCTCCCTTCCAGACCGCTACTGTACCTCAGCGGGTAGCGCACATATAGCTTGTGGTCGACAGTCGCAGGTTGCAACAGGGCGCCTGTGTGCAGAAATGTGGCCTAAACCATGAATGTATCTAGCATTAAACTGGCTGTTGAACGTAGAATTCACGCCTGTTATTCCACATGGGGTAATATCGTGCCGCCTATCCCCACCCCATCCCAAGCCCCTGACGCTCCTCCCTTCAGTTCCGCACTCCAGCCTAAGTTCCTCCTTTCACTCTGTCGCCCTCACATTTCAACTCAACCCCAACCCCTCACCACACCCCAGATAGTTCTACCTCTCTTTTCTCCATCTTGCCCATGCCCCGCTCCCAGCCTCAGCCCCAGCCCCAGCCAGAGTTGTCCATACCCTTCCACTTAACCCCATTCCACACCCACACTTGGTCACTCCCCCCCCCCCCCCCCCCACCCTCCGCCAAGGTTGCCTGCCCACTCCCAGCCTCACATGAAGTTCAGTCCACCCGGTCAGTACCGCCCACCTAGGTTGCCGTGGTCCCTGGCCATTCCCCGATGATGACGTCTAAGCCTGCAGCCCGCCCCCAGCAGCCCGCAGTCTGCAGGCGGCCAGCTTCAGGACATTCATTGCCTGACGGGAGGTCCAAGCCGTCAATTGGTCTCCTAGTTTCATCGCTCGCCGCTGGATGGCGCTGCCGGTCGCGTTCTTCTCGCAGCGGGTCTCGGGTAGCTGGCTATAGCCACCTACCTAGCGACCCGCGCCAGTCGCTTAGTCGCGCCAGTTGCATAGCACTCGACTAGACGATATTTCCCCGCGCTCCTGTCCTGCGGGCTACGGCCGTGTTGCCTAACCAAGAACAGTCAAGCCTTAAAACGCCGTTTGTAATACCTTATCATAAACGCACGGACTACCGTCTCCGGCGAACGACCACCGACAAAAGACGACAAAAGACATTTACGCGGGATGAATAACAACAACACAATGATTCGACCATTACAATGGTGCCTCAATTCGGTCTTTAGGCCGTCAGAACTGAGGCGCTAACTGCCAAACGTCCTTCGTTGTTTAGTCAGACAGCTGGCGCCCGATATCAAATTCAAGCGGAGGTCTGCACGACCGCCACGGAGTACCAGGAGAAAAACAAAGCAACCGGGCCCCACCAATCGGCTGTTATCTGATGAAGGATGACATACCTGGTGAACATGACCGCTTCAACCATTTGCGGCAGATGGCACGCTACGAGCGTCACTTTCACCTCGACGATATAAGATACACATGGCGATCTATGTTGACAGCTTGCGTTCTACGCAGGCAATTTGCGCTTAACATATACACAACTATATTTTTTGTCGGCTTGTCGACATGATATATTATCTATTTAAGTATTTTTATTGAGACATTTTTCGGCCGAGGGGCCCTTGGCTTGGGATGCCCTGATGGACTTTCGTTACATGGCACTCGGTTATAGATCGTCGGACAACTGTAACATCCGGGTAACCAAGGTATTATATAAACTTACATCCGGGTAGTTTAATTCCTTCTTCCGGTGTGGACAACATCTGAGAGGAGTTCCTGCCATCCTAGCATCATGGAGCCGACTGAGGATATGCCTCTCAGTCCCGCTAACGGGAGTTTTGCGGATCCAAACTCGACCATTTCCGGACCATATTTCAACCTGACCGCCTCAGCCGGGCACTATGGCAACCGGTCATGGTCCCTAGATAAACCCTTCGATTTGCTTCACATCCGGGTCATCTTTATCGTGCTCTACAGCCTTGAATCTGCGGTCTGCATCGTAGGTGAGTGAGAGGGGTGGCGGATGGGGGTGGGGGGGGGGGTGCGGGGGATGTGTGTGATGGAGGGAGGGAGGATGGAGATGAAGTACATGGGGTTGAGAGGGGGTTGGGGGTGAGTCGGGGGTTAAGCGGTTAAGGATATGTCGGTGATATGAGATATGAGGCCATGTGGGCGTGTATGCTTCAAGATAAAACATAATCGCGGAAAGGAGCATCAAGCAACAAATCGGGTGACCAATATTACAATGTGCGTTTCCTGACACTCTTAGTTAATCCGTAGCTCGCCTTAATGTTGCGATATTCCTATTGCTTAAGGCCCAACCATTAAAACAAGTACCAATCTCCTTATTACAATTAAATTTACACTGACGCATGCCGCGAGATTGTAGATAACAAGCAGGCAATGGGAAATAACAGTGAGGCAGACAGTCGCCTGCTTCCTCAAAGCGTTTTCGCACTCTTTCGCTAGGGCGGTGCTGCGCAAATTGATAGGAAAAATGCGCCACGCACTTCTATACATTTGTGCCGGGAACCCAGCCTAAGTCTAATAACACACGGTATTAGGTGAGTTCAGTCACAATTATAACTGTTTCGAAAGGGTGCACGACGTTTTTGCAGTATTGAATAGGGTGTGCGGGCGGGGGGGCGAGGGGGGGTGGCTGGGGGGCTCGGCCGGGGCGGGCCATCCCGATCCTCCTCTAAAGACCAGGTCGTACCCAAAGTAGAGGAACATGAATGAAGTCATTTAGACCTTATTGGCAGGCGGGGCGAGGCGGGCGGGGCGGGGTGGGCGTGGTGGGTCAGCGGGGCTGTGGGGCGTCATGGGGATATGATCGGCAGGCGGGAAGGGGCGGGCGGGGCGGGGTGGGTCAGCGGGGCTGTGGGGCATCATGGGGATATGATCGGCAGGCGGGGTGGGTCAGCGGGGCTGTGGGGCATAATGGGGATATGATCGGCAGGCGGGAAGGGGCGGGGTAGCCAGGGTGGGTCAGCGGGGCTGTGGGGCATCATGGGGATATGATCGGCAGGCGGGGCGGGTCAGCGGGGCTGTGGGGCATAATGGGGATATGATCGGTAGGTGGGGCGGGGCGGGGTGGGTCAGCGGGGCTGTGGGGCATCATGGGGATATGATCGGCAGGCGGGGCGGGTCAGCGGGGCTGTGGGGCATCATGGGGATATGATCGGCAGGCGGGGCGGGTCAGCGGGGCTGTGGGGCATCGTGGGGATATGATCGGCAGGCGGGGCGGGGTGGACAGGGCGGGTCAGCGGGGCTGTGGGGCATAATGGGGATATGATCGGCAGGCGGGAAGGGGCGGGGTAGCCAGAGTGGGTCAGCGGGGCTGTGGGGCATCATGGGGATATGATCGGCAGGCAGGGCGGGTCAGCGGGGCTGTGGGGCATAATGGGGATATGATCGGCGGGCGGGGCGGGGCGGGGTGGGTCAGCGGGGCTGTGGGGCATCATGGGGATATGATCGGCAGGCGGGGCGGGTCAGCGGGGCTGTGGGGCATCATGGGGATATGATCGGCAGGCGGGGCGGGGTAGCCAGGGTGGGTCAGCGGGGCTGTGGGGCATAATGGGGATATGATCGGCAGGCGGGGCGGGGTGGACAGGGCGGGTCAGCGGGGCTGTGGGGCATAATGGGGATATGATCGGCAGGCGGGAAGGGGCGGGGTAGCCAGGGTGGGTCAGCGGGGCTGTGGGGCATCATGGGGATATGATCGGCAGGCGGGGCGGGTCAGCGGGGCTGTGGGGCATAATGGGGATATGATCGGCAGGCGGGGCGGGGCGGGGTGGGTCAGCGGGGCTGTGGGGCATCATGGGGATATGATCGGCAGGTGGGGCGGGTCAGCGGGGCTGTGGGGCATCATGGGGATATGATCGGCAGGCGGGGCGGGGTAGCCAGGGTGGGTCAGCGGGGCTGTGGGGCATAATGGGGATATGATCGGCAGGCGGGGCGGGGTGGACAGGGCGGGTCAGCGGGG
This sequence comes from Arenicola marina, assembly GCA_964019135.1. Classification (NCBI taxonomy): domain Eukaryota; kingdom Metazoa; phylum Annelida; class Polychaeta; family Arenicolidae; genus Arenicola; species Arenicola marina. The sequence goes on from OZ025263.1 coordinate 29,363,334, forward strand.
CTGTGGGGCATAATGGGGATATGATCGGCAGGCGGTAAGGGGCGGGGTAGCCAGGGTGGGTCAGCGGGGCTGTGGGGCATCATGGGGATATGATCGGCAGGCGGGGCGGGGTGGACAGGGCGGGTCAGCGGGGCTGTGGGGCATCGTGGGGATATGATCGGCAGGCGGGGCGGGGCGGGCAGGGCGGGTCAGCGGGGCTGTGGGGCATCGTGGGGATATGATCGGCAGGCGGGGCGGGGCGGGCAGGGCGGGTCAGCGGGGCTGTGGGGCATCGTGGGGATATTATCGGCAGGCGGGGCGGGGTGGACAGGGCGGGTCAGCGGGGCTGTGGGGCATAATGGGGATATGATCGGCAGGCGGGAAGGGGCGGGGTAGCCAGGGTGGGTCAGCGGGGCTGTGGGGCATAATGGGGATATGATCGGAAGGCGGGGCGGGGCGGGGTGGGTCAGCGGGGCTGTGGGGCATCATGGGGATATGATCGGCAGGCGGGGCGGGGTAGCCAGGGTGGGTCAGCGGGGCTGTGGGGCATAATGGGGATATGATCGGCAGGCGGGGCGGGGTGGACAGGGCGGGTCAGCGGGGCTGTGGGGCACCATGGGGATATGATCGGCAGGCGGGGCGGGGTGAACAGGGCGGGTCAGCGGGGCTGTGGGGCACCATGGGGATATGATCGGCAGGCGGGGCGGGGTGGACAGGGCGGGTCAGCGGGGCTGTGGGGCACCATGGGGATATGATCGGCAGGCGGGGCGGGGTGGACAGGGCGGGTCAGCGGGGCTGTGGGGCATCATGGGGATATGATCGGCAGGCGGGGCGGGGTGGACAGGGCGGGTCAGCGGGGCTGTGGGGCATAATGGGGATATGATCGGCAGGCGGGGCGGGGTAGCCAGGGTGGGTCAGCGGGGCTGTGGGGCATAATGGGGATATGATCGGCAGGCGGGGCGGGGCGGGCAGGGTGTGGGAGGACGTGGTGGGTTGGGCTGGTCGGGGTGTGGGGGGCGGGGCGGGATGGGCGGGTAGGGGTGTGAGGGACTAGGTGGGCAGGGGCATAGCTCCTCCTCCACCATCGGGCATGACATGTAAGCTGCCTTGGACGGCTGCTTCCGGTTCCGCTGCAGGGCGACCCCGGATGGGTGAGGGGTGGGGAGGAAGGGGCAGGGGCGGGGTCTAGTCCAATTGGCGTGATTAAGGTCACCCCGCACTTCACGGATAAGACATGATCCAGCTACCTCACAGAACAGGTGCGCCTCCATGAAGGACCCCTGAGGGGGAGAGGGGGCTGGGTAGCCATGCCGGATGTCGATTTTAAGAATAGGTCCATGTCACATGTCGGTTTTAATCAAGCAGAGGTCCAAGTTGCATGTCCATTTTTAAGAAAAGTTCCTTATCGCTAAGTCTTGATATTGCATGTCGATTTTAAGGCAACCCAATGTCGCGTTGTCGATTTTAAAAATCGTCGTGTCGCCGTGTGGTAAAGGCCATCTGGTTTCCTCTATGGCGGACTCACTCACCCCTTGAGCCGAGTCTCCCTGAAGGTCTTATGGGATAGGTTGCAGGTGCTCGGGGGACCCCCCGCCGGGGCCATGAGAGCGGAGGGGAGTGTATCGTCCATGGGATAAAGGCAGATACGCTCATCGCAATCTCATTTATGTCTGTTGGGTGTCACTGTCCGAGTGGGAATTAAACTTCAAACCGAGTCGAGATTTACGGAACTAATGACTCATCCAAGGCCTCTTAACCTAACTTTATCTAGCAGGCGGGTAGGGTACTATTATAATTGGATGAAGCACACCTGATTCCTCCAGAATTGTCCATTGAATCTCCTATGCCGGTATATCTTACCTGTTCTTCTTCTTGCGCCAAAATGGGTTTCAGCAACGCGAGGAATATCTAGTCGTCTTTATTATTTTGAACTACATTTTAGAAAATATACATATAGTCAATGCGGTAAACTTGAACTATGTTCTATAACTGCAAAGATTCTTTCACAATTTGTCTGATCAGTCGACTTCTTTACCTTGTTATCTTTTGACTTGTAATTACATTTATACATATCGGTACCCGTACGAAAATATCATATAGAAATTCCATGCAAAAAATATTTTAAATTTTCTATCGATTTTTCTTTGAAAAGAATTTCCATAGATTTTCCATAGATTTTCCATAGAATTTTCATAGAGTTTCCATAGAGTTTCCATGGAATTTCCATAGAGTTTCCATAGTTTTTTTATCATAGAATTATTATAGAATTACCATAGAGTTTCCATAGAATTTCCATAGTTTTTTCATAGAATTATTATAGAATTACCATAGAGTTTCCATAGGATTTCCATATAGTTTCCATAGAGCTCCCGGGGGGCTTCCATATTGTAGTGATTAGCGCACTCGACCGCCAATCCATAGGTCCTGGGTTTGAAGCCGGGCTCGGGCACATAATCTGGGGCATGATTCATCCTTTCATCCTTCATTGTCCCGAAGGTTCCTTCGCCCGATTTAGCCTTCATGTGCACAAAAGTGGCCTAAACCACCAACACCCTGGGTGAGTCCAACATCAGCTCCGTCTCGGCTGAACGGGCACGGCCGTTGGGCAGACCTTCGCATCTCATGCTGCTTCTACAAACATGCAAACGTATCTGATCATAACCGGCTACGAGAAGAAAAAAAATGGTTTTGTCGAAATATTATCTCTATATATAAACCAATTGCTCTATAGAAGTATCCCTACATCTTGTAGAGAAATAATTTTTTCTATAGAAATATCTGTTCACGTTTATAGAAAATAATTGTTCTATAGAATTATGTACAAACGTTCTATAGAAAATCATATTTCTATAGATTTTTCTCTTTAGAAATTCTATGGAGTTCTTTAGAATGTTTTACTACGAGTATTTGTATGTTGATTGCTAAATTAAGCATTTTATTTAAAAACGGTGCTTAGGTTAGGGAACCGGGGGTGGGGGGGGGGGACCGGCCCTTCTTCAGCATCTGGTTGCTGCTACTTGACTGGGATACGCTTCTTTATTCACGGAGAGATAAACCTGTCGGGGGGGGGGGGGGGGGCTTAAGCCGCAGTTGCCCCCAGGTTGTTCCGCCACTGCCTTGTGAGTACAGCAAGCAGAAGCTTCGTCCCAACGAAGATTTTAATCGCGGCGCATGCCGGAGGGGTCGGGGCGGCTTGGGCGGCGGGCGGGGCGGCGAGCGGGTGGGGGGGAGGGGCGGGGTGGGGGCGGGCGGGCGGGTTGGTCAGCCGGGACGCCAGGGGGCGGGGGGGGGGCGGGTGGACTATCCCTATCTTCCCCTGCAGACTATGTCGTACCCTAGGGAGAGGAACATGAATGAAGTCATTTAGACCTTATTTTTGGAAACGATTTGTCAATAAATATATAGGATCTTGAGCATTAGCGACCAGGCTTGAGTCAGAGAAACTAGTCCATAATGAGAAATCTAGTGATTTGTTTTAAAATTCGATGAAATTATTTACCTCCTTTAAATCTGGAGCATTCCGGCTGGTGATCCTTGGAGCCATGTCCCCGCGGGTAACCCCCTACTCTTTACAAAGAAAGACATGGGATCTTCATCCTGCTACCACACAGACTTGGCCACAGCGGGGTTGAATGCCAGCGCCCTAGCCCACTGAGCTAGCGGTCCGGCCCCGTATCAATATATAGGGATCTGTCTCAAATATATGCCATATTTTCCACAAATCCACCACCAAAGTGAGTTATTCTTCAGCAGTGGACGTCGTTAATACAGTCAGAAAAGAGCGAAAAGGAACGTGATGTCGACCACCACACTGACACTGATTGCTCATCAAGAATCCGCCGTTATACGTAAAACACCATCTACATTGGTTGGTTGGCTGTATATTCTGGACGCGTTAACTACTGTTGGTCATATCATGTCAGTGGCAGAAGGAAGGGAGAGTGGGGCCAGGTCCCCCGGGGGTAACCCATATTCTTGCAAAGAAGGACATGGGATCTTTATCCTGCGAACGAACAGACATGACCAAAGCGGGGCGCGACCCACCGATCCACGGCTCTCAGGTAGACAAAACAGGATCGGTGAGAAGGGTGGGGAGTTAGGGGCGGATGTCCCAGAAGGAAGACCCATCGAGAAACCAAAGATTTTTATTGTCTAAACAAATGTTGCAAGTTGTCGCGCAATATCCGAGCAATTGTGGAAGTTGTCTTCTTGGCATTTAACGCGAATGACAAAACAAGTTTATCTTATCTTATCTTAAGTACATCGTCGGATTTCGTAAAACGTTGTGAATTAATGGAGGAACGTTAGGAAAGGGTGAATTAATGAAGTGTCGTTGTATGCCACCATTAGGCACACATTGGCTAAACCGGGCCAAGGAATCTCCAGAGATACTGACATGCTGCTGACGGTGGCGCCCTCTATCGCGAGCAATTCCTGGCTAAGCGATCACGCGAAAACGTCGGTTGTCCTTGCAGCTCAGCCCAATGCAAATTCGTATCAGACAGTCGGAAGAGAAAACGTGAGAAGAGTAATAGGACAGCGTGGCGTGATCACTGGGATGTCACGGGGAGGGAGGTGGGGCGATGAATGACGAGGGTAGGGTTTTAAGGGCGCATATTTCCATGTGGCGAGGGGACAAGGTATTTTTTACAACTGGGCAATATGCCCTGCCGGGTGTTTTAGTCATAAACCCTTCGCATTTGACAGAAAAAATCGTCAAACATGAATCAATTGAATTTATGAGATGCTAGGAGAAACACGAATCACCAGATGGTTGGAAAACTCCCAATTTTCCATTAGAAACCGACAAAGGCAGAATTTAATATGTTTCCGGATAACCATGGATTCGTGTTAGTAACTCGTTATTTTAACTCAGTTTTTAACTCGGACCAATTCACTGTCCACCTGTATCAAAGCAGTAGCAAAAGATCCGACGGTTAGAATCGCCATTATAGTTAGAATGTCGCTAGCTAGAATTTGTTTCTCGTTCTCGAGTTTACGCGGTGGTAATTAGCATCCATAATCTCAAAATTAAAGATGTATCACTTTCCTGATTCGGCAACTGTGAATGACATCTAATTGTGTTTCTTTATTTTCATAATCGCACAGCAAGTCGTGACATCAAGCAGACACAATACATGTAATAGTGCGACAAATACCAAGATAATGATGTGCAATTTCTGAAATGACTTCCAACTGTTTCTAGTTTTGGCCCGATAAAGTTATGCTCGTCAATATATTTGTTTTTCCTCTTTTTTTTTTCTCTTTTTTTTCTTTTTTCTTTCTTTTTTTTCTTTTTCTGCTCGTCAATATTTGCTTCATTTACCGTTAAGAAGATTTGCGCTGCTCTAAGCGCGGATTATGAATACGGTCCAAGGTGTGTCAAACTTTAATTACGCTTTGGGAATGTTGTGTTTCACTTCCAATGAACAAATAAACTTTGTAGATCTATGTCTAGATTGATTAGGCGCAGTAGGACTTGAGAGACAGGCGTGGTGGCAAGCCTGACACCGGTGCTCTTTGGTAATTAGTCGGCCAAATGAAATTGGCTCAAGTGAGGAAACGCGTCCGCAAAGTAAAGTGAATAGAATTAGATTACGGGCAGACTGACGAGGCGCCCACAACGACAGGATTATTCTGCTATCGTCCGCTCGCGGCAGCACTGTGCTAAGGACAAGGGTATCCGTGGAAACACAGTATACCTGGTTATAGGTGCGTCGGACGTACGTTGCAAGAGTGATAATCATGCCGCTTTAAACAATTAAAAAGAGTGGTAACAAATAATATCTTATGCGTTGCAAATGGATAGAAAGCACAGCGCACATGACATGGATAGAAAGCACAGCGGACATGACATGGATAGAAGGCACCGCGGACATGACATAGATAGAAAGCACAGCGCACATGACATGGATGGAAAGCACAGCGGACATACCATGAAGATGTGAATATACAATTAATGATGACATAATATAAGCAAGTGGCACGCGAGGAATGACATGGTGGAATGGATAACTAGAATCGAGATGAATGGAAATCGGCATAATATCGATTGGTGAAGGCCGATGGCGGAGATGCTGAACTCGTAGTCAGATGATGGTATGTTGGAGATGTGACGGTAGTTGTGTATGGCCCCGCTGATGCGCGCGGTGTACTCTCTTTTGGGTAGTATGCAGAGTCTTGCAATAGCGCCAGATCATGGAGAGCTTGTCGCAGAATTGGATGATTTGCTGCTTCGTCCAACTGGCGTAGTTGGTAAGAAGGGGCGATGCACGGAGAGTTTTGATGGAGTTGTCCCAGTGTATGAGCCGCTTGGTGAACAGCTGGGTGAAGAACCGAGGTTTGCTGATGCGTATCTAGGGACTGGTCTGTATAATAGTCAGTTTGTCGAGCCTTTTGTATGGCTGCGCGTGCATGTCTGCGATCAAAGTCTCCGTGGCGGAAGAGCTGCAAGCAGTCGGCTTGGATGGACCATGAATTGCCACGACGGGATTTGCATCGCCTGCCTTTGACGAAGCATTGGTTAGTGGATAGGCTGTGGCGCACGCTGTTCTGCCAGGCACACTTGGCTGTCTTGAAGTAGGGGTAATTGTCGAGAATCCACTGATAGATATGGATAAGAATCATAGTGTTGGATGGTGAACTCATGACGGCTCGGGCGACTAGCTCCAGGAATGATTCCCTGGGCTTGAGATTTTGCTGCATGCATGTACTGTCGGCGATGTGAAATTGCTGGTTGTCGTACACCGGGACGCTTGATAAACGGTATGTGGTAGGGCTGTGGAGACAATCCGAGACGAAGGGATCGTCCTGGCTGTGGTAACCACTTGAATCACAAGTGCTGACGCTGTATTGGCTGGACGGTGACCACATGTAGTCTGGAGTAGAGACGACGTTGTGA
>OZ025263.1:29370413-29686809 GCA_964019135.1 Arenicola marina
TCACAATTTGTCTGATCAGTCGACTTCTTTACCTTGTTATCTTTTGACTTGTAATTACATTTATACATATCGGTACCCGTACGAAAATATCATATAGAAATTCCATGCAAAAAATATTTTAAATTTTCTATCGATTTTTCTTTGAAAAGAATTTCCATAGATTTTCCATAGATTTTCCATAGAATTTTCATAGAGTTTCCATAGAGTTTCCATGGAATTTCCATAGAGTTTCCATAGTTTTTTTATCATAGAATTATTATAGAATTACCATAGAGTTTCCATAGAATTTCCATAGTTTTTTCATAGAATTATTATAGAATTACCATAGAGTTTCCATAGGATTTCCATATAGTTTCCATAGAGCTCCCGGGGGGCTTCCATATTGTAGTGATTAGCGCACTCGACCGCCAATTCATAGGTCCTGGGTTTGAAGCCGGGCTCGGGCACATAATCTGGGGCATGATTCGTCCTTTCATCCTTCATTGTCCCGAAGGTTCCTTCGCCCGATTTAGCCTTCATGTGCACAAAAGTGGCCTAAACCACCAACACCCTGGGTGAGTCCAACATCAGCTCCGTCTCGGCTGAACGGGCACGGCCGTTGGGCAGACCTTCGCATCTCATGCTGCTTCTACAAACATGCAAACGTATCTGATCATAACCGGCTACGAGAGGAAAAAAAATGGTTTTGTCGAAATATTATCTCTATATATAAACCAATTGCTCTATAGAAGTATCCCTACATCTTGTATAGAAATAATTTTTTCTATAGAAATATCTGTTTACGTTTATAGAAAATAATTGTTCTATAGAATTATGTACAAACGTTCTATAGAAAATCATATTTCTATAGATTTTTCTCTTTAGAAATTCTATGGAGTTCTTTAGAATGTTTTGCTACGAGTATTTGTATGTTGATTGCTAAATTAAGCATTTTATTTAAAAACGGTGCTTAGGTTAGGGAACCGGGGGTGGGGGGGGGGGGGACCGGCCCTTCTTCAGCATCTGGTTGCTGCTACTTGACTGGGATACGCTTCTTTATTCACGGAGAGATAAACCTGTCGGGGGGGGGGGGGAGGCTTAAGCCGCAGTTGCCCCCAGGTTGTTCCGCCACTGCCTTGTGAGTACAGCAAGCAGAAGCTTCGTCCCAACGAAGATTTTAATCGCGGCGCATGCCGGAGGGGTCGGGGCGGCTTGGGCGGCGGGCGGGGCGGCGAGCGGGTGGGGGGGAGGGCGGGTGGACCATCCCTATCTTCCCCTGCAGACTATGTCGTACCCTAGGGAGAGGAACATGAATGAAGTCATTTAGACCTTATTTTTGGAAACGATTTGTCAATAAATATATAGGATCTTGAGCATTAGCGACCAGGCTTGAGTCAGAGAAACTAGTCCATAATGAGAAATCTAGTGATTTGTTTTAAAATTCGATGAAATTATTTTGCCTCCTTTAAATCTGGAGCATTCCGGCTGGTGATCCTTGGAGCCATGTCCCCGCGGGTAACCCCCTACTCTTTACAATGAAAGACATGGGATCTTCATCCTGCTACCACACAGACTTGGCCACAGCGGGGTTGAATGCCAGCGCTCTAGCCCACTGAGCTAGCGGTCCGGCCCCGTATCAATATATAGGGATCTGTCTCAAATATATGCCATATTTTCCACAAATCCACCACCAAAGTGAGGTATTCTTCAGCAGTGGACGTCGTTAATACAGTCAGAAAAGAGCGAAAAGGAACGTGATGTCGACCACCACACTGATACTGATTGCTCATCACGAATCCGCCGTTATACATAAAACATCATCTACATTGGTTGGTTGGTTGTATATTCTGGACGCGTTATATACTGTTGGTCATATCATGTCAGTGGCAGAAGGAAGGGAGAGTGGGGCCAGGTCCCCCGGGGGTAACCCATATTCTTGCAAAGAAGGACATGGGATCTTTATCCTGCGAACGAACAGACATGACCAAAGCGGGGCGCGACCCACCGATCCACGGCTCTCAGGTAGACAAAACAGGATCGGTGAGAAGGGTGGGGAGTTAGGGGCGGATGTCCCAGAAGGAAGACCCATCGAGAAACCAAAGATTTTTATTGTCTAAACAAATGTTGCAAGTTGTCGCGCAATATCCGAGCAATTGTGGAAGTTGTCTTCTTGGCATTTAACGCGAATGACAAAACAAGTTTATCTTATCTTATCTTAAGTACATCGTCGGATTTCGTAAAACGTTGTGAACTAATGGAGGAACGTTAGGAAAGGGTGAATTAATGAAGTGTCGTTGTATGCCACCATTAGGCACACATTGGCTAAACCGGGCCAAGGAATCTCCAGAGATACTGACATGCTGCTGACGGTGGCGCCCTCTATCGCGAGCAATTCCTGGCTAAGCGATCACGCGAAAACGTCGGTTGTCCTTGCAGCTCAGCCTAATGCAAATTCGTATCAGACAGTCGGAAGAGAAAACGTGAGAAGAGTAATAGGACAGTGTGGCGTGATCACTGGGATGTCACGGGGAGGGAGGTGGGGCGATGAATGACGAGGGTAGGGTTTTCCATGTGGCGAGGGGACAAGGTATTTTTTACAACTGGGCAATATGCCCTGCCGGGTGTTTTAGTCATAAACCCTTCGCATTTGACAGAAAAAATCGTCAAACATGAATCAATTGAATTTATGAGATGCTAGGAGAAACACGAATCACCAGATGGTTGGAAAACTCCCAATTTTCCATTAGAAACCGACAAAGGCAGAATTTAATATGTTTCCGGATAACCATGGATTCGTGTTAGTAACTCGTTATTTTAACTCAGTTTTTAACTCGGACCAATTCACTGTCCACCTGTATCAAAGCAGTAGCAAAAGATCCGACGGTTAGAATCGCCATTATTGTTAGAATGTCGCTAGCTAGAATTTGTTTCTCGTACTCGAGTTTACGCGGTGGTAATTAGCATCCATAATCTCAAAATTAAAGATGCACCACTTTCCTGATTCGGCAACTGTGAATGACTTCAAATTGTGTTTCTTTATTTTCATAATCGCACAGCAAGTCGTGACATCAAGCAAACACAATACATGTAATAGTGCGACAAATACCAAGATAATGATGTGCAATTTCTGAAATGACTTCCAACTGTTTCTAGTTTTGGTCCGATAAAGTTATGCTCGTCAATATATTTTTTTTTCCTCTTTTTTTTTTCTTTTTTTTTTCTTTTTTCTTTCTTTTTTTTCTTTTTCTGCTCGTCAATATTTGCTTCATTTACCGTTAAGAAGATTTGCGCTGCTCTAAGCGCGGATTATGAATACGGTCCTAGGTGTGTCAAACTTTAATTACGCTTTGGGAATGTTGTGTTTCACTTCCAATGAACAAATAAACTTTGTAGATCTATGTCTAGATTGATTGGGCGCAGTAGGACTTGAGAGACAGGCGTGGTGGCAAGCCTGACACCGGTGCTCTTTGGTAATTAGTCGGCCAAATGAAATTGGCTCAAGTGAGGAAACGCGTCCGCAAAGTAAAGTGAATAGAATTAGATTACGGGCAGACTGACGAGGCGCCCGCAACGACAGGATTATTCTGCTATCGTCCGCTCGCGGCAGCACTGTGCTAAGGACAAGGGTATCCGTGGAAACACAGTATACCTGGTTATAGGTGCGTCGGACGTACGTTGCAAGAGTGATAATCATGCCGCTTTAAACAATTAAAAAGAGTGGTAACAAATAATATCTTATGCGTTGCAAATGGATAGAAAGCACAGCGCACATGACATGGATAGAAAACACAGCGGACATGACATGGATAGAAGGCACAGCGGACATGACATGGATAGAAGGCACCGCGGACATGACATAGATAGAAAGCACAGCGCACATGACATGGATGGAAAGCACAGCGGACATGACATGGATAGAAGGCACATCGGACATGACATGGATAGAAGGCACATCGGACATGACATGGATAGAAGGCACATCGGACATGACATGAATAGAAGGCACAGCGGACATGACATGGATAGAAGGCACATCGGACATGACATGGATAGAAGGCACAGCGGACATGACATGGATAGAAGGCACCGCGGACATGACATGGATAGAAGGCACCGCGGACATGACATGGATAGAAGGCACCGCGGACATGACATGGATAGAAGGCACCGCGGACATGACATGGATAGAAGGCACCGCGGACATGACATGGATAGAAGGCACCGCGGACATGACATGGATAGAAGGCACATCGGGCATGACATGGATAGAAGGCACAGCGGACATGATATGGATAGAAGACACCGCGGACATGACATGGATAGAAGGCACCGCGGACATGACATGGATATAAAGCACCACGGACATGACATGGATAGAAGGCACCGCGGACATGACATGGATATAAAGCACCACGGACATGACATGGATAGAAGGCACCGCGGACATGATGGCGTGAACATTATTATTGTAGATCTAAGCCCCAGACTACACCTATTTGCTTCGGGCGATTATCTTGATAGGGTATACAGAGCCAGTCCAACCAGCACCGACGACTTCTGAACCCCCTGGCAAAGCAAAACCATAGTAAAATTGGCTTGTTATCACGCACGTTATAGGCGGCAGGATGTGAGATACACGACACACCTATACACCTACACAGGCCTTTGACATGTGATATCGCTGTCGACTGTTGGGAAGCCTCCATGGCTGGAGGGCTCAGATTAAAGTAGCTGACTCCAAAATGAGATGTTCGTTTTGTCATTTAGCTCCAGGGAACCGACCTTTAAAGCCCTACGTTTTCTTTCTCTGAATTTTCCTTTTGACGTGACGTCATTTGCAAGAGCTTCGGGTGGAAATCGTGTGAGCCATCAGGAAGTGCATGAACATGTAGCCGTTAAAGTGCTTGGTATGCCCAGATTCTTAAAGTCACTCTCTGTAAATTAATGTTGAGCAAGCGACCCCGTGACGAAGAAGTGCGCAGCGGGTATCTTAAAAACATATGTGCAATGTACCAAGTGCCAAAATATTTTAAACTTCTCAGATTATCGTCAAATAAATCGCACCTGGAGCTTTATGCCCGATATTAGTTTTTTGGCTCATGGTCAAACTATCTGTTGAGATTTAAAAGTAAACAAGTTGTTTTAAGCTTGTCTTTACCCTAATATATATATATTTCATCATCGGCCTCACTAGCATTTGCGGGAAACGAATTCACAGACACTGGGCTGAGCGACGCCAGGACAACTCTATAATACTGATTAATTTTTCTGGTAAAAAAGCATATGCACGTTACAAATCGCACTGTACGGTTAAAGTGTACGTGCCACGATTTTATCTTGCTCAAAGTTAACTTGGTTTAGGGAAGATAAACAAATAAAATCGTTCGTCAAAGTAGCGAAAGTGAGATCTGGCGGGATTATTTCTGGGAGCCTTGCATCTGAGCCTTATTTGAAAAATCCCCAATGATGTCACAATATTGACAGGTGAGCTTTGATGCAGTACGTAGACATCTGTGGTCGAGGGCGTGTATTGTTTTTATAGGTGAGTGCGTTTCGTTGAGTTCAAGCCAATGAGCAGAGAGAATATGCGTCTCAATATAAAAGCACATGCGTTTGTATTCCCCTTTGATGTCACTTTCCTCGCTCACAAAAGTTAAATTGGTAGATGCGAACACAAGTGGGAAAAGTATGCCCTTCTACTATTTGGGGCGTTACAGCTCGATAATATAAGCGTGGAAGCACAGAAGATTAATATGTCGGATTGAGCTAAAGTCGTTTTGGCGTGGCAAGAACACTTTAACAATATCGTGGTCTACTGTAATATGCGCTATGCAGACGTTATTTCTTGAGATTAGTTAAATAATGTAGTAAAACGATGGCCTCCAGTATCTGCTTTAAACAAATGTGTTTCAGTACCTAATATCTAAAATATACGGATTAATGATACCACTGTATCACCAGAGTCTCAGGTAGTGAATATATTGTATATTCGCTAGTATAGTACCACAGATTAAAGCTTAAGTAATATTATATTTATGTTATCGGTTAAATTTTGGTTAATTGATTTGTGGATTCGCACAATGCAGCATATTTTTTAATGGGCGATAATACATTTCTACCGCTTTGCTTTGGTTCCATGAAAGAAAACAATGACAAATTGCTAGTCTTTAGAGAAAGTCCCATCCATTTTTATATCCTTCCAACCCATGTGTTCTCCACAATTCTCACATGAGTCCAGATAATTCGACGCAACAACAAATGACCTATTGCGAAATCAAAAAGTTTACCAGCTGGCAAGACATGAAACTACTGAAAAATTATATTATAGAGTGCAGGTTCTTTCTTTTGTTTATACATGATATTATCCGCGCGATTCGAGAGCAGCGCATCGCATAGAATCCAGACAATACAGAGCAGACGGAACGCTGATTGCGGTAGTCATCCAAGTGTGAGGCTAGGTGCAACGTTTACTGATTGACCCACAAACCTACTTCCTCCTCCCGCCATTGCGGGAATAAAAAAAGATGGCGATGGTCAAATCGTTCAATAGCGTGGTCGTTTCACCGCAGACATTCGATGCGAGCATCGTGCGAAGCGATCGTCAAAGCGGAACTCGGCTCAGTGCATTCAGTGTGACATCACGCTGATAGCCAACTGACAGTAGCTTTATTTTCATTGGGACTTTATGGCGCGATCAATGATGACGGAATGGATGTTGTCGCTCTCGTTTCATTCTTCTCGTGATATATTTCGATCTCTTGTCACCATGAATTGACAATTGACCGGGTGATAATTGATATTTTACCCGAAAGGGTTGCCACCATTTGCCGCTGCAGGTTCTCTATGTGACACAGAGGCCCGATACCTGACACGTGATCTCAGCAGCGCCCGCCCCCCGCCCCCCACCCCCACAGTTTTAAGGGCCGCCCCGATAGTTCAGTGGGTTAGAGCGCTCGCAATGAGCAGCTTGGCCCCCTGAGAGCCTGTGGCCATGTCTGTGTGGTCGCAGGATAAAGACTCCATATTCTTCTTCGCAAAGAGTCAGGGGTTACCCCCGGGGATATGGCTCCGCTGTCCTCTTCCTTCTTTTATTGACGCGATATTACCAGAATTGGTTAAACCGGCCTGAATGTACAACCAACCCTCAGCTCCATCACCCTGGGCATCGGTAGCCGAGGGAGGATGGATCGGGGTGGGGGAGGGGCGCGGGAGGGAAGGGGGGGGGGTCAGTCATGACATAGGTTGCGGGGGAGTATCGACCTACAACGGAAGTCGCCACATGTTAAAGCGGGTGATCATGAATCAATTAGATGCGTAGTTTGGGGTTCGAACCCCCACTCTTAGTTTCCCATTCAGTGAACATGGCGAAGGTGCCATATTTTTTTTATATCTGTATTTATTCATACCAAAAGGCAACAACTGGTAAATAACCACATATAACAATTGTAAAATGGGGGTACATCGAAATGTCAGTAAAGGGGATCATATATAAGAATAATATATAAAACGAAATAAATAATGGTAGATCGTATATCTGAAAGAAAATTCATATAACATACGAGTACATGATATATCGTTTCAGTATATATCGGAGGACTGTTGGTGGCCGAGTTGGAGGTAATGAGGATTAATTGATTTTGGAGGGTGAGGAGTGGGGGGCAGTTTTTGAGTACACGTTCGGTTTCTCATTGTCCTCTTTAGCTAATTTGTTTTTTATGATTTCGTAGGACTGTTGGGGGTTGGAATGGAGTGTCACAGGATTGCCGAGGGTTGGCTCAGTCGATTAAAATAACAATCAAAGTCACAGACAAACTAATAAACCTTTATGTATAAACTATATGCGAATGACACAGGGTATGGAAGTTATAATACAATAGTGGCATGTCATCCAACAAAAAAATCAAAAACAAAATAACGCTTGGCTTTTCTTCTGTTTAGCCACAGTAGTTCGCCTCCAGACTGTCGGGGCTACAAGAAAAAATATGATGCCATTGGCTTTCCATACCTTAAATACCAAATGCTCGAATTAATTAAAGTATCTACTCAAAGAAGGATTTCCCTATCTATTACACGGGTTATAATAAACGAACCTTAAAAATTACATTTCATAAATCTCCTGTCGTTAAACAAACAGTCTATCACATAATAAACAAAACAGATATCTTCAACGACATAAGTGTACACCTGAGTGATTGCATTAAGCCGGGGGACTCACATTTCCTGACTTGGGTTTTCAAATAAATAAAACTTCGTATCAGCAATTCTTCTCCACTGTGTCTTTCAACTTCTGTATAAACTCTTCAAACCTCTTCTATAAACTCCTTCTCCCGTACAAACATTAATTCAACTCTCTCTCCGTCTCTCTGTCCCTCGGTCTCTCTCTACCGGCTTTCACACCTAACATCAACATCTCTCTGTGTGTGTACGCACGCTCACGTGATCTGGGCTGAGTTGCGGAGCACGCTCGACCGCCGCGAACATTTTTGGTCACTCGGAGCTCGCTATGCAACGACATTGGTCACATCAAACTATTTCCATTTGTTGCGGGATATCTACTAAATAAATGTCTTTACTTTGGAAAAAGCAGGACAATCTAAATAGTATAAATACTGATAAATAAAAGATAACTATAAAGCATCGATATTTACGGGTTATCCCCACTTATTTGAGAAGAATCGTCGTCCAGAATTTAATATTATCATGCGGGGCTGCTCTTGATCGCGGCGAACCATACCCCACTTCCGGTTCAAAATTGTACGCGTCCTTGACCAATCCGCCAAGTTCAAATCCTTATTTGTCGTTGCATATGGCGTGAAAACCGGCTTGACAGCCATAAGCAACGCACCCCTGGCATTACTCAAAAGTATGGGAAGCCGTTCTCACCCTAAGAATATTAATATTGTGACATGGAGGACCGGGGATTAATTGATTATGGTGGGCGGGGTGAGGGGGGGGGGGGGAGGGGGGGTTGGGGGTTGGGAGGAGGGGGTGTTGCTTTTAACTGGTCCAGTTTCACAGGGATCAATTCGTCAATAGGATAAGGGGAGGAGTTCTTTCCCTTTCATGGGGGGGTCATGGTTTTACGGACGCCAAATTGACAATTTTAAATTGTTCGTCTACCTCGCATAGGAAGTGAGAGGTGCCATATGGGCACCGATGAACGATGACGCCACTCTGGGATTATTTTCTCACTCCCGGATTTCGAACCTCCGATCCCAGCATTCTCATTTCCTCGCTGAGTTACGGTCGCAGTAGACTATCAAAGTGTGGCTGGATCATTGGCGTATGAAATGCACTGCGTACTCTGCGGGCTCAATGGGTGGGTTGCATAATCAGGACGCTTTAACCACTTCTGGTCATATCGCACCAATGGGAGAATGAAGAGAAGAGCGGAGCCATGTCCCAAGGGGTAACCGCCTACTCTTTGTGAAAAAGAATATGTGATCTTTATCCTGCGACCACACAGACATGGCCATATCGGGGCACGAACCACCGATCCACGTGCCGTTTGGCGCTCAGGTGGCCAAATCGAGGGCTCTAACCCACTGAGCTATCGAGTCGCCCCACCGGCGGTAGGAATAAAGATGATTCCTGGATGAGTTAACGGCCAATAGGCCACATCTGGGAGCTTTTTATTCTAGAGCTAGAACAGCCGGAAGCTGAAGTTGTGTGCACCAGGGAATGAGATATTCGCCCACCGTGTTGGGTAATAATAATAATAATTCTCCTTTGCGGGACATTATGGCTAGCGCACCAGCAGGGACACGGACCGGGCATTGCATAAAACAGGCGAGCAATGCAGTGAAAAAACCCTGTAATTATCTTCATGGGGCTTAGATCAATGCGGTTACTGACCACCTTCTACTCGAGAATGTCTCTTCTTAAAGGCAATTGGGGTGTACGGGAGTCGAATGGGTGGGTAGCAGGGTGGGGTAGCGGGGTGGGGTAGCGGGGTGGGTTAAGAGGGGTGGGATAGCGGGGTGGGATAGCGGGGTGGGGTAGCGGGGTGGGGTAGCGGGGTGGGTTAAGAGGGGTGGGATAGCGGGGTGGGATAGCGGGGTGGGGTAGCGGGGTGGGTTAAGAGGGGTGGGATAGCGGGGTGGGATAGCAGGGTGGGGTAGCGGGGTGGGGTAGCGGAGTGGGTTAAGAGGGGTGGGATAGCGGGGTGGGATAGCAGGGTGGGGTAGCGGGGTGGGGTAGCGGGGTGGGTTAAGAGGGGTGGGATAGCGGGGTGGGATAGCGGGGTGGGGTAGCGGGGTAGGTTAAGAGGGGTGGGTAGCAGGGTGGGGTAGCGGGGTGGGGTAGCGGGGTGGGGTAGCGGGGTGGGGTAGCGGGGTGGGGTAGCAGGGTGGGGTAGCGGGGTGGGGTAGCAGGGTGGGGTAGCGGGGTGGGGTAGCGGGGTGGGTTAAGAGGGGTGGGATAGCGGGGTGGGATAGCAGGGTGGGGTAGCGGGGTGGGGTAGCGGGGTGGGTTAAGAGGGGTGGGATAGCGGGGTGGGATAGCGGGGTGGGGTAGCGGGGTAGGTTAAGAGGGGTGGGTAGCAGGGTGGGGTAGCGGGGTGGGGTAGCGGGGTGGGGTAGCGGGGTGGGGTAGCGGGGTGGGCTAGCGGGGTGGGGTAGCGGGGTGGGGTAGCGGGGTGGGGTAGCGGGGTGGGTTAAGAGGGGTGGGTAGCGGGGTGGGGTAGCGGGGTGGGGTAGCGGGGTGGGGTAGCGGTGTGGGATAGCGGGGTCGGGCAGCGGGGTGGGGTAGCAGGGTGGGGTAGCGGGGTGGGGTAGCGGGGTGGGGTAGCGGGGTGGGGTAGCGGGGTGGGGTAGCGGTGTGGGATAGCGGGGTCGGGCAGCGGGGTGGGGTAGCAGGGTGGGGTAGCGGGGTGGGGTAGCGGGGTGGGGTAGCGCGGTGAGGTAGCGGGGTAGGGTAGCGGGGTCGGGTAGCAGGGTGAGGTAGCGGGGTTGGGTAGCGCGGTGAGGTAGCGGGGTTGGGTAGCGGGCTAGGGTAGCGGGGTTGGGTAGCGCGGTGAGGTAGCGGTGTGGGGTGGCGCAATGAGGAAGTGGGCTTGTGCGCTGATCTGTAAAACGCTGCACTGAGCACCCATAGCCCTATCTTCTCTGTTTTTCTCCCGATTATGTGTGGTGCGTTGCTCTCGAATGCCACGGATATTATATATTAACAGAAAAACAAGACTAAACTCTATAATTGAGTCTGTTCAGTAGCTTGTTGCCTTGCTACTTGTTACAGTCTGGTGTCAAAATAGTCACATTTTTATCGCGGTGAATTATGTATGTGACTAAAAACAAAAGTTTTCCATAGAACTACACAAGAATTTACAGAGACATAAATATATCGTCGCTCATTACCCGAGACATGTTTATTACCTGGCATCTTCTAATTAATGACAAGTGACACACTGGGCGCAGTAAATACCTTGTGGTAGAGCGATTGGAACCCTTTGATATAATTTCAATGGGCATCAATATGTATTGCCGTCTCAGGCGAAGTCAGCGCTAGCCATACCTATATCACCAGACTTTGAATTATTGCCATCAGCCACCAGGTTAATTGATGATTAATGCCTAACTATACCTATACCACCAGACCTTGAATTATTGCCATCAGCCACCAGGTTAATTGATGATTAATGCCTAACTATACCTATATCACCAGACCTTGAATTATTGCCATCAGCCACCAGGTTAATTGATGATTAATGCCTAACTATACCTATATCACCAGACCTTGAATTATTGCCATCAGCCACCAGGTTAATTGATGATTAATGCCTAACTGTACCTATATCACCAGACCTTGAATTATTGCCATCAGCCACCAGGCTAATTGATGATTAATGCCTAACTGTACCTATGTCACCACATGTTGAAATGTTGTCAATGCTACCGTGTCAATATACGGATCCTCATTGGCGTCACTGTTGCTTGGGCTTTTATCGAATCATGTGGCCTAAAAAGCTGTTCCATGTACGTTATGTCCGACAAACAAGTTTAACGAAGAAGGACTCAAGCGTGGGCGGAGCTTGGTGTATGGAGTATGGATCCGTCTGTATGCATTACTGGTTGGCTCACACAGGCTTCTGATTGATCGGCACACCCAATTTTATTGAAATCACTTGGTCATCGGTATGAATGGGTTGAAGGCGCAAACATGATACAAGCGTTGTTTTGCACTACAATGATGCCTGATCCATCATGACGAAGCCTTTGTGCCCAAATAGAGCTTGTTAAACTATAGTCTGAATCCGTCAGAGATATTGAAATCGTGAAAATTATGGCCGGACAAACCTTTCATAAACAGTTCAAGGCCTGAACCCGACACCCAGCTGTTGAAATAGAAGAACTGTCCAATTGCGGGTAAAATATTTGATATGGGCCATATGTGGGAAGGGAGAGAGGACCAAGAACATTAAATTGTATGTGGTGTTTCCCACTTGCGTGCCTAGATATCTATTCGTGTACGTTTGTGGTCGCTCATTGGGTTAGAGCGCTCGCCTTGGGTGCTCTGGCCACCTGAGAGCCTAACGGCACGTGGATCGGTGGTCCGAGCCCCGCTGCGGCCATGGCTCTGTGGTCCCAGGATAAAGATCCCTTGTCTTCCTTAGCAAAGAGTAGGGGGTTACAGGAAGACAGGGCTCCACTCTCCCTTCCTTCTACCATTAACGCGCTATGACCAAAAGTGGTTAAAGCGTCCTAAATATACCACCACCTTGTACGTTTGTGTCATCTCTCTATCCGTATCTCTCTCTTACTCAATGTATTCCAGGTTGGTATCATATATAGTAGGGGCTGCCTCTCTTTGGATGCGACGTCGGGGGACCCCGGTGTCGCAAGTGTTTCTGGGAGATCAATCCCACATCTTGCCGTAAAAGTTTCTCACCCCATCCAAAAATACATGCCTCCGCCCCTCCTTTTCTTTGATCGGCCCTTCTTGAAAAATGTCACGCTTAAATATGAAAACTGCCAGTACGCGACATTACATATTAACTTTCGGTGAAAAATTACACAACGCATATCCTGTTATTGACTGATCACATCTTTACAAAGGAAATACCATGTCTGCAAGCTCGATTTTGGGGGGCGATGTGGGATTGAATATCCCTATCCCACTATCAAAATTTAACGTTGTGGCTTATGGATATTTCAACGTCTTTAGCCACATTTTGTCAATGAAGACAGCAAGCAGCAACACACAGTCGAACAGCCGGATATTTTTATCTCGCGATGACTACTTTGTGATATGCTTTCGTGAATAAAGATAATATATTTATGGGCCGGTAGATTATTAATTTTGGAATGTGAGCTTGAACCGTCCCACCCGAACCCCTATAGAACTCTTAGAAAAAACTGCTTGCGAAATGGAGAAACAATCATAACCAGAAAATAATCGCTAGTTGGCGCCACGGTGATGCCGCGCGCCTGCTACCCTAAGTATTGAAATGGCGGAACAAGACGAGTAACATAAGCAACTGTTGCGTAATATGGCTGTCAGGGAAAATACATGCTGATCCGTCTTACAATGGCTTTCTATACATATATGGTGATACCTTTATCGGAAAACCACACACAATGAAAGCAATGGGACATAAATGGAAGACGCTGTAGGTTATATTTCAATTAGAGAGTGAATCCCATGACCTTTACCATTTCCTCATGTTAGAGACGCTTTGGACTCTTACGACATACGATAGACACACCGCTGGCATTATGGCGTTGCAGCCGTTAAAACGGAGCATCGCTTTCTCATAACATGGCGGCCGATTAGTTTTAGTTTTTTCGTCGTCACGGCCCGACGAGGTATTGAGTTGCGACACCACACCCGCCCATGTGTTATTGCGTCATCCTGTTACTGATAGCGAGTGACCTTTACCAGGAGTCACACGGAGAATACGTGGTTTTAGACATTTCGCGTTAAGCCATTCAGCGACGGTGTGTCTGGCGGAGGTTGTAAAGCCACATACCCTTTCCCCGGGCCGTTTTAAGCCGACGTAACAAATTAATGCTAGAAATAAATGGTGTGCTATTTATACTAGGGCATCAAAGGGTACTGCGGACTAGAGGACTCAGAGCTTCCAGTTTGTAATATTACAAAGATAAATAGTGACAAACGGATTCTTGTTCTGCTCGCGTTCGTCTGAAAGTATGGAGCTCCTTCTCTTCGAATGCCCGTATACGAGACCCATTTGGCATGAGTTAGATCCTTGGCTCGAGTCCGCATCAGCCAAGACTACCAGTGGATATAAAAGTATTAAATAAAAAGACATAAATTGGTCTGTCACAGGTTTATCTCTGTTACGTGACATATGGATCATATGCATATGGCATAATATAAACAAAAAACAACAACCCGGTGTCATTCTGAGACTATTCATGATTGTTTGGTTGTATAGTCGGGAGGCTTTAGCCACTTTTGGTCATATCACGTCCATGGTAGGATTTCTACGGGATTGAAAAGGTTGTAGGCGTACGGTCCCAGGGGGTCATTTCAGTACTTGCTGTATTGCAAGGCTGGATATGAGAGACAAATGTGTCGAAAATAATTTAATCAGTTTATCTAGAAACACATTTTTCCATAAGTAAGTATCGTTATCTTCTGATGTTTATTATTCGGTGCTAAATAAAGCTAACATACTCTTAGAGATCGGCAAGCCGGCGGCTGTCTGTACCAACATAGTCTTAGCGATCGGCAAGCCGGCGGCTGTCTGTACCAACATAGTCTTAGCGATCGGCAAGCCGGCGGCTGTCTGTACCAACATACTCTTGGCGATCGGCAAGCCGGCGGCTGTCTGTACCAACATACTCTTAGCGATCGGCAAGCCGGCGGCTGTCTGTACCAACATACTCTTAGCGATCGGCAAGCCGGCGGCTGTCTTTACCAACATAGTCTTAGCGATCGGCAAGCCGGCGGCGGTCTGTACCAACATAGTCTTAGCGATCGGCAAGCCGGCGGCTGTCTGTACCAACATAGTCTTAGCGATCGGCAAGCCGGCGGCTGTCTGTACCAACATAGTCTTAGCGATCGGCAAGCCGGCGACTGTCTGTACCAACATAGTCTTAGCGATCGGCAAGCCGGCGGCTGTCTGTACCAACATACTCTTAGCGATCGGCAAGCCGGCGGCTGTCTGTACCAACATACTCTTAGCGACGGGCAAGCCGGCGGCTGTTTGTACCAACATAGTCTTAGCGATCGGCAAGCCGGCGGCTGTCTGTACCAACATAGTCTTAGCGATCGGCAAGCCGGCGGCTGTCTGTACCAACATACTCTTAGCGATCGGCAAGCCGGCGGCTGTCTGTACCAACATAGTCTTATCGATCGGCAAGCCGGCGGCTGTCTGTACCAACATACTCTTAGCGATCGGCAAGCCGGCGGCTGTCTGTACCAACATACTCTTAGCGATCGGCAAGCCGGCGGCTGTCTGTACCAACATACTCTTAGCGATCGGCAAGCCGGCGGCTGTCTTTACCAACATAGTCCTAGCGATCGGCAAGCCGGCGGCTGTCTGTACCAACATAGTCTTAGCGATCGGCAAGCCGGCGGCTGTCTGTACCAACATAGTCTTAGCGATCGGCAAGCCGGCGGCTGTCTGTACCAACATAGTCTTAGCGATCGGCAAGCCGGCGGCTGTCTGTACCAACATAGTCTTAGCGATCGGCAAGCCGGCAGCTGTCTGTGCCAACATACTCTTAGCGATCGGCAAGCCGGCGGCTGTCTGTACCAACATAGTCTTAGCGATCGGCAAGCCGGCGGCTGTCTGTACCAACATAGTCTTAGCCATCGGCAAGCCGGCGGCTGTTTGTACCAACATAGTCTTAGCGATCGGCAAGCCGGCGGCTGTCTGTACCAACATAGTCTTAGCGATCGGCAAGCCGGCGGCTGTCTGTACCAACATACTCTTAAGCTTAGCGATCGGCAAGCCGGCGGCTGTCTGTAACAACATAGTTTTAGCGATCGGCAAGCCGGCGGCTGTTTGTACCAACATAGTCTTAGCGATCGGCAAGCCGGCGGCTGTCTGTACCAACATACTCTTAGGGATCGGCAAGCCGGCGGCTGTCTGTACCAACATAGTCTTAGCGATCGGCAAGCCGGCGGCTGTCTGTACCAACATAGTCTTAGCGATCGGCAAGCCGGCGGCTGTGTGTACCAACCTACTCTTAGCGATCGGCAAGCCGGCGGCTGTCTGTACCAACATACTCTTAGCGATCGGCAAGCCGGCGGCTGTCTGTACCAACATAGTCTTGGCGATCGGCAAGCCGGCGGCTGTCTGTACCAACATAGTCTTAGCGATCGGCAAGCCGGCGGCTGTCTGTACCAATATACTCTTGGCGATCGGCAAGCCGGCGGCTGTCTGTACCAACATAGTCTTAGCGATCGGCAAGCCGGCGGCTGTCTGTACCAACATACTCTTAGCGATCGGCAAGCCGGCGGCTGTCTGTACCAACATAGTCTTAGCGATCGGCAAGCCGGCGGCTGTCTGTACCAACATAGTTTTAGCGATCGGCAAGCCGGCGGCTGTCTGTACCAACATAGTCTTAGCGATCGGCAAGCCGGCGGCTGTCTGTACCAACATACTCTTAAGCTTAGCGATCGGCAAACCGGCGGCTGTCTGTACCAACATAGTCTTAGCGATCGGCAAGCCGGCGGCTGTTTGTACCAACATAGTCTTAGCGATCGGCAAGCCGGCGGCTGTGTGTACCAACCTACTCTTAGCGATCGGCAAGCCGGCGGCTGTCTGTACCAACATACTCCTAGCGATCGGCAAGCCGGCGGCTGTCTGTACCAACATAGTCTTAGCGATCGGCAAGCCGGCGGCTGTCTGTACCAACATACTCTTAGCGATCGGCAAGCCGGCGGCTGTCTGTACCAACATAGTCTTATCGATCGGCAAGCCGGCGGCTGTCTGTACCAACATACTCTTAGCGATCGGCAAGCCGGCGGCTGTCTGTACCAACATACTCCTAGCGATCGCCAAGCCGGCGGCTGTCTTTACCAACATATTCCTAGCGATCGGCAAGCCGGCGGCTGTCTGTACCAACATAGTCTCAGCGATCGGCAAGCCGGCGGCTGTCTGTACCAACATACTCCTAGCGATCGCCAAGCCGGCGGCTGTCTTTACCAACATATTCCTAGCGATCGGCAAGCCGGCGGCTGTCTGTACCAACATAGTCTCAGCGATCGGCAAGCCGGCGGCTGTCTGTACCAACATAGTCTCAGCGATCGGCAAGCCGGCGGCTGTCTGTACCAACATACTCTTAGCGATCGGCAAGCCGGCGGCTGTTTGTACCAACATAGTCTTAGCGATCGGCAAGCCGGCGGCTGTCTGTACCAACATAGTCTTAGCGATCGGCAAGCCGGCGGCTGTCTTTACCAACATAGTCTTAGCGATCGGCAAGCCGGCGGCTGTCTGTACCAACATACTCTTAGCGATCGGCAAGCCGGCGGCTGTCTGTACCAACATACTCCTAGCGATCGGCAAGCCGGCGGCTGTCTGTACCAACATACTCCTAGCGATCGGCAAGCCGGCGGCTGTCTGTACCAACATAGTCTTAGCGATCGGCAAGCCGGCGGCTGTCTGTACCAACATAGTTTTAGCGATCGGCAAGCCGGCGGCTGTCTGCACCAACATAGTCTTAGCGATCGGCACGCCGGCAGCTGTCTGTACCAACATAGTCTTAGCGATCGGCAAGCCGGCGGCTGTCTGTACCAACATAGTCTTAGCGATCGGCAAGCCGGCGGCTGTCTTTACCAACATAGTCTTAGCGATCGGCAAGCCGGCGGCTGTCTGTACCAACATACTCTTAGCGATCGGCAAGCCGGCGGCTGTCTGTACCAACATACTCCTAGCGATCGGCAAGCCGGCGGCTGTCTTTACCAACATAGTCCTAGCGATCGCCAAGCCGGCGGCTGTCTGTACCAACATACTCTTAGCGATCGGCAAGCCGGCGGCTGTCTGTACCAACATAGTCTTAGCGATCGGCAAGCCGGCGGCTGTCTGTACCAACATAGTTTTAGCGATCGGCAAGCCGGCGGCTGTCTGCACCAACATAGTCTTAGCGATCGGCAAGCCGGCAGCTGTCTGTACCAACATAGTCTTAGCGATCGGCAAGCCGGCGGCTGTCTGTACCAACATAGTCTTAGCAATCGGCAAGCCGGCGGCTGTCTGTACCAACATACTCTTAGCGACCGGCAAGCCGGCGGCTGTCTGTACCAACATAGTCTTAGCGATCGGCAAGCCGGCGGCTGTTTGTACCAACATAGTCTTAGCGATCGGCAAGCCGGCGGCTGTCTGTACCAACATAGTCTTAGCGATCGGCAAGCCGGCGGCTGTCTGTACCAACATAGTCTTAGCGATCGGCAAGCCGGCGGCTGTCTGTACCAACATACTCTTAAGCTTAGCGATCGGCAAGCCGGCGGCTGTCTGTACCAACATAGTCTTAGCGATCGGCAAGCCGGCGGCTGTTTGTACCAACATAGTCTTAGCGATCGGCAAGCCGGCGGCTGTCTGTACCAACATACTCTTAGCGATCGGCAAGCCGGCGGCTGTCTGTACCAACATAGTCTTAGCGATCGGCAAGCCGGCGGCTGTCTGTACCAACATAGTCTTAGCGATCGGCAAGCCGGCGGCTGTGTGTACCAACATACTCTTAGCGATCGGCAAGCCGGCGGCTCTCTGTACCAACATACTCTTAGCGATCGGCAAGCCGGCGGCTGTCTGTACCAACATACGCTTAGCAACCGGCAAGCCGACGGCTGTTTGTACCAACATAGTCTTAGCGATCGGCAAGCCGGCGGCTGTCTGTACCAACATAGTCTTAGCGATCGGCAAGCCGGCGGCTGTGTGTACCAACATACTCTTAGCGATCGGCAAGCCGGCGGCTCTCTGTACCAACATACTCTTAGCGATCGGCAAGCCGGCGGCTGTCTGTACCAACATACTCTTAGCGATCGGCAAGCCGGCGGCTCTCTGTACCAACATACTCTGAGCGATCGGCAAGCCGGCGGCTGTCTGTACCAACATAGTCTTAGCGATCGACAAGCCGGCGGCTGTCTGTACCAACATATTCTTAGCGATCGGCAAGCCGGCGGCTGTCTGTACCAACATATTCTTAGCGATCGGCAAGCCGGCGGCTGTCTGTACCAACATACTCTTAGCGATCAGCAAGCCGGCGGCTGTCTGTACCAACATAGTCTTAGCGATCGGCAAGCCGGCGGCTGTCTGTACCAACATAGTCTTAACGATCGGCAAGCCGGCGGCTGTCTGTACTAACATAGTCTTAGCGATCGGCAAGCCGGCGGCTGTCTGTACCAACATATTCTTAGCGATCGGCAAGCCGGCGGCTGTTTGTACCAACATACTCTTAGCGATCAGCAAGCCGGCGGCGGTCTGTACCAACATAGTCTTAGCGATCGGCAAGCCGGCGGCTGTCTGTACCAACATATTCTTAGCGATCGGCAAGCCGGCGGCTGTCTGTACCAACATACTCTTAGCGATCAGCAAGCCGGCGGCTGTCTGTACCAACATAGTCTTAGCGATCGGCAAGCCGGCGGCTGTCTGTACTAACATAGTCTTAGCGATCGGCAAGCCGGCGGCTGTCTGTACCAACATATTCTTAGCGATCGGCAAGCCGGCGGCTGTCTGTACCAACATACTCTTAGCGATCGGCAAGCCGGCGGCTGTCTGTACCAACATACTCTTAGCGACGGGCAAGCCGGCGGCTGTTTGTACCAACATAGTCTTAGCGATCGGCAAGCCGGCGGCTGTCTGTACCAACATAGTCTTAGCGATCGGCAAGCCGGCGGCTGTCTGTACCAACATAGTCTTAGCGATCGGCAAGCCGGCAGCTGTCTGTGCCAACATACTCTTAGCGATCGGCAAGCCGGCGGCTGTCTGTACCAACATAGTCTTAGCGATCGGCAAGCCGGCGGCTGTCTGTACCAACATAGTCTTAGCCATCGGCAAGCCGGCGGCTGCTTGTACCAACATAGTCTTAGCGATCGGCAAGCCGGCGGCTGTCTGTACCAACATAGTCTTAGCGATCGGCAAGCCGGCGGCTGTCTGTACCAACATACTCTTAAGCTTAGCGATCGGCAAGCCGGCGGCTGTCTGTAACAACATAGTTTTAGCGATCGGCAAGCCGGCGGCTGTTTGTACCAACATAGTCTTAGCGATCGGCAAGCCGGCGGCTGTCTGTACCAACATACTCTTAGGGATCGGCAAGCCGGCGGCTGTCTGTACCAACATAGTCTTAGCGATCGGCAAGCCGGCGGCTGTCTGTACCAACATAGTCTTAGCGATCGGCAAGCCGGCGGCTGTGTGTACCAACCTACTCTTAGCGATCGGCAAGCCGGCGGCTGTCTGTACCAACATACTCTTAGCGATCGGCAAGCCGGCGGCTGTCTGTACCAACATACTCTTGGCGATCGGCAAGCCGGCGGCTGTCTGTACCAACATAGTCTTAGCGATCGGCAAGCCGGCGGCTGTCTGTACCAATATACTCTTGGCGATCGGCAAGCCGGCGGCTGTCTGTACCAACATAGTCTTAGCGATCGGCAAGCCGGCGGCTGTCTGTACCAACATACTCTTAGCGATCGGCAAGCCGGCGGCTGTCTGTACCAACATAGTCTTAGCGATCGGCAAGCCGGCGGCTGTCTGTACCAACATAGTTTTAGCGATCGGCAAGCCGGCGGCTGTCTGTACCAACATAGTCTTAGCGATCGGCAAGCCGGCGGCTGTCTGTACCAACATACTCTTAAGCTTAGCGATCGGCAAACCGGCGGCTGTCTGTACCAACATAGTCTTAGCGATCGGCAAGCCGGCGGCTGTCTGTACCAACATAGTCTCAGCGATCGGCAAGCCGGCGGCTGTCTGTACCAACATAGTCTCAGCGATCGGCAAGCCGGCGGCTGTCTGTACCAACATACTCTTAGCGATCGGCAAGCCGGCGGCTGTTTGTACCAACATAGTCTTAGCGATCGGCAAGCCGGCGGCTGTCTGTACCAACATAGTCTTAGCGATCGGCAAGCCGGCGGCTGTCTTCACCAACATAGTCTTAGCGATCGGCAAGCCGGCGGCTGTCTGTACCAACATACTCTTAGCGATCGGCAAGCCGGCGGCTGTCTGTACCAACATACTCCTAGCGATCGGCAAGCCGGCGGCTGTCTGTACCAACATACTCCTAGCGATCGGCAAGCCGGCGGCTGTCTGTACCAACATAGTCTTAGCGATCGGCAAGCCGGCGGCTGTCTGTACCAACATAGTTTTAGCGATCGGCAAGCCGGCGGCTGTCTGCACCAACATAGTCTTAGCGATCGGCAAGCCGGCAGCTGTCTGTACCAACATAGTCTTAGCGATCGGCAAGCCGGCGGCTGTCTGTACCAACATAGTCTTAGCGATCGGCAAGCCGGCGGCTGTCTTTACCAACATAGTCTTAGCGATCGGCAAGCCGGCGGCTGTCTGTACCAACATACTCTTAGCGATCGGCAAGCCGGCGGCTGTCTGTACCAACATACTCCTAGCGATCGGCAAGCCGGCGGCTGTCTTTACCAACATAGTCCTAGCGATCGCCAAGCCGGCGGCTGTCTGTACCAACATACTCTTAGCGATCGGCAAGCCGGCGGCTGTCTGTACCAACATAGTCTTAGCGATCGGCAAGCCGGCGGCTGTCTGTACCAACATAGTTTTAGCGATCGGCAAGCCGGCGGCTGTCTGCACCAACATAGTCTTAGCGATCGGCAAGCCGGCAGCTGTCTGTACCAACATAGTCTTAGCGATCGGCAAGCCGGCGGCTGTCTGTACCAACATAGTCTTAGCGATCGGCAAGCCGGCGGCTGTCTGTACCAACATACTCTTAGCGACCGGCAAGCCGGCGGCTGTCTGTACCAACATAGTCTTAGCGATCGGCAAGCCGGCGGCTGTTTGTACCAACATAGTCTTAGCGATCGGCAAGCCGGCGGCTGTCTGTACCAACATAGTCTTAGCGATCGGCAAGCCGGCGGCTGTCTGTACCAACATAGTCTTAGCGATCGGCAAGCCGGCGGCTGTCTGTACCAACATACTCTTAACCTTAGCGATCGGCAAGCCGGCGGCTGTCTGTACCAACATAGTCTTAGCGATCGGCAAGCCGGCGGCTGTTTGTACCAACATAGTCTTAGCGATCGGCAAGCCGGCGGCTGTCTGTACCAACATACTCTTAGCGATCGGCAAGCCGGCGGCTGTCTGTACCAACATAGTCTTAGCGATCGGCAAGCCGGCGGCTGTCTGTACCAACATAGTCTTAGCGATCGGCAAGCCGGCGGCTGTGTGTACCAACATACTCTTAGCGATCGGCAAGCCGGCGGCTCTCTGTACCAACATACTCTTAGCGATCGGCAAGCCGGCGGCTGTCTGTACCAACATACGCTTAGCAACCGGCAAGCCGACGGCTGTTTGTACCAACATAGTCTTAGCGATCGGCAAGCCGGCGGCTGTCTGTACCAACATAGTCTTAGCGATCGGCAAGCCGGCGGCTGTGTGTACCAACATACTCTTAGCGATCGGCAAGCCGGCGGCTCTCTGTACCAACATACTCTTAGCGATCGGCAAGCCGGCGGCTGTCTGTACCAACATACTCTTAGCGATCGGCAAGCCGGCGGCTCTCTGTACCAACATACTCTGAGCGATCGGCAAGCCGGCGGCTGTCTGTACCAACATAGTCTTAGCGATCGACAAGCCGGCGGCTGTCTGTACCAACATATTCTTAGCGATCGGCAAGCCGGCGGCTGTCTGTACCAACATATTCTTAGCGATCGGCAAGCCGGCGGCTGTCTGTACCAACATACTCTTAGCGATCAGCAAGCCGGCGGCTGTCTGTACCAACATAGTCTTAGCGATCGGCAAGCCGGCGGCTGTCTGTACCAACATAGTCTTAACGATCGGCAAGCCGGCGGCTGTCTGTACTAACATAGTCTTAGCGATCGGCAAGCCGGCGGCTGTCTGTACCAACATATTCTTAGCGATCGGCAAGCCGGCGGCTGTTTGTACCAACATACTCTTAGCGATCAGCAAGCCGGCGGCTGTCTGTACCAACATAGTCTTAGCGATCGGCAAGCCGGCGGCTGTCTGTACCAACATATT
This sequence comes from Arenicola marina, assembly GCA_964019135.1. NCBI lineage: Eukaryota > Metazoa > Annelida > Polychaeta > Arenicolidae > Arenicola > Arenicola marina. The sequence continues at coordinate 29,393,509 of OZ025263.1, forward strand.
CTTAGCGATCGGCAAGCCGGCGGCTGTCTGTACCAACATACTCTTAGCGATCAGCAAGCCGGCGGCTGTCTGTACCAACATAGTCTTAGCGATCGGCAAGCCGGCGGCTGTCTGTACTAACATAATCTTAGCGATCGGCAAGCCGGCGGCTGTCTGTACCAACATATTCTTAGCGATCGGCAAGCCGGCGGCTGTTTGTACCAACATACTCTTAGCGATCGGCAAGCCGGCGGCTGTCTGTACCAACATAGTCTTAGCGATCGGCAAGCCGGCGGCTGTGTGTACCAACATACTCTTAGCGATCGGCAAGCCGGCGGCTGTCTGTACCAACATACTCTTAGCGATCGGCAAGCCGGCGGCTGTCTGTACCAACATACTCTTAGCGATCGGCAAGCCGGCGGCTGTCTGTACCAACATACTCTTAGCGATCGGCAAGCCGGCGGCTGTCTGTACCAACATAGTCTTAGCGATCGGCAAGCCGGCGGCTGTCTGTACCAACATAGTCTTAGCGATCGGCAAGCCGGCGGCTGTCTGTACCAACATACTCTTAGCGACCGGCAAGCCGGCGGCTGTCTGTACCAACATACTCTTAGCGATCGGCAAGCCGGCGGCTGTTTGTACCAACATAGTCTTAGCGATCGACAAGCCGGCGGCTGTCTGTACCAACATAGTCTTAGCGATCGGCAAGCCGGCGGCTGTCTGTACCAACATACTCTTAGCGATCGGCAAGCCGGCGGCTGTCTGTACCAACATACTCTTAGCGATCGGCAAGCCGGCGGCTGTCTGTACCAACATACTCTTAGCGATCGACATCCCGGCGGCTGTCTGTACCAACATACTCTTAGCGATCGGCAAGCCGGCGGCTGTCTGTACCAACATACTCTTAGCGACCGGCAAGCCGGCGGCTGTCTGTACCAACATAGTGTTAGTGATTGGCAAGCCGGCGGCTGTCTGTACCAACATACTCTTAGCGACCGGCAAGCCGGCGGCTGTCTGTACCAACATAGTCTTAGTGATCGGCAAGCCGGCGGCTGTCTGTACCAACATACTCTTAGCGACCGGCAAGCCGGCGGCTGTCTGTACCAACATAGTCTTAGTGATCGGCAAGCCGGCGGCTGTCTGTACCAACATACTCTTAGCGACCGGCAAGCCGGCGGCTGTCTGTACCAACATAGTCTTAGTGATCGGCAAGCCGGCGGCTGTCTGTACCAACATACTCTTAGCGATCGGCAAGCCGGCGGCTGTCTGTACCAACATACTCTTAGCGATCGGCAAGCCGGCGGCTGTCTGTACCAACATAGTCTTAGCGATCGGCAAGCCGGCGGCTGTCTGTACCAACATAGTCTTAGCGATCGGCAAGCCGGCGGCTGTCTGTACCAACATAGTCTTAGCGATCGGCAAGCCGGCGGCTGTGTGTACCAACATACTCTTAGCGATCGGCAAGCCGGCGGCTGTCTGTACCAACATACTCTTAGCGATCGGCAAGCCGGCGGCTGTCTGTACCAACATACTCTTAGCGATCGGCAAGCCGGCGGCTGTCTGTACCAACATACTCTTAGCGACCGGCAAGCCGGCGGCTGTCTGTACCAACATACTCTGAGCGATCGACAAGCCGGCGGCTGTCTGTACCAACATAGTCTTAGCGATCGGCAAGCCGGCGGCTGTCTGTACCAACATACTCTTAGCGACCGGCAAGCCGGCGGCTGTCTGTACCAACATACTCTTAGCGATCGGCAAGCCGGCGGCTGTCTGTACCAACATACTCTTAGCGATCGACATCCCGGCGGCTGTCTGTACCAACATACTCTTAGCGACCGGCAAGCCGGCAGCTGTCTGCACCAACATACTCTTAGCGATCGGCAAGCCGGCGGCTGTCTGTACCAACATACTCTTAGCGATCGACATCCCGGCGGCTGTCTGTACCAACATACTCTTAGCGACCGGCAAGCCGGCAGCTGTCTGCACCAACATACTCTTAGCGATCGGCAAGCCGGCGGCTGTCTGTACCAACATAGTCTTAGCGATCGGCAAGCCGGCGGCTGTCTGTACCAACATAGTCTTAGTGATCGGCAAGCCGGCGGCTGTCTGTACCAACATACTCTTAGCGATCGGCAAGCCGGCGGCTGTCTGTACCAACATACTCTTAGCGATCGACATCCCGGCGGCTGTCTGTACCAACATACTCTTAGCGACCGGCAAGCCGGCGGCTGTCTGCACCAACATACTCTTAGCGATCGGCAAGCCGGCGGCTGTCTGTACCAACATAGTCTTAGTGATCGGCAGGCCGGCAGCTGTCTGCACCAACATACTCTTAGCGATCGGCAAGCCGGCGGCTGTCTGTACCAACATAGTCTTAGCGATCGGCAAGCCGGCGGCTGTCTGTACCAACATACTCTTAGCGACCGGCAAGCCGGCAGCTGTCTGCACCAACATACTCTTAGCGATCGGCAAGCCGGCGGCTGTCTGTACCAACATAGTCTTAGCGATCGGCAAGCCGGCGGCTGTCTGTACCAATATAGTCTTAGCGACCGGCAAGCCGGCGGCTGTCTGTACCAACATAGTCTTAGCGATCGGCAAGCCGGCGGCTGTCTGTACCAACATAGGCTTAGTGATCGGCAGGCCGGCAGCTGTCTGCACCAACATACTCTTAGCGATCGGCAAGCCGGCGGCTGTCTGTACCAACATAGTCTTAGCGATCGGCAAGCCGGCGGCTGTCTGTACCAACATACTCTTAGCGATCGGCAAGCCGGCGGCTGTCTGTACCAACATAGTCTTAGCGATCGGCAAGCCGGCGGCTGTCTTTACCAACATAGTCTTAGCGATCGGCAAGCCGGCGGCTGTCTGTACCAACATACTCTTAGCGATCGGCAAGCCGGCGGCTGTCTGTACCAACATACTCCTAGCGATCGGCAAGCCGGCGGCTGTCTTTACCAACATAGTCCTAGCGATCGCCAAGCCGGCGGCTGTCTGTACCAACATACTCTTAGCGATCGGCAAGCCGGCGGCTGTCTGTACCAACATAGTCTTAGCGATCGGCAAGCCGGCGGCTGTCTGTACCAACATAGTTTTAGCGATCGGCAAGCCGGCGGCTGTCTGCACCAACATAGTCTTAGCGATCGGCAAGCCGGCAGCTGTCTGTACCAACATAGTCTTAGCGATCGGCAAGCCGGCGGCTGTCTGTACCAACATAGTCTTAGCGATCGGCAAGCCGGCGGCTGTCTGTACCAACATACTCTTAGCGACCGGCAAGCCGGCGGCTGTCTGTACCAACATAGTCTTAGCGATCGGCAAGCCGGCGGCTGTTTGTACCAACATAGTCTTAGCGATCGGCAAGCCGGCGGCTGTCTGTACCAACATAGTCTTAGCGATCGGCAAGCCGGCGGCTGTCTGTACCAACATAGTCTTAGCGATCGGCAAGCCGGCGGCTGTCTGTACCAACATACTCTTAAGCTTAGCGATCGGCAAGCCGGCGGCTGTCTGTACCAACATAGTCTTAGCGATCGGCAAGCCGGCGGCTGTTTGTACCAACATAGTCTTAGCGATCGGCAAGCCGGCGGCTGTCTGTACCAACATACTCTTAGCGATCGGCAAGCCGGCGGCTGTCTGTACCAACATAGTCTTAGCGATCGGCAAGCCGGCGGCTGTCTGTACCAACATAGTCTTAGCGATCGGCAAGCCGGCGGCTGTGTGTACCAACATACTCTTAGCGATCGGCAAGCCGGCGGCTCTCTGTACCAACATACTCTTAGCGATCGGCAAGCCGGCGGCTGTCTGTACCAACATACGCTTAGCAACCGGCAAGCCGACGGCTGTTTGTACCAACATAGTCTTAGCGATCGGCAAGCCGGCGGCTGTCTGTACCAACATAGTCTTAGCGATCGGCAAGCCGGCGGCTGTGTGTACCAACATACTCTTAGCGATCGGCAAGCCGGCGGCTCTCTGTACCAACATACTCTTAGCGATCGGCAAGCCGGCGGCTGTCTGTACCAACATACTCTTAGCGATCGGCAAGCCGGCGGCTCTCTGTACCAACATACTCTGAGCGATCGGCAAGCCGGCGGCTGTCTGTACCAACATAGTCTTAGCGATCGACAAGCCGGCGGCTGTCTGTACCAACATATTCTTAGCGATCGGCAAGCCGGCGGCTGTCTGTACCAACATATTCTTAGCGATCGGCAAGCCGGCGGCTGTCTGTACCAACATACTCTTAGCGATCAGCAAGCCGGCGGCTGTCTGTACCAACATAGTCTTAGCGATCGGCAAGCCGGCGGCTGTCTGTACCAACATAGTCTTAACGATCGGCAAGCCGGCGGCTGTCTGTACTAACATAGTCTTAGCGATCGGCAAGCCGGCGGCTGTCTGTACCAACATATTCTTAGCGATCGGCAAGCCGGCGGCTGTTTGTACCAACATACTCTTAGCGATCAGCAAGCCGGCGGCTGTCTGTACCAACATAGTCTTAGCGATCGGCAAGCCGGCGGCTGTCTGTACCAACATATTCTTAGCGATCGGCAAGCCGGCGGCTGTCTGTACCAACATACTCTTAGCGATCAGCAAGCCGGCGGCTGTCTGTACCAACATAGTCTTAGCGATCGGCAAGCCGGCGGCTGTCTGTACTAACATAATCTTAGCGATCGGCAAGCCGGCGGCTGTCTGTACCAACATATTCTTAGCGATCGGCAAGCCGGCGGCTGTTTGTACCAACATACTCTTAGCGATCGGCAAGCCGGCGGCTGTCTGTACCAACATAGTCTTAGCGATCGGCAAGCCGGCGGCTGTGTGTACCAACATACTCTTAGCGATCGGCAAGCCGGCGGCTGTCTGTACCAACATACTCTTAGCGATCGGCAAGCCGGCGGCTGTCTGTACCAACATACTCTTAGCGATCGGCAAGCCGGCGGCTGTCTGTACCAACATACTCTTAGCGATCGGCAAGCCGGCGGCTGTCTGTACCAACATAGTCTTAGCGATCGGCAAGCCGGCGGCTGTCTGTACCAACATAGTCTTAGCGATCGGCAAGCCGGCGGCTGTCTGTACCAACATACTCTTAGCGACCGGCAAGCCGGCGGCTGTCTGTACCAACATACTCTTAGCGATCGGCAAGCCGGCGGCTGTTTGTACCAACATAGTCTTAGCGATCGACAAGCCGGCGGCTGTCTGTACCAACATAGTCTTAGCGATCGGCAAGCCGGCGGCTGTCTGTACCAACATACTCTTAGCGATCGGCAAGCCGGCGGCTGTCTGTACCAACATACTCTTAGCGATCGGCAAGCCGGCGGCTGTCTGTACCAACATACTCTTAGCGATCGACATCCCGGCGGCTGTCTGTACCAACATACTCTTAGCGATCGGCAAGCCGGCGGCTGTCTGTACCAACATACTCTTAGCGACCGGCAAGCCGGCGGCTGTCTGTACCAACATAGTGTTAGTGATTGGCAAGCCGGCGGCTGTCTGTACCAACATACTCTTAGCGACCGGCAAGCCGGCGGCTGTCTGTACCAACATAGTCTTAGTGATCGGCAAGCCGGCGGCTGTCTGTACCAACATACTCTTAGCGACCGGCAAGCCGGCGGCTGTCTGTACCAACATAGTCTTAGTGATCGGCAAGCCGGCGGCTGTCTGTACCAACATACTCTTAGCGACCGGCAAGCCGGCGGCTGTCTGTACCAACATAGTCTTAGTGATCGGCAAGCCGGCGGCTGTCTGTACCAACATACTCTTAGCGATCGGCAAGCCGGCGGCTGTCTGTACCAACATACTCTTAGCGATCGGCAAGCCGGCGGCTGTCTGTACCAACATAGTCTTAGCGATCGGCAAGCCGGCGGCTGTCTGTACCAACATAGTCTTAGCGATCGGCAAGCCGGCGGCTGTCTGTACCAACATAGTCTTAGCGATCGGCAAGCCGGCGGCTGTGTGTACCAACATACTCTTAGCGATCGGCAAGCCGGCGGCTGTCTGTACCAACATACTCTTAGCGATCGGCAAGCCGGCGGCTGTCTGTACCAACATACTCTTAGCGATCGGCAAGCCGGCGGCTGTCTGTACCAACATACTCTTAGCGACCGGCAAGCCGGCGGCTGTCTGTACCAACATACTCTGAGCGATCGACAAGCCGGCGGCTGTCTGTACCAACATAGTCTTAGCGATCGGCAAGCCGGCGGCTGTCTGTACCAACATACTCTTAGCGACCGGCAAGCCGGCGGCTGTCTGTACCAACATACTCTTAGCGATCGGCAAGCCGGCGGCTGTCTGTACCAACATACTCTTAGCGATCGACATCCCGGCGGCTGTCTGTACCAACATACTCTTAGCGACCGGCAAGCCGGCAGCTGTCTGCACCAACATACTCTTAGCGATCGGCAAGCCGGCGGCTGTCTGTACCAACATACTCTTAGCGATCGACATCCCGGCGGCTGTCTGTACCAACATACTCTTAGCGACCGGCAAGCCGGCAGCTGTCTGCACCAACATACTCTTAGCGATCGGCAAGCCGGCGGCTGTCTGTACCAACATAGTCTTAGCGATCGGCAAGCCGGCGGCTGTCTGTACCAACATAGTCTTAGTGATCGGCAAGCCGGCGGCTGTCTGTACCAACATACTCTTAGCGATCGGCAAGCCGGCGGCTGTCTGTACCAACATACTCTTAGCGATCGACATCCCGGCGGCTGTCTGTACCAACATACTCTTAGCGACCGGCAAGCCGGCGGCTGTCTGCACCAACATACTCTTAGCGATCGGCAAGCCGGCGGCTGTCTGTACCAACATAGTCTTAGTGATCGGCAGGCCGGCAGCTGTCTGCACCAACATACTCTTAGCGATCGGCAAGCCGGCGGCTGTCTGTACCAACATAGTCTTAGCGATCGGCAAGCCGGCGGCTGTCTGTACCAACATACTCTTAGCGACCGGCAAGCCGGCAGCTGTCTGCACCAACATACTCTTAGCGATCGGCAAGCCGGCGGCTGTCTGTACCAACATAGTCTTAGCGATCGGCAAGCCGGCGGCTGTCTGTACCAACATAGTCTTAGCGACCGGCAAGCCGGCGGCTGTCTGTACCAACATAGTCTTAGCGATCGGCAAGCCGGCGGCTGTCTGTACCAACATAGTCTTAGTGATCGGCAGGCCGGCAGCTGTCTGCACCAACATACTCTTAGCGATCGGCAAGCCGGCGGCTGTCTGTACCAACATAGTCTTAGCGATCGGCAAGCCGGCGGCTGTCTGTACCAACATACTCTTAGCGACCGGCAAGCCGGCGGCTGTCTGTACCAACATAGTCTGAGCGATCGGCAAGCCGGCGGCTGTCTGTACCAACATAGTCTTAGTGATCGGCAAGCCGGCGGCTGTCTGTACCAACATAGTCTTAGCGATCGGCAAGCCGGCGGCTGTCTGTACCAACATAGTCTTAGCGATCGGCAAGCCGGCGGCTGTCTGTACCAACATAGTCTTAGCGATCGGCAAGCCGGCGGCTGTCTGTACCAACATATTCTTAGCGATCGGCAAGCCGGCGGCTGTCTGTACCAACATACTCTTAGCGATCGGCAAGCCGGCGGCTGTCTGTACCAACATTGTCTTAGCGATCGGCAAGCCGGCGGCTGTCTGTACCAACATACTCTTAGTGATCGGCAGGCCGGCGGCTGTCTGTACCAACATACTCTTAGTGATCGGCAGGCCGGCGGCTGTCTGTACCAAACTGGAGCCGAGGAAAGAATAGATGAAAGCATGTCAACATAAGATCTTCAAAAAAAAAGGCCGATAAGGAATATTAAAGTCATCGCGTAAACAGACATCAGTAATCGGGGTGAACAACACCATCATCAACAGAAGTCATCACGACCCGCGCTACGGAAGGAATTCTTCAGAAAAAGAACCGAAAGCAACTTATTCTAGATAGTTATAGAAAAGTGCAAAGAAACAACGCTTTTCACTGGATAGAATCTATGAAGTCTGACATTTGCAACGGCAATGTGTCACACAAATGTACGCTGCGCAATGATAGCCACGTCAACATGTTTGAATGTGGAGCCGCATTTACCGGTTATTCACCCATAAGCCGCCGGAGGCTTTTTGTCTTATATATAGCCAACCAGGTACAGTGTAAGCAGATTAATACCGTCCTAAAACAACATGAAAGTGACGCGCACACGCCTGAAGTGCTCGTAATTGTGAAAAAGAGATGATATTCTGTATAAAATGTAAGGTAGGGAACAGGGAGGGGGGCAGGTCTAACCCTAGACAATTGATTAGTGATAGCCCTATAAATGGGGGGAGGGGAAAGGGGGGAGGGGGGAGATCGCATTCCTAAGTAAGAAAGAATAAATTTCTTTATGCCCAGGTCACGGTGCATTAAGTGGAGAACTGACCGTATACAATGGAAGAGGCAGATGCATAATATAAATTGGCGTTTTCCCAACATTTAAGTTTGAATTCTCAGTTCACGGTCAATGAAAATCCTTGATCAGGACCGTCGAATTATTTTCGTCATTCCCAGTTCACGGTGAAATGAAGAGCCCATTCCCGAGAAAGGGAAATACCCTTGCCCGCCCCCCCCCCCCCCCCCACCACACCCCCTAAACCTTAAATGATGTACGTTTCTGAAAATTATGGCAGAGGCGGGTCCAGGGTCAAGTGTCGATTGGTTACAATTCGCAGTTCAGTGTCGTTTTTTCAAACATCTGTGTCGATGTCGTTTTGTCAGATCCTCAGTGTCGGCATATCAATAGGTCAATGTCGAATGTCGATTTTTCAAAAATGCCTGTTTCCCGTCACGCCATTTACCCCTCGGTATGAATGTTTGGTTTGTCATGGCCGTGAAAGAGCTTTGCAGACAATGTGAACTGATAGTATGGCATGACCGTGAGAGAGCTTGGTAGACGATGTGCATGTTTGGTTTCTCATGAACGAAAGGGGCCTTGAAATACGATGCGAATGTTTGGCTTGTCATGACCGTGAGAAGGCATGACAGACGGACTAAATGTATGGTTTGCCGATGTGAAGGCCCGGCTTGCTATGATAGTGAGAACATGGCCGACGGTGTGTGGCCGAGGTTTACCCATGGCCGTGAGAGGGCTTGACAGGTGGGGCAAGATGAAGTCGACTTCCTAAATCACAAAAAATAATAACAATGCATCATCGGTTCACAAGGATAACCCGAAATCCCGATTCAAGCGAAAATACGACAGGCCTATCACGTTACAGTCAGGTAACATTGAGTTATGTATAGATCACAAAGGGCTGACAGTGACCATTTTCCTATACCCCATTCAGTTTACAGAAATATGTATCGCAAAAGGTTTTTTTGTTATCCCTTTCTTCCATTTAGATAACACTGAGTTATACAAATATAAGATACACATATTACTCTATAGCCCTACAATGTATATTTCATGTACGGAGGTTTTCGGTTTTTCGATAAAAGGACGACATAAAACATCGGAAATCTACCCGGGTAAACAACTAGGAGGTAGACAGAAACTGGCTCGTGATGGTGTCTAGACAGCAATCTAATTGGTTATTAAATAGGTAATAAAACGTATAAAAATGCATCACCAAACTTAGCAGTGTGACGGAGTTGTGGGTTGTGGATAGTAAAATATATTATAATAGAGGATGTTAGTTGATCAAGACGATGGCAAGACGAAGTTAAAATATCATTTCTCAGAAATATACAGGGTAATAGTGAGAATGGAGTGGGCGAGACCCTTACCTTCAAGAGGATGTACCATTAAGGATATTACTTTTCGCAAAAAGAGCAGCAAAACGGGAATGGGTCAGAAACCTTCCTCGCACGTGATTCTAAGAAATTGTTATACCCATGCGCATCTGTTAGTCCGGCTATTACTACCCAAGATTTGTGAATGACGAAAGGGGTGAAGTTCTACAATGGGAGCATGTTTCCCAGACTTTTCAGACCAGTAATCGTGGCAATATTTTACGTGAGTGCCATACAGGCAGCGTATCATTTTGTGTCCGCGTTCAGAACTTACACAACATGGCAGAATGGTAAAAACCTTGTCACGGTTTGAGAGATGTGACCATGCACTCAATAATACCAAGTAAGTAATCAGTGTTTGACCCGATTGGCAGCATGTCACTAATTTAGTTTATCGCTCATTAACTGGTGCATTCCTTCGCTCAAATTTAATCGACAGAATTCTTCGGGTTATCCTTTACATAAGTAATGTTTATGCTCTTGACCTAAACTTTCGGTTTGCAAATGCGTTCCCCAAACTTCGTAGAATCAGATTCCGCAATAGGGGCCGCCTCGATAATTCAGTGGGTTCGAGCGCACGCCTCGAGTGTTCTGGCCACCTTAGAGCTTAACGGCACGTGGATCGGTGCTTTGAGCCCCGCTGTGGCCATGTCTGTGTGGTCGCAGGATACAGATCCATGGGGACATGGCTCCACTCATCCTTCCTTCTCCCATTGACGCGATATGACCAAACGTGGCTAAAGCATCCTCAATATGCAACCAACCAGAGCCCACAAAAGACTTAAAACTGACAATCAGGCTTATTCGACAATCAACCCTGTGTTATGCTCATATGAAGCACTTCACATGACTAACATATGAGCAGCTCTCATTTTGCCCTTGTTCCATAATATACGGACTAGAGTCTTGGTAATAGTGCAAAACGCCGATTTTGTGCGGACAAATACCCTGGCGTTTTGCTCGATGCGTCATTTTCATTTAATTTTTCCTCGATTTGTCACTTTCATTTTATTCTCACTGGCAGTCGGTGGCTCACTCTCCGCCTACGAAGCCCTCCGCTCGGCGCTCCGTTATATCTCTGTGTCGGCTACTTACAGCATGTAATCTCACACTCGTCCACCGCGGCGGCTCTGCGTAAATTAATCCGACAAAATCAATGCCCCTCACATTTCTACAAGTCAGTGCCCGGGACCCAACCTATGCAAAGTAACACACGGCATCGCATGAAATACTTCGCTCTTAGTCATCGTTGTATAAATATGGTACACTAGTATTTTGGGGTATTCATTACGCAAATCTAGTTATGTTTTCCTCTTGGAAATGATTATTTTGCTATTAATAACTGATTTGGCCGTTTTTCAAGAATCTTGAAGTTTGTCCCCAGCCGACAGCAGTCTAGACCCAGGTTGCCCCAAGTATTGCCCCGGGTTGCCCCAAGTATTGCCCCAGGTTGCCCCAAGTATTGCCCCTGGTTGCCCTCTTGACCCGGAGTGCCCACGTTTCACCAGCGTTTGATCCATGTTGCTCCACGCCTGGATTCAAAGTCTTGACGCAGGTTGCCCCAGGTGTTGACCAACTTTGCCTCAAGTCCCGACTCATGTTGCCCAAAAGCAAGATTTACGCTGTACCATGTCTTGACCCACGTTGCCCCACGTCTTGACCCACGTTGCCCCACGTCTTGACCCAAGTCTTGACCCACGCCTTGACCCAAGTCTTGACCCACGCCTTGACTCACGTTGCCCCACGACTTGACCCAGGTCTTGACCCAGATCTTGACCCACGTCTTGACCTAAGTTGCCCCACGTCTTGACCCACTTTGCCTCAAGTCTTGGCCCACGTTGCCTCAATTCTTGACCCATATTGCTTCAAGTCTTGACCCAAGTTACCCATGGTGGAAACTGCAGTCAACACGCGCAACAACTATCTTGGCAATTTGCCTTTCCCTAGTGGCAAAATTTGGCTCCTGGATCAGACACCGGGCTAAGGGAATACGAAACTATGCGCACAAAATCCGTTCGTTTTCTCTGGAATTGCGCTTTCAGCTAGAAACCTTCTGGCGTAATATCAGAAGGTAGTTTTACAAGTCGGGTTAGCTTTAGGGTTTAATTAGTCAGAAGCGAAAAGAGGAAAAATAATCTAATAATAACTGTGATATATTGCCTGCACGATGCAACATTTCTCGGAAACGGTCCGGCTTCTTACCAAAGGCCGCGTCATTTGGTTATTTCGTTTTCTAATTATTATTCTGGGCGACTGAACAGTTCGGCCGAGGTGCAAGATAATTACCATATGACACTACGGGCGCCATGAGGCAATGGCCAACGGATTGAACAAACCCTTTGTTGTATGGATTAGAATACAACACCTTGGATCCTATTACAGACAATTTGAACTTTAGGTCAGCCCCCTCGGTGGTTCGGTTTGGCGAGAGCGAATTTTAACTGAAATGGATGCACCTGCGTGGGTTCAGTCGGTGTGACTCCAACGGAACTGAATTCACCGGAAATGAATGCTGTGACAAGGGCGTGGCCGACAATGTCCCCCGATGAGTTTTCTGGAATGGATTCACCCGGAATTAGTTCACTGAGAATGGTGTTCCATGGATATACATGAAGTTTTAATGAGTAGATGAGAAACGAAGACCGGAACTGAAGTGTCAGGTCGTTGGGAATTCAGCGAGCAGTCTGTTACATTAACCATTCAGGTCGTTTGTTGGCGTTGCTGTAACCGAGGCTGCTGAGATAGTATATCTCGGACGGTTGCCAATTTACTTGACAACGCTTCTCTGCATCTCAAGGGGCCAGGCTGTCTGTCTCGTTCTGTCTCCGTATCTCTTGGTCTTCTGTCTCGATCTTGATCTTTTTCTCTCTCTCTCGCTCTGTCTTTGTATTTCCCTTACTTTGTTCTCTATTTCTCTTTCTCTCTCTCCCCCCTCTCTCTCTCTCCCTCTCTCTCTCTTCGCTTCTTTAATTTGATGTATTGCAAATTCACAATAGAATGTACAGTGTATAGAACACATAAAAATAGGTTGTTCCGTATACACATGTGGTGAATGTAAAATATGTTTCATTATAATTAGAATTAATGCCTTTAGAATTAATGGCTTTATTTGGCTTCATCAGTGGCGACCCATGCGAGTCCACATATTTGAGATAAAATGCTGGCGTTTTAGCCCACTTGTGTGTACATGAAGGCCAGTTTGCGACAAAAAACCTCCCCGAATAATGGAGTGGAAGAAGGATGGGTACAACAGCAGTTTTGCTTCCTTACAAACTGTTCCTCACGGAGTTTCTGAACCGATTGAACATACAACACAGTTCACAAAGTTGAAACTGCATGCTGAAAACTCATATCACACATTTCTGAGGCACATTTCAAGTGGCATGACACATGTGGCTCATTTAAAATTGACTAGTGTATTGGGTTAATGTATGTGTGTATGTCTCATCCTGCAAGCGGTTCGTATCCTTTGAAAGGAAGTGATTGTCAAAGCAGTTTCCCTTTCTGTCTCCCTTGGCAGCTTGTGTTCAGTGTCGGATTTGTAACCACGCCGAGTGTCTATTCCTAACTTCATTGCTATTGCAAGGGTCGCCACACGTCACATTTGCGAAGTCTGAACGAAGAAGAACGGACAGATTGCATTCGAGCGGACAATTAAGCTTCCTGGGCAGAACGAGCAAGTCCCTCGGCATACAGCCGATCCGCGAGGCATGTGTTGTCACACCTGTTGGAAAGGGATATTATATATCGCCCCACGTGGTCGTGATATATGGTATCCCATGCCAACAGGAGTAACATGCCACATCGCGGTCTCTACCTTATACTCAGTCCGCTAGGGCACCATTATATCTCTGTTGTCGCCTACGTCCTCAATGCATTTTCACACTCGCTCGCCGGGGCGGCGCTGCGCAACTTGATAGGAAAAATGCGCCGCGCATTTCTACAAATTAGTGCCAGGGACCCAGCCTAAGCCTAATAACACACGGTATTAGGTGCTGAAAAGAAATATTCAATGAGACTTATAACTTTTTCGAAAGGGTACAAGATTTTATTTGCTGTATGAAATACACAGAGCTCGTTACTTTTGTGTTTTGTTCTAGAAAATTATAATATTGCAAAAAATTACAGCTGACCTGACCGATTTTCAAGAATCTTGAAATGTGCCCCCGGCCGACAGCAGCGGTAAAAGCTGACCTTGCGTAGCGCCACCTGGCCAGGGGCTCGTTGAAATAGTAGCGGATCGTGCGCGGCATCTTGCCTCGCCGGCCGCCATCGACCTCATATGAGGCATAGAAGGACGTACGGCCATTGGACGTATGGCATCGTTAATACTTTGGACTTGATCTGTTGACTATGGAGAGGAAAAGATGATGCCTGGCTTTGTCCGATTCATTTAAAACGACATTGTCACCGCCCCTGCCAGGCTCACTCGCCACTCCTTGGCTTAATAGTTTAAACCCATTACCAGATAATTTGCAGAATGAATTTAGTCGGTATAACTATAACGCTGGCCGTAATAGCGGCCAGGGCAGTATTCATAATCGTCACTTAGGCTAGGCCACTAGACTAAGCGCTAAGTGGGAAGATTTGTCCGGCGATTTTCGGGTTCAAAATTCATATTAGTAGCCACTCAATATTATATTAAGACGGTGCTAAAATTATATTGAAGATAATTTCTTAATCATGAACACCACCACAACCAGCTGGGGAGGCTCAGACGAAATTACACTTTATGTTATTCGCTACGAATTCGTAAAGATAAGCTGGCTCGCCCGCAGCTTGTTTCCTGGCAAGAAAACAGAACACAATGTGTGGCATTGGAAAGGGCAAATTTATTTGCCGAGTGAGAAAGACACTACATGACAAGCAAATTGTCAAATAAATTAAATAAAAGTGGCGGAACACTTCGCCACCAACTGGCGGAACACTTCGCCACTAACTGGCGGAACACTTCGCAAGTAATTGGCGGAACGCATCGCCAATAAACGTGAATAGACCACGTGACCCTATTATGGGTTGGCGTAACCAATTGCCATGTATTGTATGAAGGCGAAACACATTGCCCTGTACGAAGGCGGAACACATTGCCATGTACGTAAGTGGCACACATCGGCATGTACGTATGCCAAATAAATTATCCAAATATATATTGACTGATCACCTTAGAATTGGTAAAAGTGGATATGCTGACAATACGTGGTAAATTTCGCACGTTTAAGTAAAAGCGAAATTAAAAATGAATTAAGACCACCCAGAATTAATGTGTTGGCCTAAAATTGACATATCATTTTCAGTCATCATGCATATGGAGGCGTTGGGCAATTTTTTGTCCTCAGCCCCGGCTGAGCAGACTTATTGCCCTTCACCAAAACACGCTTCTCACCATGCCTGCATGTTATTTACAGGCCGCCTCATCGTTGCCCTGACAGCTATCATAATAGCAATAGGAACTAAAACTAAACAAGATATTGTAATCATCTTTATATTATCTCATAATGGATATGGAAGCGTTTTGGCAACTCTTGCTCCTCAGCCCTGTCTGAGGAGACCTATTGCCTTTAACTATTTTCAGATTACAATCTTACAACTATACCGCTTAAAAGTGTCAGATGGCTAGGCCGTTTTGTCTGCAAGTTATAAATGGACACAGTGCAATCAAGAAACTAGCATACTCAACTGTGGCCTTTGCTGGCTTGTTTCAGCATAGTCAGTTCGTATTTCCTATATTGTAACCAATGCATGATAGGTAAGTTGACGCATGATCATGCTCTGCCCTTCATTGTTTCTCATGGCCTAAAACACCAACATTTCATTTCATTTCATTGTTTCTCAACATGGGAAACGGATTCTCAGTTAACAGCCAAACAAATGGAGTACACTTCGGGTACTATATTATATAGATCTAAGCGTAATATTCGCAATTCTTCAGTAACCAGTCATAGTTACTGTATATATATATATAACAAAGACTACTCCGAATCCTATATCCAAGAGTCTGAATAGTTTGATACGTTCAAAGACTACTCCATATGCTCTAAAATATATATATATAATACAAGGATTCAGAAATTTATCCAGAAAAGGGTCAATAATTTAGCAGCCAGGCTTCTCTAATTACGGAACAAGTTTTGTTTCGTGAACATATCAGGTTAACAATTGGTGACACACCGCAATTACTGTAATTCGTGATTCGCTTTATAAATCTTTACCCGCTCATGTTACATTACGACGGGTCATTGACGGGACTACTGCGGTAAACTGTAACGGTCACGTAAGCTTATTTGTTCTCATTTACAAATGCCGCGTTAACATTCTAAGCTACAGCAAAGCTGCAAATCCATTGTCATGCGCAGACGGACTGATTCAAACCAGCTTAGCTTCTAGATATATAATGCCCAAGCACTAGGTATTTTGAATACAAAAGTTAATGTCAATACTTCCTATGTAAGGTAGGCGAGGGGCGTAATATTCGTAACAGAAGCTCAAACTGATGTGCTTCATGCCACGATTGTCCTCGTCCTTGCTCATAGGGTTTTAACGAAAACATAAACCCATAAATTCAATACACGCCCTCGACAACACAGGCACATGTAAAACGTTGAAGCTCACATGCCAATCCTGTCGCACGAATGAGTTATTTCCCTATAGCGCTCGCATACAATGCTCACTGAAATTAACAAGTCGAATAATTGCTTATTTTGCTCATGGAATAATTGCTCAATCCAGTGTCAAATTACATGCAGATTTGTTTAACTTCTTTAGACAAAGTTAACTGAACAAACTAGTAGCGTGGCACTAATATGATTGAACGTATTATAGAAATGGACGTCATGGTGTCACTGTCACTTAAGAAAAGTTCAATAAGGAATGAGGCCGTACACGAGTGGCATGAAAAATCCCATCGGACATTGCTCTAGATATGCTGGCCAATGAAAGTTTTTCTGGTGAATATAAATTAACACCGATTCCATATGTTGAATGACACAATATTACCTTTTTTCGGACGGCGCCAGAGTAAAAGAGATTAATTAATTTCTTAAATTTCAGTCCCGCGCCAAATTTTGTTTCAATATCTTATTTTAATATTAATATTTAATATGCCCCGAAATTTTGCCTCCGGGGGAATGTGATACATTAGAATGTCCGATCGCTCTCTGGTGGCTATTCTGACATCACTCACCCTCCTGGAGCATGATAAATTAAATATATAGAGGAGTTGAGCCGAGGCATCTGGGGGATTCGTCTTGGTTGTAGTACGTCCAGTATACCCTAATGACAAAGTATAGGACAACAGTAGCAATGAACATATAGATACGGTGGACTATAAGTAGGAAAATAGTAGCCAAAAGTAAGCCAAAGATTGTACTCAAGACGGCATATGTAGCAACATTATTCATGCTCATTCATTCTAAACGAATGACATAAATTTTCATTACCTGTACATATTGAGAAATTATTTTTATCTTGATTTTAAAGATATGAGGCCAAAACGAAACGCCTCTGACGTTTGATATTCGCAATAACACAAGCAATTCACTGCAATTTGAAAAGTGGCCTCGAACGACAAAAACTTAAAACAAAAGTTTAAACTAATTTTTAAACAATTTAAATTTAAAAGTAGGTATTTTAAACAAAAAGTTTGAAATTATGATTGATTTTTTTTTTAAAGAAAAGTACTATCACTGGGCAGCCTGTGGTTATTGACCACAGCTGCCATGATGTCATCAGTCATGCCGTCGCAGTCCATGTGCTGGGGTCGTTCTATCAGACGCATCACGCATTTAGACTTCTTTCTCCAAGACTGAGTTGGCCTCGGTGCAGGTAGAGGGTTGAGCGCTTATTGCTCGTGGTGGCATACTGAAAAACTCAATGCTATCGTTTTTCTTTAACAGAATTCAACTAGAATGGTAAGTGTGAGTAGGGCCTAGCCTACTTTTATTTGGCATTCTGAAGTGCTCATTGAAGTGAGCGAAACTATAACTCATTTGCCGGACAAGAAATATATTTTCAAAAGTATGGCTATGCATTAGCCCTACCGATTTCCAAACGCAAATTTATTTCTAATCCGCTTTCTTAGATTTCTTCAAATTAAAATGCACGATACCCGTTGGAATTAATTGCACCTTATAATCCGCTAAACAGAAGATCAAAACACGAAAGTTATGTCAATAAATGTTAGGCACAAGTGTGAGTTAAAATATTACGTATCATATGCCCAGGGGTATTGCAGGACCTTGTCTCATTGTCAAGAAATCGACTATATTGGCAAGTTTTGCCCCAGGCTTTGATAAAAAGGAGACTTGAGAAGTAGAATTGTGAATACTTGGGTTAATTATCCCTTGTATCACAATGGCTCCTTATTATATTCTTAAAAAAGTGAGCCATTAATACGATTTCTAATTGAATATCAGTGTATTTACCTCTAACATCGTCAGCATCTGTTGTTCGAATGACCGACTGGGTAGAACTTCTTGCCGCCAGCCAGCAGCCGGTCTCTCATTGGTTGACTTCAGTAAACAGCGGGTTGCTAGACGCGTCAACGTGGAAGAGTCTATTCTTTTTTCTGTACTGGAGAGGGGTGCTGTTTCCTTACCGGGCTAAATAACATCTTCGCGAACACATAAACTTAATTCTGAATTTCAGAATTGTTCTTTTCGTGCGTAACTTGCGATGGGATTAAGAATACGGCCCCGCTCTCCCGCTGAAGTACGGACCGCCTGACTATGTCAGTGGCGCAGGAATACAAAAATGAACACATCGCAGAAGGCGAGAAAATGTCTTGATTGGTTTTCGAGGCACTATTGTGTTTTTTGTGTGTTTTTTTTTGTACTCGCATGCAATAAAGAGAGTTTTATATTGCAACTCGCCAGCAGATTTATTACAAAACGGCGGTGGAGGAAGCGGCCCCCCCTCTCCCAGCTCCCCACCAACTACGTGAAAAAATATGTTTGATTTGGTGCCCCCCCCCCTCCCTACACCCTTTCTTACGTCGCTCCCACACTTCCTGTTCAGTTGGTTTTTATTCTGTGGTTAGCGAATAACTGGACGAGAGAGGATTGGACTCAACATGACACAAAGAAGGGAATGTGTTTCACCTCTCTTATTATCGCCCTCGCCACTCCCCGTAATTGCTGCCTTCCTGGGATGACGAGCGTTCCACTGCGCATTATTACAGCCACACAGGACGAGGAGGTGACAGTCTGAAAGAAACATCCTCGAAACAGGACTTATTTTGCAGCCATTGAGCCAACCATTCAAAACACAATTATGTTGACGCGAACTAAATAAGGACATATGTAAAAAAAATATATATATATATATATGATTGCCAAGATCAACACGTTTTCAGCATTTTAAAATAGGAACCACATGCGTGAACCTATTCCGATACGCGATGTTGACAGTATTTTGCTGGTTATTATCTAGTGAAAAGTTGTGTCTCAGTAAGGTACAGTATTAATTCTTGTCTCCAGAAACTCTTTCACCATAACATCAACATGTTGATCCCACATAAAAAAACATCATATCACTTAGATATAAAGGATGATATGTTTTTACTATCACCAATGCACTGTTCTATCTTGAAGTAATACACAATATTGTTCTGGACCCCCAGGAGATTTGGGATTTCATTAATTTCATTCATTGTCTCCAGAAACTACACAAGAACATCTGTCCGTGAGGCATCATAAGACCATGCGTTCGTCAAATGGACGCTGGTACCGATATTGTCAATTACAGGAAGGACATGCCAACTGAGCTATTGATACTTCCCGCTTAACAATAATTATAAATTATTGCTTGGCAATATAATTTAAGTGTTATAAATTATTGGTTGTCAATATAATTTAAATTTTATAAACTATTGCTTGTCAATATAATTTGTTTATATTGTTAAAGTTCTTAGTCATTATCATTTAAGCAGGATAATATTAGCCTAGCTTGAACATAGGTCGCGCGGTTATCTTGTCCTGAACTAAAACATGTTTTTCCGCACGTAATTTTGGCGTCAGTGCTAGTTACTTAAAGCCCTGAAGCCCAGCACGTGACACATTAGAGCGCACACCAGGATTCGTCGTTTTCAAGGTCGTTCCATGTACCCTGAAGGTCACATTTCCTAATCGCTGCAGCCTATGGTGCCTCCAGTTAATGGAGGCTGAAACACGTGTTCACGACAAAGCGGCGAAGCACTCACCTTCAGTGACGTCATACGCATGGCCCAAATTAGCGCGGCTTTGGGACACGATGAATACGTGATCACTTAAAGACACGCCCACGAGAGACCTTAACGTGACAGGTGTGTGCGTTTCTGCAGATGGAGGTCTGCACCACTTGGCATGATTCACCGTATCTCATTATTGAATTAAGATAATTGGGATATTGTATCGAGATTCTGGGGAGATCTCGTCCCGCATTCACTCGATCTCGCCCCGCATTCTCACGATCTCGCGTTCTCGCCATCTCGCGTTTCGGCGTTCTCGCCAGCTCACGTTTCGGCGCTCTCGCTATATCGCGTTATGAGGTTCTCGCAATCTCACGTTTTGGCGTTCTCGCCATCTCGCGGTTTATCGTTCTCGCAATCTCGTTTTTTGGCGTTCTCGCAATCTCGCGCGTTGGCGTTCTCGCAGCCTCGCTTTTTGGCGTTCTCGCCATCTCGCGTTATGGCGTTCTTGCAAATCTCGCGTTATGGCGTTCACGTATCACCACTCTGTGTTCATCATCCTAACGTATGTTTCGGGGCGAACCTTCAATTGAGAGCTAACTACGATCATGCGAGGGCGACATTGCGAGGTCGTGAGAAAGCCAAGGCGAGATTGTGAGAATGCCAATGCGAGATCGCGAGAATTCTCGAAATTCTTAGAAAGGAAATACGATACTATGTTATAAAAGGGAAGCTCAATCATTATCACGACCAATGCAACCGAACCGCACAATATCCGTCTAGACTATATAGTGCCACGTTGTCGAACTCATCTCATTACAATAAATATTCTTTGCCCTATAAATCTTTTGAGCGGGTAATGAGTTTACTGGGAATTTGATCCCTTTCTTATTGTTTATGTTAACAGAAACTATTCGTCCTTTCTACACCAGCCGCGGGCGCAGTAAAGAACATACTCTGGTATCATCTCGCCTCTTGACTGATTTAGTAGTTAACCCACGTGACTACAGGGATCACATTCACCGCGTAGGAATACAGGCGCCCCCCTATTTCTTCATCTCAAGCATGTGGCTACACGTGCATGGTTCATGGCCTCATAACGGAGACACATAACGTGGGTATTGGGTCACCGTCCGTGGCCTCTGTTAAGAGAGTGCTACCTCACCACCGCCCAGTATCCCATTGCACCGTGGCAACGAAATACAACGCCTTTCACAGGTAACACAAACACGTTATATCCCGCGCGGGCTAGGGTCAGGTCGCCAATGAAACTTCTTCCATTAGGTATAGACGCCTGCTTGGTCGTCTCCAACGACGACCGCGTTAGTCCTATAGCCAGGGGAGATAGTCACGTGAACTGATGTTAGGTGACCCCCATCAGAAAGGTTTTTAAGACGGTTTGCTTTGCTAATCCGTGTCGCTGCCGTCCCGTTCGCCGGTATATATATATATATATATATATAGCATATCTATGACATTGTTCCACCCAGAGCCATGGAGCCTTGTACCAGGGTTCGATGAGAAAAAACATCGCATGTGGGTTCAACGGTCATTATTAAGAGTTCGTGGTCATGTTAACTAGTACAATAGCATTAAATCCGAAGGCCGCTAAAATGCTGCATTCTGACCCGCACCGCCCTGCTGCCCATGCAATCGACAATCGTTGCCATAGCGGCATTGCATAAAACAATGAAACATGACGTCACGCACAACAGAATTGTATTTATAGCTTTAAATGGCACGCTTAGCTGCCTAGTTGCCTAGTTGCACGTGCCATGTTTCTTGGCAACGATGTGGCAAGGCTTGCGATTTGCAGACAGTCTGCGGAAAATGCTTTACTTTGGTCGTTGCGTGCGGAAATTAAACCAAAGAAGCAGAGACAAGTCAACGCCTTAAATTTAGATTCAACTCGTAATAATAGTAATAGCGCGAGTTTTGCACGACGTTAGGCATTTTATTTGCCCTTCATCAAGCTGTAGCAGCCCTTCATTTTCATTATTCGCCCGTGGCCGCAATGCCGAGGGCGAATAAAAATGAAAATTGACGGGCTGCTACAGCTTTATGTCGAGCCAATGAAATTGCCTAACGCCCGACTAACTCGCGCTATTGTTATATCGTGAAATGAAATACAAATGTGGCGGTCCCTAAATTGAGAGAGATGAGTATATCCTGAACCGGGGACAATTCGTTTGTGAATGACAAGAGAGGCAGGGAAAACTGATAGAAGGTGGAAGATTCCAATGAGTTCCATGTGACACACAGCGCAAAAGGTGATCCGTGACAGAGCGTTGGTATAGGTCAAGAGCAAACCTCTCTATGTCATAAATATTCACATACCCAAATAAAGACCGCCCGTATATAGTGATAAGGGCGAGCGGAAGACAAGGATCATGTCATACTCATCTGTCTATGATTCACTGCCCGCCCAGTGTGAATTATTTTTTACACATTTATCCTTTCTCACGATGAAATATGCTCTGTCGTGTCCTATTCTATGGTCGTCACGCTAGAGAGAGATATTAAGACGTTTACTACAATGCGCACATACAATGCCCGGTGATATATAGCGACCACCTGCATACAGTGACCTGCGGTTGATTAATATAAAAACCAAGGCCCCAAACGTGTTACAGCCGTATTTGACACACAACCACACAACACCACGCCTGCTATGCCCTCACACTGATATGTGGCCTCTGGGAGCTCGTTCGCTTGCTTGCTATGCCATGTTTCTCCTCACATGGGAGATAGCCAACGACGTACTAATTCCCAGTTTAACCGCGTTGCCCACGCAAAAAAAAAGGCGGGGACCGCGTTTTGGCGGCAGTGTGAGCACAGACGATGCGTCACGTGTTGGGCACGGCCCGTCTGTTGTGAATCAGGGAGGTAAACCAGCAAAAAACAGGGGCGGAGCGAAGCTGGCGAAAATGTAACGGCTCAGCAACTGGTTATATCCGCGGGCAACCATCTGAATCTCTTATGGGGAACCTTTGCCATGTATTACGCTCAGGGGAGCGTTAGTCTCTCGCCATTCGCGCCGCATTCGCCATTCTGGGTCCTTTACAACAGACCCAGACTGCTGCCGGCGGGGGAGGAGGGGGGTGGGGGGTAGGGTCGGAGGCTGGAAGGGAGGGGGGGGGGGAGGGGTCAGAGGCTAGAAGGGAGGGGGGGGGAGGGGTCGGAGGCTGGGGAGGGGTATGGCGGTGGTTCTACTAAAGGGTGTAATAGGTTTGAAGGGGTGGCGTGGACGTAGTAAAGGGGGGCGATATGAGCGGGGTAGAAGGCAGGAGGTGAATAGGCGGTTGACGTGGGCTGGAACTAGCGGGAGGGCTGATAGTGTAGAGTCGATGAGAGGCGGGTGGTAATTCTACTTTAAAGGGGGTGGGAAGGTGGACCTGGTCGGGGCATTTGTCGAGTTTTTTTAATGGGGGTGACAGGTTGGAGGGGTGGGATGGGTTAGAGATCGGGTGATGCTTCCAGAAAATGCGGTGGGGGAGGGGGATGATGCGGTAGTGAGGTGACGTGGATAGATGTCGGATAGTGTTTCAGTATGGAGAGGATTTGGCGCCCCAGGGATGGGCAGAGACGGTGTTATTGTGAGTTAAGGCAACGGCTGGGGAGTTGCAGACAGGGTGACGGGGTAAGATAGAGACTTGCCTTCAGGGAGGGTGACCGTCAGGCGCAAGGTATCAGAAAAAAGTGAAGTTACATGAAGATGGCTCTTTGGATCTGTCAGTGATGGGGACGCTGGCAGGGCGGCTGTCAGCGTGAGGGTAAATGATGCATCTATATAGAGAGTGGGGTTCCGTATAAAGGTGGCAACAACACTTTTTTGTCTTCCATCCCTCGCCAACCCTCACTAATGATCTCTTGAGATCGTTATTTTTAATATCTGCCCACCAAGCAAAACTAGCTTCCGTGAATTATCCATAAATTGCCACATATCGTGCAGTCAATCTTCATTCGGAAGAAGCGGAGTTAACGCGATTGATAAAGCCAATTTGTTTTTGACATTTTTTGTGTTGTGTATCTGATACGGCAAAGAATTGTCAGTTTATTGAAGACGCACAAACATGTTTATTCCCCCCGCAGTTGATTTCGGGACTGTTGACTTTCAGTGTGGAAGAAAGGGGCTGGTATTGAAATCTATCACGGATTATAACAATAGATCGAGAGTTGTCCTTCCCGCTCAGGAAAGAAGTTGATATGGGTTTGGGGTAACGCCGAAGAACACATCGTACATTTTACTCGATACAATTGTGTGCAATTCAGCTACATACCCCGACCATGTACAGCGTACAATACTAACATATAATGTTACATGGTTCCGTGTCAATGCATAATAATGTGTTGTTGAATGTAAAACCTGTCCAACGTAGACATTATTGATGGCTTCATCTCGGTATTTAAATTATTTGAGACGTTTCATACACAACTGTTCGAGATCTCATCCGAGACGGTCACTATAACATGAGATTGTGTATCCTCAAAGTAAAAATCCTTCTTCATGTATATATCCATATGTGTCGAAATATCATGTAATTTCATTTCTTTTCTCTGTTTCAGGCAATTCTATCGTCATATACGTCATCCTACGTCACAGAAAGATGCGTAACATCACCAACTTTTTCCTGGCCAATCTGGCGGCATCCGACCTTTGTGTGGGACTTTTCTGCGTGCTGCCAAACCTGGGCACCTTCCTCAGTACCCGCTGGTACCTGGGCAGGGTGAGTACCACTCTCCACCACACGGGGGCGCTATGTGTATTAATGTGTCTGTTACGGTAGTCATCCATTCTCCACCTGGGAATGGTGAGTACCATTCTCCACCACACGGGGGCGCCATGTGCATTAATGTCTGTTACGGTAGTCAATCATTCTCCACCTGGGCAGGGTGAGTACCACTCTTCACCACACAGGGGCGCCATGTGCATTAATGTCTCTATTACGATAGTCAATTATTCCCCACCTGGGCAGGGTACCACTCTCCACCACACGGGGGCGCTTTATGTATTAATGTGCATATTACGTTAGGCAACCAATCTACACTGGTTCCTGGGTAAGGTGAGTAATGGTACCAGTCTCCGTCATGAAGAGGGTAATATCAGGTGATATATTTTTGGAGGGGATGTTGATGAAGCCTTTCCAGTTTGCGATATTGAATGTAACATGACATGAGATCACATTCATGTAACATGATCAGAGACCACAATGAAATGTAACATGACAAGAGACACATTGAATGTAACATGACAAGAGACCACATTGAATGTAGCATGACAAGAGACCATATTGAATGTAACATGACAAGAGACTACATTGAATGTAGCATGACAAGAGATCACATTGAATGTAACATGACAAGAGATCACATTGAATGTAGCATGACAAGAGACTACATTGAATGTGGCATGACAAGAGACCACATTGAATGTAACATGACAAGAGATCACATTGAATGTAACATGACAAGAGACTGCATTGAATGTAGCATGAAAAGATACCACATTGGATGTAGCATGACAAGAGACTACATTGAATGTAGCATGACAAGAAATCACATTGAATGTAACATGACAAGAGATCACATTGAATGTAGCATGACAAGAGATCACATTGAATGTAGCATGACAAGAGACCACATTGAATGTAACATGACAAGAGATCACATTGAATGTTACATGACAAGAGACCACATTGAATGTAGCATGACAAGAGATCACATTGAATGTAGCAGGACAAGAGACCACATTGAATGTAACATGACAAGAGATCACATTGAATGTTACATGACAAGAGACCACATTGGATGTAGCATGACAAGAGACCACATCGAATGTAGCATGACAAGAGACCACATTGAATGTAACATGACAAGAGACTACATTGAATGTGGCATGACAAGAGATCACATTGAATGTTACATGACAAGAGATCACATTGAATGTAACATGACAAGAGACCATATTGAATGTAACATGACAAGAGACTACATTGAATGTAGCATGACAAGAGACTACATTGAATGTAGCATGACAAGAGATCACATTGAATGTAGCATGACAAGAGACCACATTGAATGTAACATGACAAGAGACCACATTGAATATAACATGACAAGAGATCACATTGAATGTAACATGACAAGAGACTACATTGAATGTGGCATGACAAGAGATCACATTGAATGTTACATGACAAGAGATCACATTGAATGTAACATGACAAGAGACCATATTGAATGTAACATGACAAGAGACTACATTGAATGTAGCATGACAAGAGACTACATTGAATGTAGCATGACAAGAGATCACATTGAATGTAGCATGACAAGAGACCACATTGAATGTAACATGACAAGAGACCACATTGAATATAACATGACAAGAGATCACATTGAATGTAACATGACAAGAGACTACATTGAATGTAGCATGACAAGAGATCACATTGAATGTAGCATGACAAGAGATCACATTGAATGTGGCAGGACAAGAGATCACATTGAATGTAACATGACAAGAGACCACACTGAATGTAGCATGACAAGAGATCACATTGAATGTAGCATGAAAAGAGATCACATTGAATGTAACATGACAAGAGACCACATTGAATGTAGCATGAAAAGAGATCACATTGAATGTAACATGACAAGAGACCACATTGAATGTAACATGAAAAGAGACTACATTGAATGTAGCATGACAAGAGATCACATTGAATGTAGCATGACAAGAGATCACATTGAATGTGGCATGACAAGAGATCACATTGAATGTAACATGACAAGAGACCACACTGAATGTAGCATGACAAGAGATCACATTGAATGTAGCATGAAAAGAGATCACATTGAATGTAGCATGACAAGGGACTACATTGAATGTAGCATGACAAGAGACCACATTGAATGTAGCATGACAAGAGACCACATTGAATGTAACATGACAAGAGACTACATTGAATGTAGCATGACAAGAGATCACATTGAATGTAGCATGACAAGAGATCACATTGAATGTAGCATGACAAGAGATCACATTGAATGTAACATGACAAGATACCACATTGAATGTAACATGACAAGAGATCACATTGAATGTAACATGACAAGAGACCACATTGAATGTAGCATGACAAGAGATCACATTGAATGTAACATGACAAGAGACACATTGAATGTAGCATGACAAGAGACCACATTGAATGTAGCATGACAAGAGACCACATTGAATGTAACATGACAAAAGACTACATTGAATGTAGCATGACAAGAGACCACATTGAATGTAACATGACAAAAGACACATTGAATGTAGCATGACAAGAGATCACATTGAATGTAACATGACAAGAGATCACATTGAATGTAGCATGAAAAGAGATCACATTGAATGTAGCATGACAAGAGATCACATTGAATGTAACATGACAAGAGACCACATTGAATGTAACATGACAAGAGACCACATTGAATGTAACATGACAAGAAACCACATTGAATGTAGCATGACAAGAGATCACATTGAATGTAGCATGACAAAAGATCACATTGAATGTAGCATGACAAGAGATCACATTGAATGTAACATGACAAGAGACCACATTGAATGTAACATGACAAGAGATCACATTGAATGTAACATGACAAGAGACCACATTGAATGCAGCATGACAAGAGATCACATTGAATGTAACATGACAAGAGACACATTGAATGTAGCATGACAAGAGACCACATTGAATGTAGCATGA
The DNA here is from genome assembly GCA_964019135.1 of Arenicola marina. Classification (NCBI taxonomy): domain Eukaryota; kingdom Metazoa; phylum Annelida; class Polychaeta; family Arenicolidae; genus Arenicola; species Arenicola marina. The sequence continues at coordinate 29,421,137 of OZ025263.1, forward strand.
CAAGAGACCACATTGAATGTAACATGACAAGAGACTACATTGAATGTAGCATGACAAGAGACCACATTGAATGTTACATGACAAAAGACACATTGAATGTAGCATGACAAGAGACCACATTGAATGTAACATGACAAGAGACCACATTGAATGTAGCATGACAAGAGATCACATTGAATGTAACATGACAAGAGACACATTGAATGTAGCATGACAAGAGACTACATTGAATGTAGCATGACAAGAGACCACATTGAATGTAGCATGACAAGAGACCACATTGAATGTAGCATTGCAAGAGACCACACTGAATGTAACAAGACAAGAGACCACATTGAATATAACATGACAAGAGATTACATTGAATGTAACATGACAAGAGACTACATTGAATGTAGCATGACAAGAGATCACATTGAATGTAGCATGACAAGAGATCACATTGAATGTGGCAGGACAAGAGATCACATTGAATGTAACATGACAAGAGACCACACTGAATGTAGCATGACAAGAGATCATATTGAATGTAGCATGAAAAGAGATCACATTGAATGTACCATGACAAGAGACCACATTGAATGTAGCATGAAAAGAGATCACATTGAATGTAACATGACAAGAGACCACATTGAATGTAACATGACAAGAGACTACATTGAATGTAGCATGACAAGAGATCACATTGAATGTAGCATGACAAGAGATCACATTGAATGTGGCATGACAAGAGATCACATTCAATGTAACATGACAAGAGACCACACTGAATGTAGCATGACAAGAGATCACATTGAATGTAGCATGAAAAGAGATCACATTGAATGTAACATGACAAGAGACCACATTGGATGTAACATGACAAGAGACCACATTGAATGTAGCATGACAGGAGACCACATTGAATGTAACATGACAAGAGACTACATTGAATATAACATGACAAGAGACCACATTGAATGTAGCATGACAAGAGACCACACTGAATGTAGCATGACAAGAGATCACATTGAATGTAGCATGACAAGAGATCACATTGAATGTAACATGACAAGAGACTACATTGAATGTGGCATGACAAGAGATCACATTGAATGTTACATGACAAGAGATCACATTGAATGTAACATGACAAGAGACCATATTGAATGTAACATGACAAGAGACTACATTGAATGTAGCATGACAAGAGACTACATTGAATGTAGCATGACAAGAGATCACATTGAATGTAGCATGACAAGAGACCACATTGAATGTAACATGACAAGAGACCACATTGAATATAACATGACAAGAGATCACATTGAATGTAGCATGAAAAGAGATCACATTGAATGTAGCATGACAAGAGATCACATTGAATGTAACATGACAAGAGACCACATTGAATGTAACATGACAAGAGACCACATTGAATGTAACATGACAAGAGACCACATTGAATGTAGCATGACAAGAGATCACATTGAATGTAGCATGACAAAAGATCACATTGAATGTAGCATGACAAGAGATCACATTGAATGTAACATGACAAGAGACCACATTGAATGTAACATGACAAGAGACCACATTGAATGTAACATGACAAGAGACCACATTGAATGTAGCATGACAAGAGATCACATTGAATGTAACATGACAAGAGATCACATTGAATGTAGCATGACAAGAGACTACATTGAATGTAGCATGACAAGAGACCACATTGAATGTAGCATGACAAGAGACCACATTGAATGTAGCATTGCAAGAGACCACACTGAATGTAACATGACAAGAGACCACATTGAATATAACATGACAAGAGATCACATTGAATGTAACATGACAAGAGACTACATTGAATGTAGCATGACAAGAGATCACATTGAATGTAGCATGACAAGAGATCACATTGAATGTGGCAGGACAAGAGATCACATTGAATGTAACATGACAAGAGACCACACTGAATGTAGCATGACAAGAGACCACATTGAATGTAGCATGAAAAAAGATCACATTGAATGTAACATGACAAGAGACCACATTGAATGTAACATGAAAAGAGACTACATTGAATGTAGCATGACAAGAGATCACATTGAATGTGGCAGGACAAGAGATCACATTGAATGTAACATGACAAGAGACCACACTGAATGTAGCATGACAAGAGACCACACTGAATGTAGCATGACAAGAGATCACATTGAATGTAGCATGAAAAGAGATCACATTGAATGTACCATGACAAGAGACCACATTGAATGTAGCATGAAAAGAGATCACATTGAATGTAACATGACAAGAGACCACATTGAATGTAACATGACAAGAGACTACATTGAATGTAGCATGACAAGAGATCACATTGAATGTAGCATGACAAGAGATCACATTGAATGTGGCATGACAAGAGATCACATTCAATGTAACATGACAAGAGACCACACTGAATGTAGCATGACAAGAGATCACATTGAATGTAGCATGAAAAGAGATCACATTGAATGTAACATGACAAGAGACCACATTGGATGTAACATGACAAGAGACCACATTGAATGTAGCATGACAAGAGACCACATTGAATGTAACATGACAAGAGACTACATTGAATATAACATGACAAGAGACCACATTGAATGTAGCATGACAAGAGACCACACTGAATGTAGCATGACAAGAGATCACATTGAATGTAGCATGACAAGAGATCACATTGAATGTAACATGACAAGAGATCACATTGAATGTAACATGACAAGAGATCACATTGATTGTAGCATGAAAAGAGATCACATTGAATGTAGCATGACAAGAGATCACATTGAATGTAACATGACAAGAGACCACATTGAATGTAACATGACAAGAGACCACATTGAATGTAACATGACAAGAGACCACATTGAATGCAGCATGACAAGAGATCACATTGAATGTAGCATGACAAGAGATCACATTGAATGTAGCATGACAAGAGATCACATTGAATGTAACATGACAAGAGACCACATTGAATGTAACATGACAAGAGATCACATTGAATGTAACATGACAAGAGACACATTGAATGTAGCATGACAAGAGACCACATTGAATGTAGCATGACAAGAGACCACATTGAGTGTCACATGACAAGAGACTACATTGAATGTAGCATGACAAGAGACCACATTGAATGTAACATGACAAAAGACACATTGAATGTAGCATGACAAGAGACCACATTGAATGTAACATGACAAGAGACCACACTGAATGTAGCATGACAAGAGATCACGTTGAATGTAGCATGAAAAGAGATCACATTAAATGTAACATGACAAGAGACCACATTGGATGAAACATGACAAGAGACCACATTGAATGTAGCATGACAAGAGACCACATTGAATGTAACATGACAAGAGACTACATTGAATGCAACATGACAAGAGACCACATTGAATGTAGCATGACAAGAGACCACATTGAATGTAGCATGACAAGAGACCACATTGAATGTAGCATGACAAGAGACCACATTGAATGTAGCATTGCAAGAGACCACACTGAATGTAACATGACAAGAGACCACATTGAATATAACATGACAAGAGATTACATTGAATGTAACATGACAAGAGACTACATTGAATGTAGCATGACAAGAGATCACATTGAATGTAGCATGACAAGAGATCACATTGAATGTGGCAGGACAAGAGATCACATTGAATGTAACATGACAAGAGACCACACTGAATGTAGCATGACAAGAGATCATATTGAATGTAGCATGAAAAGAGATCACATTGAATGTACCATGACAAGAGACCACATTGAATGTAGCATGAAAAGAGATCACATTGAATGTAACATGACAAGAGACCACATTGAATGTAACATGACAAGAGACTACATTGAATGTAGCATGACAAGAGATCACATTGAATGTAGCATGACAAGAGATCACATTGAATGTGGCATGACAAGAGATCACATTCAATGTAACATGACAAGAGACCACACTGAATGTAGCATGACAAGAGATCACATTGAATGTAGCATGAAAAGAGATCACATTGAATGTAACATGACAAGAGACCACATTGGATGTAACATGACAAGAGACCACATTGAATGTAGCATGACAAGAGACCACATTGAATGTAACATGACAAGAGACTACATTGAATATAACATGACAAGAGACCACATTGAATGTAGCATGACAAGAGACCACACTGAATGTAGCATGACAAGAGATCACATTGAATGTAGCATGACAAGAGATCACATTGAATGTAACATGACAAGAGACTACATTGAATGTGGCATGACAAGAGATCACATTGAATGTTACATGACAAGAGATCACATTGAATGTAACATGACAAGAGACCATATTGAATGTAACATGACAAGAGACTACATTGAATGTAGCATGACAAGAGACTACATTGAATGTAGCATGACAAGAGATCACATTGAATGTAGCATGACAAGAGACCACATTGAATGTAACATGACAAGAGACCACATTGAATATAACATGACAAGAGATCACATTGAATGTAGCATGAAAAGAGATCACATTGAATGTAGCATGACAAGAGATCACATTGAATGTAACATGACAAGAGACCACATTGAATGTAACATGACAAGAGACCACATTGAATGTAACATGACAAGAGACCACATTGAATGTAGCATGACAAGAGATCACATTGAATGTAGCATGACAAAAGATCACATTGAATGTAGCATGACAAGAGATCACATTGAATGTAACATGACAAGAGACCACATTGAATGTAACATGACAAGAGACCACATTGAATGTAACATGACAAGAGACCACATTGAATGTAGCATGACAAGAGATCACATTGAATGTAACATGACAAGAGATCACATTGAATGTAGCATGACAAGAGACTACATTGAATGTAGCATGACAAGAGACCACATTGAATGTAGCATGACAAGAGACCACATTGAATGTAGCATTGCAAGAGACCACACTGAATGTAACATGACAAGAGACCACATTGAATATAACATGACAAGAGATCACATTGAATGTAACATGACAAGAGACTACATTGAATGTAGCATGACAAGAGATCACATTGAATGTAGCATGACAAGAGATCACATTGAATGTGGCAGGACAAGAGATCACATTGAATGTAACATGACAAGAGACCACACTGAATGTAGCATGACAAGAGACCACATTGAATGTAGCATGAAAAGAGATCACATTGAATGTAACATGACAAGAGACCACATTGAATGTAACATGAAAAGAGACTACATTGAATGTAGCATGACAAGAGATCACATTGAATGTGGCAGGACAAGAGATCACATTGAATGTAACATGACAAGAGACCACACTGAATGTAGCATGACAAGAGACCACACTGAATGTAGCATGACAAGAGATCACATTGAATGTAGCATGAAAAGAGATCACATTGAATGTACCATGACAAGAGACCACATTGAATGTAGCATGAAAAGAGATCACATTGAATGTAACATGACAAGAGACCACATTGAATGTAACATGACAAGAGACTACATTGAATGTAGCATGACAAGAGATCACATTGAATGTAGCATGACAAGAGATCACATTGAATGTGGCATGACAAGAGATCACATTCAATGTAACATGACAAGAGACCACACTGAATGTAGCATGACAAGAGATCACATTGAATGTAGCATGAAAAGAGATCACATTGAATGTAACATGACAAGAGACCACATTGGATGTAACATGACAAGAGACCACATTGAATGTAGCATGACAAGAGACCACATTGAATGTAACATGACAAGAGACTACATTGAATATAACATGACAAGAGACCACATTGAATGTAGCATGACAAGAGACCACACTGAATGTAGCATGACAAGAGATCACATTGAATGTAGCATGACAAGAGATCACATTGAATGTAACATGACAAGAGATCACATTGAATGTAACATGACAAGAGATCACATTGATTGTAGCATGAAAAGAGATCACATTGAATGTAGCATGACAAGAGATCACATTGAATGTAACATGACAAGAGACCACATTGAATGTAACATGACAAGAGACCACATTGAATGTAACATGACAAGAGACCACATTGAATGCAGCATGACAAGAGATCACATTGAATGTAGCATGACAAGAGATCACATTGAATGTAGCATGACAAGAGATCACATTGAATGTAACATGACAAGAGACCACATTGAATGTAACATGACAAGAGATCACATTGAATGTAACATGACAAGAGACACATTGAATGTAGCATGACAAGAGACCACATTGAATGTAGCATGACAAGAGACCACATTGAGTGTCACATGACAAGAGACTACATTGAATGTAGCATGACAAGAGACCACATTGAATGTAACATGACAAAAGACACATTGAATGTAGCATGACAAGAGACCACATTGAATGTAACATGACAAGAGACCACACTGAATGTAGCATGACAAGAGATCACGTTGAATGTAGCATGAAAAGAGATCACATTAAATGTAACATGACAAGAGACCACATTGGATGAAACATGACAAGAGACCACATTGAATGTAGCATGACAAGAGACCACATTGAATGTAACATGACAAGAGACTACATTGAATGCAACATGACAAGAGACCACATTGAATGTAGCATGACAAGAGACCACACTGAATATAGCATGACAAGAGATCACATTGAATGTAGCATGACAAGAGATCACATTGAATGTAACATGACAAGAGATCACATTGAATGTAACATGACAAGAGATCACTTTGAATGCAGCATGAAATAAGATCACATTGAATGTGGCATGACAAGAGATCACATTGAATGTAACATGACAAGAGACCACATTGAATGTAACATGACAAGAGACCACATTGAATGTAACATGACAAGAGACCACATTGAATGTAGCATGACAAGAGATCACATTGAATGTAGCATGACAAGAGATCACATTGAATGTAGCATGACAAGAGATCACATTGAATGTAACATGACAAGAGACCACATTGAATGTAACATGACAAGAGATCACATTGAATGTAGCATGACAAGAGACCACATTGAATGTAACATGACAAGAGACCACATTGAATGTAGCATGACAAGAGACCACATTGAATGTAACATGACAAGAGATCACATTGAATGTAACATGACAAGAGACCACATTGAATGTAGCATGACAAGAGATCACATTGAATGTAACATGACAAGAGACACATTGAATGTAGCATGACAAAAGACCACATTGAATGTAGCATGACAAGAGACCACATTGAATGTAACATGACAAGAGACTACATTGAATGTAGCATGACAAGAGACCACATTGAATGTTACATGACAAAAGACACATTGAATGTAGCATGACAAGAGACCACATTGAATGTAACATGACAAGAGACCACATTGAATGTAGCATGACAAGAGATCACATTGAATGTAACATGGCAAGAGACACATTGAATGCAGCATGACAAGAGATCACATTGAATGTAACATGACAAGAGATCACATTGAATGTAGCATGACAAGAGACTACATTGAATGTAACATGACAAGAGACTACATTGAATGTAACATGACAAGAGACTACATTGAATGTAACATGACAAGAGATCACATTGAATGTAACATGACAAGAGACCACATTGAATGTAACATGACAAGAGACTACATTGAATGTAGCATGACAAGAGATCACATTGAATGTAACATGACAAGAGACTACATTGAATGTAGCATGACAAGAGACCACATTGAATGTAACATGACAAGAGATCACATTGAATGTAACATGACAAGAGACCACATTGAATGTAACATGACAAGAGATCACATTGAATGTAACATGACAAGAGACTACATTGAATGTAGCATGAAAAGAGACACATTGAATGTAGCATGACAAGGGACTACATTGAATGTAGCATGACAAGAGACCACATTGAATGTAGCATGACAAGAGACCATATTGAATGTAGCAAGAGAGACCATATTGAATGTAGCAATACAAGATACCACATTGAATGTAACATGACAAGAGACCATATTGAATGTAACAATGCAAGATACCACATTGAATGTAACATGACAAGAGATCACATTAATATAACATGACAATAGACCATATTGAATGTAGCTTGAAAAGAGATCACATTGGATGTAACATGACAAGAGATCACATTGAATGTAACATGACAAGAGATCACATTGCATTTCATATAACAAGAGACCACATTTAATGTAACATGATAAGAGATCACATTGAATGTAACAACACAGGATACCACATTGAATGTAACATGACAAGAGGCCATATTGAATATAACATGACAAGAGATCACATTGAATGTAACATGACAAGAGATCACATTGAATGTAACAATACAAGATACCACATTGAATATAACATGACATGAGACCACATTAATGAAACATAACAAGAGATGACATTTGATGTAACATGACAAGAGATAACGTTGAATGAAGCATGACTCGAAACCACATTAAATCATTGAATGTAGCATGACTAGAAACCACATTAAATCATTGAATGTAGCATGACTGGAAAGTACATTAAATCATTGAATGTAGCATGACTAGAAACCCCATTAAATCATTGAATGTAGCATGACTGGAAACCACATCAAATCATTCAATTTAGCATGACGAGAAACGACATTAAATCCTTGAATGTAGCATGACGAAAGACCGCATTGGCATGAGCCAATCATTGGCGAGACACTTGAGTGCGCCTAGATGAACATTAATGGACATCCCCCTTCGGTAAAATGCTTCGCATGGTCAATCTTCTGTCATGTTATAAAAACGACTTCAAATCAAAGACCGTTTATGCGCATAGCGGTCACTAAGTTGGATCTAATACCTAAAATACCGCAAGGAACGTTTTGGATAATTCTATGGAACAATCAATTGCGACAACCGTACAAAGTAAGATTACTCCCTTTATAGGCCTATTTTGATGTTTTCGTTTATAGTTTTGTTCCTCTTGATCTGCCTATCTCCACCTGCATATGCACCCCTCATCTCACCCCACTATCCTCAATCTAATCCACACCCCGCCCACTCACCTCCCCTCTCCGCCGTGACGGATGCTCGCTGGTCACAGTGCCGACAGGGCCTGGCGATGCACGATGCAGTTCACCACGAAATTCTTCCTTGTCAATGCATTGGCTTAATGTATTAGAAGTTCGCGTGATAGCATGCAGGCCACACCATACAATGCCATAGCTCATTTTCCATCAGTACAAAGGCTGAAGAATGTTGTAGCGGAGTGGAAGAATCAAGCAGTAATGAACGACGAACATTAATAATGAATTAATGTATTGACGTAATAATGACAATTGTAATTAGTGTAATGAACTGTCGTCGACTCTCAGAGGTCTTTGCAATTCACATAGACGTAAGGACAAAACTGAAGATGTAAAAAAATTAAAAACATGTAAATATTAATTAATTAGGTCACTATAATATTATGATGTTTGATTGATATGCAAACCCCGATTCCTGTATTTCCCCCGCACCAACCTACCTGCACCCCACCGCACCCCCCTTTCCTTGCCCATTGGCTGGCTGACTTTCTTCCATGACAATGGCGCTCTATGCTTTTCTTTCCAATGACTTACTTTTCATTGTCGTTTATGAAGTCATTTTGGACTAATAAACTGAGTATATATGTCATTCTTCTGGATTCACCTAGACACGGGAGGCAAAAATGAAGTTAGTTTTTCTCACTTGCGTAGGTGCTGTTTAATTCCATGTGAAGCCAGAAACATGACACTGTCTGGCGGGCTGTCGTCGGGGGTCCTGAATTTTTAATAACAAGACCAAAAGGGAAACTGTCGCTTAATGAAAATGAAGGTAGAAACCGACAGCTCGCCGGTAGAGGGCGCCACTGAGACGGTGGAACGATGACTTCACGCTGCAGCCGACACCGATGTATATTGTGTCATTCTCCTCTGCGACAGGTAACTTACTTTGTAGCGCAAATAACCCGATTGATTAACTGATAAATATAATTTGTACGCTAAGATAAATGACCAAGCAAAATGCTCACGACAACAGTGAAATGTAATCATTCGCAGTGGCTATTGAGAGCAAAACAAAGAGAAAAGCTTTTCATAATTATAATAATGATAATGATAATAATAATTATTACTATCATTATAATTAGTAGTAGTAGTATTATTGTTATTACAATAATAATAAAATCCCACATCGGATTTTGAGATAAACCATTTTTCAAGAGAAATAAAGACACATTTTTGTTCCTAACACGATTCTTAATGAATCTCACAATGAGTCTGTGACAAATTGTAAACAAGGCAAAGCAAATCAGCTAATCAGAGCGCGGGAAGGATTTGGTCCAGATATGACGTCACATTGGCGCCAGCGACATAGATTTATTCCACATATGACGTCACAATGGTGTCTGAGGGATAGATTTATTCCAGATATGACGTCATAGTGGCGCCAGCGCTACGTGATTGCAAAAGACGACATATGCGATCCCGACATTAAAATGACAATCTTAGCGGCACACACCTATAACTTTGCATCAAGGCTCGTGGAGAGAGTTAAGAAGAATGGGGCAATTTATTTCACCTCTCCAGTGGAGAAGGAATCTACCGGGCATTCCTGCCGCTCCACATTGCAACCTCGAGTACGCTGGGGTGAACGTTAATTACGTCCCAAAATGGACAGTCTACTGGCGATTGCGGGCCGTTTTACCGTGGGTCGTGAAGCAATGAAACATAGCTGTGTCTTAACGGGAAGGGGCATCGGATGTAATTTCACTAAGATCTCGATATATATGAAACTGTTATCATTGATACCACCTAGTCCTTTACATGTTATCACTAACACTCACAGTCCTTTACGTATTATCACTAACACTCACAGTTCTTTACGTGTCATCACTGATACTCCCAGTCCTGTACATGTTACTACTGACACTCCTTAGTAATGTAATTGTTATCACCGACACACTCTAGTCATGTACATGTTATCACTGAAACTCTCCAGTCTTGCAGTTGTTATCAGTGGTACTCCCAGTTTTTATGTGTTATCACTGATACTCCCTAGTCCTGTATGTGTTATCACTGATACTCCCTACTCCTGTATGTGTTATCACTGATACTCCCTAGTCCTGTATGTGTTATCACTGATACTCCCTAGTCCTGTATGTGTTATCACTGATACTTCCTAGTCCTGTATGTGTTATCACTGATACTCCCTAGTCCTGTATGTGTTATCACTGATACTCCCTAGTCCTGTATGTGTTATCACTGATACTCCCTAGTCCTGTATGTGTTATCACTGATACTCCCTAGTCCTGTATGTGTTATCACTGATACTCCCTAGTCCTGTATGTGTTATCACTGATACTCCCTAGTCCTGTACGTGTTATCACTGATACTCCCTAGTCCTGTACGTGTTATCACTGATACTCCCTAGTCCTGTATATGTTATCACTGATACTCCCTAGTCCTGTACGTGTTATCACTGATACTCCCTAGTCCTGTATGTGTTATCACTGATACTCCCTAGTCCTGTATGTGTTATCACTGATACTCCCTAGTCCTGTATGTGTTATCACTGATACTCCCTAGTCCTGTATGTGTTATCACTGATACTCCCTAGTCCTGTACGTGTTATCACTGATACTCCCTAGTCCTGTACGTGTTATCACTGATACTCCCTAGTCCTGTACGTGTTATCACTGATACTCCCTAGTCCTGTACGTGTTATCACTGATACTCCCTAGTCCTGTACGTGTTATCACTGATACTCCCTAGTCCTGTACGTGTTATCACTGATAATCCCTAGTCCTGTACGTGTTATCACTGATACTCCCTAGTCCTGTACGTGTTATCACTGATACTCCCTAGTCCTGTACGTGTTATCACTGATACTCCCTAGTCCTGTACGTGTTATCATTGATACTCCCTAGTCCTGTACGTGTTATCACTGATACTCCCTAGTCCTGTACGTGTTATCACTGATACTCCCTAGTCCTGTATATGTTATCATTGATACTCCCTAGTCCTGTACGTGTTATCACTGATACTCCCTAGTCCCGTATATGTTATCACTGATACTCCCTAGTCCTGTATATGTTATCACTGATACTCCCTAGTCCTGTACGTGTTATCACTGATACTCCCTAGTCCTGTACGTGTTATCACTGATACTCCCTAGTCCTGTATGTGTTATCACTGATACTCCCTAGTCCTGTATATGTTATCACTGATACTCCCTAGTCCTGTACGTGTTATCACTGATACTCCCTAGTCCTGTACGTGTTATCACTGATACTCCCTAGTCCTGTACGTGTTATCACTGATACTCCCTAGTCCTGTACGTGTTATCACTGATACTCCCTAGTCCTGTGTATGTTATCACTGATACTCCCTAGTCCTGTACGTGTTATCACTGATACTCCCTAGTCCTGTACGTGTTATCACTGATACTCCCTAGTCCTGTATATGTTATCACTGATACTCCCTAGTCCTGTACGTGTTATCACTGATACTCCCTAGTCCTGTATGTGTTATCACTGATACTCCCTAGTCCTGTATGTGTTATCACTGATACTCCCTAGTCTTGTACGTGTTATCACTGATACTCCCTAGTCCTGTACGTGTTATCACTGATACTCCCTAGTCCTGTACGTGTTATCACTGATACTCCCTAGTCCTGTACGTGTTATCACTGATACTCCCTAGTCCTGTATGTGTTATCACTGATACTCCCTAGTCCTGTACGTGTTATCACTGATACTCCCTAGTCCTGTATGTGTTATCACTGATACTCCCTAGTCCTGTACGTGTTATCACTGATACTCCCTAGTCCTGTACGTGTTATCACTGATACTCCCTAGTCCTGTACGTGTTATCACTGATACTCCCTAGTCCTGTATATGTTATCATTGATACTCCCTAGTCCTGTACGTGTTATCACTGATACTCCCTAGTCCTGTACGTGTTATCACTGATACTCCCTAGTCCTGTATGTGTTATCACTGATACTCCCTAGTCCTGTATGTGTTATCACTGATACTCCCTAGTCCTGTACGTGTTATCACTGATACTCCCTAGTCCTGTATATGTTATCACTGATACTCCCTAGTCCTGTACGTGTTATCACTGATACTCCCTAGTCCTGTATATGTTATCACTGATACTCCCTAGTCCTGTATATGTTATCACTGATACTCCCTAGTCCTGTACGTGTTATCACTGATACTCCCTAGTCCTGTACGTGTTATCACTGATACTCCCTAGTCCTGTACGTGTTATCATTGATACTCCCTAGTCCTGTACGTGTTATCACTGATACTCCCTAGTCCTGTACGTGTTATCACTGATACTCCCTAGTCCTGTACGTGTTATCACTGATACTCCCTAGTCCTGTATATGTTATCACTGATACTCCCTAGTCCTGTACGTGTTATCACTGATACTCCCTAGTCCAGTTCGTGTTATCACTGATACTCCCTAGTCCTGTACGTGTTATCACTGATACTCCCTAGTCCTGTACGTGTTATCACTGATACTCCCTAGTCCTGTACGTGTTATCACTGATACTCCCTAGTCCTGTACGTGTTATCACTGATACTCCCTAGTCCTGTACGTGTTATCACTGATACTCCCTAGTCCGGTACGTGTTATCACTGATACTCCCTAGTCCGGTACGTGTTATCACTGATACTCCCTAGTCCTGTATGTGTTATCACTGATACTCCCTAGTCCTGTATATGTTATCACTGATACTCCCTAGTCCTGTACGTGTTATCACTGATACTCCCTAGTCCTGTACGTGTTATCACTGATACTCCCTAGTCCTGTACGTGTTATCACTGATACTCCCTAGTCCTGTATATGTTATCACTGATACTCCCTAGTCCTGTACGTGTTATCACTGATACTCCCTAGTCCTGTACGTGTTATCACTGATACTCCCTAGTCCTGTATGTGTTATCACTGATACTCCCTAGTCCTGTACGTGTTATCACTGATACTCCCTAGTCCTGTACGTGTTATCACTGATACTCCCTAGTCCTGTACGTGTTATCATTGATACTCCCTAGTCCTGTATATGTTATCACTGATACTCCCTAGTCCTGTACGTGTTATCACTGATACTCCCTAGTCCTGTATATGTTATCACTGATACTCCCTAGTCCTGTACGTGTTATCACTGATACTCCCTAGTCCTGTACGTGTTATCACTGATACTCCCACTCCTGTACGTGTTATCACTGATACTCCCTAGTCCTGTATATGTTATCATTGATACTCCCTAGTCCTGTACGTGTTATCATTGATACTCCCTAGTCCTGTATGTGTTATCACTGATACTCCCTAGTCCTGTATGTGTTATCACTGATACTCCCTAGTCCTGTATATGTTATCACTGATACTCCCTAGTCCTGTATGTGTTATCACTGATACTCCCTAGTCCTGTATATGTTATCACTGATACTCCCTAGTCCTGTATATGTTATCACTGATACTCCCTAGTCCTGTATATGTTATCATTGATACTCCCCATTCCGGTATGTCTTATCACCGACACTCCTTAATCATTCACGTGTTGTCACTGATACTCCCTTGTCTTGTTATCCCTGACAACTGACCCCCCCCGCTCCTCCCCCGCCCTACCTGGTTCAGACCGCAGTGCAATAAATTCTGGGTTGGACCACGGTTGGATGGTTTGTTGTATATTCAGGACACTTTCACCACTTTTGGTCGTATCGCGTCAATGAGAGAAGGAAGTGAGAGTGGAGCCATGTCCCCGGGGGTAACCCACTACTCTTTGTGAAAAAGGACAAAGGATTTATCCTGCAACCACACACACATGGCCTCAGCGGGCTCGCACCATCGATCCACGCGGATCTAGGCATCTAATCATCCATTCATCCATCCGGTGTGTGTGTGGGGGGGGGGGATCTTTGGTCTATCTATTCCATGTTTGCACAAATAAAGTGACTGAAGAAAGCGCCGATCAATCCATGTCATTCTCGTCGTTGCAGGTGATGTGCAAGGCGTACTACTTCCTGCAGAGCGTCAGCTACACCGCCTCAATCCTCATCCTTACCGTCATCTCCCTGGAGCGCTACTTCGCCATCATCCACCCGATGCTCAGCAAGCGCTTCAGCGGCATGTGTCTCATGCGAGTCATCGTCCTCATCGTCTGGCTGCTCTCCATGGCCTACAGCTTCCCCAACCTGGTGGCCTACGACGTCTACTTCTCGGGCCACGACTTCTGCCTGGCATCCTCTCTCTGGGCCAGCAACATGCATTACTACAGCATCGTCAACTTCGTGTGTCTCTACGCCGTGCCCCTGGGCGTCATGACCGCCATCTACATCAAGATATCGCTGGTTCTCTGGCGCACCAGCCACATGTGTGGAAGTGGCATGGCGCTGGTCAAGGGAACCACCAAGTTCACGTCCACGTCCTCCGGGGATAAGACCGACACCATCGTGTGTTCGACCTCCAGTACCAGTATGTCGGCGGGTCACGGCGTGTCTGGATGTCGCACCGCGCTGGCCAGCGCGCCCATTAATCAGCACGCATCCGGGTCTGCTTCCGGTTCCGGGTCCGCCGCCGCCAATGGCTATGTAGGTCATAGCGCGTGCGCCGCGATGCCTGGTCGGTGGCGCGAGGATAGCGATCGCGCGAGCGTCGGTCACCACCAGTTAGCCGAGATGTCGCCGCTCCACGGAAGACCCGGATGTGATGCCATATCCGGTGAGGGCCCGACCGAGGACGTGCAAGGTGGCGGCCGTGAAGCGAAAACGCGTGGCGGTACCAAGCCGAATGTTTTCGGGAAGTTCCGCTTGAAGAATGGTCTGCGGTCTCACAATCGAAAGAATGCGGCCCCGACGCCTCCTCTCGGGGAACCGTCGGGCAGACCGTCTAGGCTTTGGCAGACGGACGGCAACAACCACGGCAGATCCAGGAAACAGACGCACGCGGCCAAGAATAACCCACTGGTGGCGCGTCGTAAAGTTATTCGGTTATTAGTCAGCATCATCGTCTGCTTCGCCGTCTGCGTCTTACCGCACCACATGCGACTCCTGTGGCAGTACTGGGGCCAATTGACCTTGACCTTCAATGCGTTTCTCGTACCCCCGGTGACTTTCTTCTTATTTTACCTTAACAGCGCTCTCAACCCTTTCCTGTACGCCCTGCTGTCTGATCACTTCCGGCGTGCCTTCCGCGACATGCTCAGCCCGTGTGAGGGCAGCACCATCGCTGGTCATCTGTCGCCGGGCAAATGCCGACACCGGTCCAGACCGGGAAAGAAGGGCAAGAGTCCGGCACTAGGGGGCGACACCGTTCTCGGAGACACAGTAGTCGCTGAAACCATGCCGCCGTCAAGGTCATCCCGGAAAAAGCTAGCAAACAGTGGCCTCCCGAACAGTTCCACCGTCATCATGTACGCTGAACATCAATAACATGTTTTCGAATCAGTGGCGCAAAGTAGAGCATCATCAATTGAACATTAAGCCAGCTATCACTGTAATAATTGTGCTCAACCACAACAATATGGATTACCGACCTCTGGAACGACTCCTGCGTCATCATGTAAATTTCAAACACAGAAAGATTATTTCCAGATAATTGACAGAAGGTTGCTAACCTCCGGGAAACCCCATCTGGAATTATGCATTCCGAAACATAGCAAGATTAATTCCTGATCATTCACAGAAAGTTTCGGATTGCTAACCGCCAGGATCCAGGACACCTCATCTGGAATAATGTATTCCGAAACCCAGCAAGATTACAATCAGATGATTCAAAGATGGTTTCGGATTGCTAACCTCCAGCACACCTCATCCAGAATAATGTACTTCGCAATACATCAAGATTAATTCCCGATCATTCACAGAAGGTTTTGGATTGCCAACCTTTAGGACACCTCATCGGGAATCACGTATTCTGAAACACAGCAAGATTAAATCCAGATCATTCCAGGCCTCAATGATTGTTGACTTCTGAAAGAATTTCGCTATAATCATGTATAATGAACCGTGTCAACATGTTTTCAATTCAATCACACGGGTGACTGACCACCATGGGGGGCTAGCTCCAGGACTAATGACCTTATGAACATGTACGTTGTAATCATGTATGTGAATCACAAGACTTATGGCGTGTTCGATTTACATGAAACCAAAACCGGTTTGCCGAACTGACTGTTCGACAGGAGAAGAACCGAAACCGGTTTGCTACGAAAAAACGAAACTACCGAGAGAGCTGGTTTGACGGTTTCGGTTTCGTGGAACTGTCAGTTTAATGAACAAACTCACCATTGTTAATCATAAATGTAATGAATAGAAACTTATTGGCAAAAGCATGACTGTAATTTATTTAAGGACAGTCGAATCACGGGTAGAAAATGAAACAGATGCCATTTTTATGCTGGAATAACTACATAAGCACATGGCATGCTGAAACCGTAAACAAATGAAAATCAAGCTTATGCGTTCGCGTTTAGGTGGGCAACCCGTTGAAACCGGTTTCAAAACCAGTTTCAAAACCAGTTTCGGCTTCCATCCGGTTTCAGGTAAATCGAACACGCCCTTAGGTAACAATGCTTTTGGCGTCGAACCATCGCCACATTGAAATCATGTGTTTTGTTGCGAATGCGTCTCTTATTCTCCCTAAAGTTCACAGGTCAAAAATTATCAACTGGCCGAAAAGAGTATATAAAAGGACTGAGAATATAAAAACATTTGGTAAGCATCGTACAAGTCGTGGTTTTGTTGATTGACGTTTTTACTTGATTGACAAGTTCCGAACCGTGACAAGGAAAGGGGCACGCATATATAAAAGCTGTACTTCCTGTGAGTGACGTGATTTTTTTGTCAAGTTATTATATCTGCGAGTGAAACTGTTAAATCATATTAAGATTGTTAACATTAAGACTGTTTACGATAGTGTCTATGTGTGCGAGTCCCTGTCATCAGAGGGAACTAGTGCACATGAGCACACGTGAAACTGTTAAATCTTGTTAAGACTTATAACATATTACGGGAGTGTTCGTGTGTATGAGTCACTGTGAGTTGCGTTGGGTCGTACTGTGTGAAGTCGAGTAACATTATATATCATTACTCAAGATAACTACTTTAAGGCTGCTCGTGTGGCAATAGATCAATCCAGGCTCCGACACTAAGCCCCGCCCACGCTTGAGTCCCTTTTCCTTACTCATGAGTAAGGAAAAGGGTTTTGACAATCATAGCTGATGGTAGGTACAAGTGAGAAGTACTCATCTGTGAAACTGACAAAAAAGTGACATGCTGCTTTGTTTGTCCGACTTGTTTGTCCGACCTAACGCACGTGGAAGGCCTTTTTGCACCACATGATTGGATAAAAGCAGCAGTGACGTCAGTGAATGATTGACAGTCTGGATCGGTCTATTGTATTCTACTTGGAGCGCCTTTCTTGGATACCAACATCTCTCGTGGCTAAGAGAAGTAATCAAGTCTCATATCATAATATTAAACGCATTTAATGATGTCGACTTAAGACGTTCTGTTTCGGTTTTGTACATTTGGAATCTTGTGCCACGTTGTGTTCGTAGCTTATCAGTACACACTGCAGAGCAGCCCCTATCGGGACACTATAGTCTCCATGAGATAATTGAGCGTGACTTGGACCATACTGTGCCTCAGCAACACAGAATCACCCGATTGTGTTGCCTGAGAGAAGGCAGTTCCTCCGTAGCGAAGATTGTCGTATTGAAGAAAGCAGTGTCACACGCGAGAAAAGTGTCATATTAGAGAAAGCAGTGTCACACGGGAGAAGAGTCATATTAGAGAAGGCAGTGTCACACGAGAGAAGAGTGCCATATTAGAGAAGGCAGTGCCATATTAGAGAAGAGTGTCATATTAGAGAAGGCAGTGTCACACGGGAGAAGAGTCATATTAGAGAAGCCAGTGTCACACGAGAGAAAAGTCATATTAGAGAATGCAGTGTCACACCAGAGAAGAGTGTCATATTAGAGAAGGCAGTGTCACATGAGAGAAGAATATTCTCCAGGATAAGGCAATGCCACCTATGAAAAGAGTGTCACCATGTATCGAACGATGTGATAGTGTTCAGTTGCGTAATAAATTAGTCACGCCTTGTGGTATCGATTAAGTAATAGCGTTATATGGATTTTCTTTCGTTGTGATTTTCTTTTGTTGTGTGAGAACATGCGCTGCGTTTTTTATCAACGTGTGAGTATGGTACAAGATGACACAAGCAATCTGCCCGGCGTGCCAAATTGTTTTGTCACATTTTATTGAGCGGGCATGGTGCAGTCGTCTTGGCTTCACATGGAACCGCATAAAAAGTGGTTCGGCCAAATCGCTTGCCATAACAGCTGGAATAATGTGCCCCCAAAACATGTTTGATCGTTCTTTGCGAGTAAACCATCTGGTTTATAATGGGAGTTGCTGTGGCCTCTTTTTTTATTGTATGTTTTATTGTGTGTTGTACTTCGAAATCAAATTCTGCATGGAAAATACATGCCGCTCGGAAAGCTACATTGGTATTCTGCCCGGTCATTTCGGTTTGCATATGTAAACGTGAATAGCATGATTTGCGACTGGCCTTACCGTAATTATTTCATGTTTGCGAGAGGTCTGGATTTGTTTAGCCTAATACGTCGAAAACTAATGTTTCTGCAACTTATTGTGTTGACTGATGTCTGACATTTACTGCTCCATGTCGTGACTCCCCAGCGTGATTAATAAAGGGGTCGTCGGCTCCAAGTTCTGTCGTAATACCTACTGCGCGATGCACAATGCTTTCTAATGCCACAGAAAACTTTGACTGTTTAGTCACAGGCGTCACATATGGAATATTGCGAATCAACGAATTTGCGCTAACGCGAAAAAGACTATGGAGGCTGCGGCTAAGCATTTGATATGAGCAGGATATGGCTGACAAACGTTTGACGGATGGCTGACGTACGCTTGATGGGTGGCTGACGAACGTTTGATGGGTGGCTGGCGAATGTTAGATTGGTGGCTGACGAACGCTTGATGTGTTGCTGACGAACGTTTGGTGTGTGGCTGACGAACGTTTGGAGCGTGGCTGACGAATGATTGGTGTGTGGCTGACGAACGTCTGGTGGGTGACTGACGAACGCTTGATGAGTGGCTGACGAACGCTTGATGGGTGGCTGACGAACGCTTGATGGGTGGCTGACGAACGCTTGATGGGTGGCTGACAAACGCTTGATGGGTGGCTGACGAACGTTTGATGGGTGGCTGACGAACGCTTGATGGGTGGCTGACGAACGCTTGATGGGTGGCTGACGAACGTTTGATGGGTGGCTGACGAACGTTTGGTGCGTGGCTGACGAACGCTTGATGAGTGGCTGACAAATGTTTGGTGTGTGGCTGACGAACGTCTGGTTGGTGGCTGACGAACGTTTGGTGTGTGGCTGACGAACGCTTGATGGGTGGCTGACAAATGTTTGGTGGGTGGCTTACAAACGTTTGCCGTGTGGCTGACGCATGTTTGATGTGTGGCTGACGAACGTTTGGCACGTGGCTGACGAATGTGTGTGGCTGACGAACTTTTGGATTTTGGCTGACGAACGCAAGGAAAAAGGCTTTCATGCCTGGACGAGACTCAACATGAACTCTTTGCGAAGACCCGGCAACGTAGATTTAACCAATTTACTCTTTCGGACACTTTAGAGCTTTCGGGAAAACCATATGCCCATCCCGCATAGAATACCGGAACAAAGCCGGCTTTGCTTCAGGCAAGGAAGAACATATTCAACATTTTACCTTGGGAAGAAATTCGCGTTTTTTTTTCAGTCGAAGCCTTGTAACATTTTTTTTTTACTGTAAACTAACATAGGTGCAACCAATGGCTTCTATATCAGCATGTTAATTATCGCTTCTGTTGTCGAGGGTGTGTATTGTTCTCATTGTTGAGTGTTTTTCGTTGATTTCAAGCCAGTGAGCAGAGAGAATCTGAGTCTCAATATAAAAGCACATGTGTTTGTATTCCCTTTTGACGTCACTTTCCTCGCTCGCAGAAGTTAAATGGGTTGGTGCAAAAACAAGTGGAAACAGTATTCCCTTCTGCTATTTGCGGCGTTATAGCTCGATAATATAATCGTGGAAAAACCAAAGATTAATATGAGCTTAAGTTGTTTTGGCGTGGCACTAACACTTTAATTGCTGCGGGTCTAGTTCTAGTGATTATGAACAATTACTGCAGAGTTGGTGCCATACGATAATTAGATATTTAATTAAATGCAGTAGTATGATTATATCACATGGAACAATTATCTGACCCATATTATTATGAGCCCCACCCCCACCCCACCACCCCACCACCCCCACCATCAACACCACTGAATAAAGGACCCATAATTAGTGCAACTCGGGGAGGCAAGGTTTCCATTCTTTGACTTGAGAAAGGAAGTTAAGAGACAATTGAGATGGCATCTAATATTGCCAATTTATGCGACCTTTTGCCGCTGGAGTACACTTGTATTTATGAATCTCGCTATTTAATTCATCATGATAAGCTGGCTCGCCCGCAGCTTGTTCCCTGGCTATAAAACACAATACAGTGTATGGAATCGGAAAGGACAAATTTATTGCCGAATGAGAAAGACACCATATGACATACAAATCGACATATTAACTGGAAAAAAGTGGGGGAAGACTTCGACGCTAACTTGCGGAAAACTTCGTCACAATTGGCGGAACGCCCTGTACAAAGGCAAAACACATCGCCATGTACTTATGCCGAATACATTCAAATATATATTGACTGATCACCTTATATGGGTAAAACTGCATAGGCTGGTAATACGTCGTAAACCTCGCACGATTAAGTAAAAACGAACATATAGTGAGACCACGCCTAATTAAGATATCGGTCTAGAATTGAGAACGCATCTTAAGTCAGCTTGAGCTGCCATGCACTAACATTTCAATTGAGCTAATTGCTATCGTTTAGCCAGGAAAGGTGAAGGGACATCCAACACGCTCAGAAATGCATCATCAATAAATATTTTGCTGACTATAATTGCGAAAAGCCCATTTCTAAAAGTATAATAAGCGAGGCTTAAGAAGTAATGGAAATTACTGCAGGGTTGATCCGAGTCTTGTGAGCTTGTATCCATGTATGCCAAAACAAGGTGCACACAAGTTTGGAATACCGTGTTTACTTATGTTGGCGTATATCGTAAGAAGCTAAATACCGAAAGGTCTATTAGACTACTCTTGGTGTTGGGTTATAGTGGCAAATATTATTTTGTCTCATGCGCTATAAGTTTCCCGCTCCACATTATCCACCGTAAACGCTCTCCGCTGAAATGAGATGCGAAAACTAATCCGTAATCGCCAGGCGCAAGAAATTTTGGAGAACTCGGTAGGGGCGGATCCAGGAGTTTGAAAAGAGGGCGATCCGCTGGAACTTACGATCGGGGGTGGAGGGTGGGGGGGGGTGGGTTCTGAACAGCATTGCCACTGTGGGGTCCAATATTTCTTTGATGACAGGGGGGAGGGGGGGGGTGTCCACACCGCCTCAGATAGTGTTTCTCCTCAAAAATGCAGGGAATCACGCCTCGAATGGCCTACATTGTGCATTGTAAGACGGCATTCTCCCTAAAAAAGGGGGCAGAGGGTCAGGATCTTTGTACCCCCACCCCCTGGACCCGCCCTTGTTACATAATTCGTTATCAACCCGTATCCACACGTGTATATGATACCCACCATGCCAAGCCAGCACAACCATCTTCCATTTACCAGAAACGCTTAGCAATGTAGACATAACTGGCATTTCCTGTCTGATACCACAAAGAAGCGCATTACTTAGCACGCCCTTAATCACATAGAGAGATTGAATATCCATGTGCTGTGGCTCCCACGAGAACAGTATTTTGTATGGGCTCGAATAGACATATGACGCTAACAAAAGTATACAGATACCTGCAATTACACTTGACACAAAGCTACAAAGGAAAGATATGCGCATCTAAGCGCGTGTATCTGAAGGCAAAACTTGTATTGTTCTTATACAGCTATTTTACTTCTGAACATGTATGTCCAGCAAATCTTGTTATAATTTGGAGGGAAAGAGCGCATGCAGTGCTATATATTTGCATAATAGGAAGAAGCCTCATATCAAGCAACATTTACGTCAGATGTCAAACTACTCCAGAACTTATCTAAGGACCGGTTCGTAATATATCCTTTATCAAGCCAAAGTCGTTTTCAAATGGGATAATTTAAATTCTTCGTTATTTTAAATTTTACACAAATTTAAACTAAAGTAGACCAGTAAGGCGACAAAATGGAGAGATACGGTGAAGTTCTCTGGTTATGTGGATATTGTGGGCTATCCAACCGTTATTAGCTACACACTCCGGTTTCACATTATTGTAATAACACTAATGAAGCGCCCAGCTATGATGACATTTCCCACACGCCGTGTGACTTCAACGTGCTTAAAGATTTAAAGGTTTAAAGCAAAACCACACGTTTGGCGAGTTAGCTAGCAACCACAGAGGTCAACGTATGGCAGATTTCCCCAGAGAGGCCTTGCCAGCATTCGTGGCTGACCTCAGGGTCATCGCGTTGACATGCAATCCCACGAAAAGACGGCTTTGACGGTCTTTGTCACCCCCACATTAGGATACATCGGAAACGGGACGCGTGTATGGCATCCAATCCCGGCGCTGATAAAATGAAAAGAAATATGTTGTCCCGTGGCAGGCGACTATTATTCCGTCTATATTAAATAATGTGTCTGGCCCATGCATCCTCCACCCCGCCACCCCCCCCCCCCCCCCGCCCCCCCGCCACCCCGCTTTCCATAAACAGATATCAAACGAGTTTGCATAATGGTTTCATTACGGTAGGCTTAACGGTGACGTCAGTGATAAGACGCTCAGTGACAACGAACCGAGATGTTGATAATGCAGGCTTTCGTTTGATGTTGGTACATCATTTGCAGGCGTTTGAAGCTAGTATCTTTGAAGATGAATCTCGTTTCCGTTTCCACCCTCTGCTTATGTCACTTCCGGTTTGCCGGTTAGATTGGTTGTATATATTGAGGACCACATTTGGTCATATCACGTCAATGGGAGAAGGAAGGGAGAGTGGAGCCATGCCCCTCGGGGTAACCCCCTACTCTTTGCGAAGAAGGACATGGGATCTTTATCCTGCGACCAAACAGACATGACCACAGCGGAGCGCGAACCACCGACCCACGCGTTCCGGTCAGAAAGTCTGCATTGGCAGACATCTATAGGTTCTGAATAGATGGAAGGCCTAAAGCTTGGGGCCTGTACTTCATCTTCATACTCAAGAGCGTTTCTGTTTTGTTTTTTAGCAAAACCGTCGCCATCATCAGCCGCGTGTATCCAACGGGGCGGGATGTAATCCCATTCTCAATTGCGTCTTATAAGCGAACATGGATTCGTGGAGGTATTAAAAACATGTGACTCCTTCTGCTGGTATGTGCGGTAACGGAGGCAACAATTTAAGAGTCTATGCGTGATCCATACATATATATCTTCATAACGTGTGATTCTAGTCTGCAGTCGCGCGTGGTTATCTGTGATGCATGGCGCCACCTGGGGGCGGATCCAGGAATTTGAGAAAAGAGAAGATCCAAACTTGCGATGGGGTGGGGACGGGGCGGGGGTCCACGCAGACTTAGATAGCGTTCGTCCTAAAAATGGGGGGGGGGGTCCACGCCTCAAATGGCCTTAATTTGGCATTGAAAAACGGAATTCTTCCTCAAAAATGAGGGGCGTTGACCGAAATCGCTAGACCCCCCCCCCCCTCCCCGCCCCCCACCTAGATCGGCTCTTGAAATTACGCTCTGCAGGAAGTCTTTACCTTCACAGACTCGTTTTAAGTTGTCACTGAAACCACGAGACAGCCATATGTTTTTTTTTCACAGGCCTGCTTGACATTTTTATACAAAAGGGACTGTAATGGACGATTCAAAGAATTCAAGCTTCAATGAAAGAAGAAAAAAACCATTAATCATCATGTAATATCTTTTATTAAAACCTTGATATGTCGACAAACAAACTACGACTGGGACAAGGAATTCTTATTATACTTGGGATGGTCCCGGCGGTTCTCGGACTTAAATTACTAAGCGTATTGGGGTTTTGCCGCATTAGTGGGTGTGACAGTGGCGCTGGCAGATCTAAGGCCCTTTCGGAGTGAGGGAGGGAGGTGTGGAGGGGGGAGGGGATCTGGATTACAGAGGGTTCGTCTTATATTTGAAGCGGAAATGCGGCTTGTAAACGACAAAGTCACTGCGAGATATGTACGTTGACATTCATAATGTGGCGAATTAATAATGGAAGCGTTTTTGCGCCAGACGCTATTTTAGTACGTGCAGTGTTGACCTCATCTTAATCTTGTCAACTACCAGTTATGGTCAACCCCTAATTTCAGTTAGGGCAACATCATAGACTTGTACATGACGTGACTACGATGTAATTAGAGCACTGGTTGCTATCTTGTTTTCACAATAGCAGTTTCATAACTTTGCCGATCTAGACAATTTGTCACAGTCTACGCACGGACAGTTTCAAACAAATGACGAAAAAAATATTCATCTGACACTACCTTCCGCCATCTTTAGTTGACCGTATCTGCAGACAGGCCGCTGTTTGCGTACAGTGACAGACGCCCACACTTTCCTCAAAGTTTGACTCAGTAAAGTGACTTGACTCAGTGACAGTAAATCAAGAGGACTCGTTCCAGTAATTGATACTTCGGTTGTTCCGAATTATAGCTACAAGACATGACGTAGAAGGCGGGGATTTATGCGATTTCTTTGGCGCAGAGCGGATAGCAGTGATATCTGTGATAACTGTGATAGGGTCATATGGGCTAAATGGAGCCAAGAAACTTTATGTATTTAATAACAATAAATGGTCCGTGTCCGGATGACGTATGTACCTCGTCACACAGATTTTTTCTCGGTCTCACTCTGCAGTGGATGGCTGCAGCTGTCATTGTGTCGTGACAGAGCTGCTAGCAACATAATTACCCTGCTAACTTGTCCGCATCTTTAGCCCTTCGCCCATGGCTATCAAACCTCTGCATACCTCTGTCGCCGTGGCCCCAGTAGCTCAATATGCGCATTGGTATCTAAATATTGGACACATAATCTGTTTAGCCGTTCACCCGCCGCGGGAGTAGGGACACAAATACTCGGGTGCAATTGCCCCTGCATCATTGCTCAAGCCATGTTTTGTTAAACGACCAATCCATCATGCGCGGTGACGTGACATCCGGTGCAGTTTCCGCTGCTGGCTGCTGAGTGAACTGATCCCTGGATACATCTCCTGTCATGATGACGCGGCCAGACTGATGTTCCATCTGTCATGATGACGTCATTAGACTGTAGATACATCTCCTGTCGTGATGACGCCGTCAGACTGTGGATACATCTGTCATGATGACGCCGTCAGACTTCCGATACGTCATTGTCATGATGACGCCGTCAGACGGTCGATACATCTCCTGTCATGATGACGTCGCCAGGCTGTGGATACAGCTCCTGTCATGATGAAGCCGCCAGACTGTGGATAGATCTCCTGTCATGATGACGCCGCCAGACTGTGGATAGATCTCCTGTCATGATGACGTCGCCATACTGTGGATATAGCTCCTGTCATGATGACGTCGTCAGACTGTGGATACATCTCCTGTCATGATGACGCGGCCAAACTGATGTCCCATCTGTCATGATGCGTCATTAGACTGTAGATACATCTCCTGTCATGATGACGCCGTCAGACTGTGGATACATCTACTGTCATAATGACGCCGTGAGACTGTGGATACATCTACTGTCATGATGACGTCGCCAGACTGTGGATACGTCATTGTCATGATGATGCCGTCTGACTGTGGATACATCTCTTGTCATGATGACGTCGCCAGACTGTGGATACATTTCCTGTCATGATGACGTGGTCAGACTGATGTTCCATCTGTCATGATGACGTCATTTGACTGTACAGTAGATACATCTCCTGTCACGATGACGCCGTCAGACTGTAGATACATCTCCTGTCACGATGACGCCGTCAGACTGTAGATACATCTCCTGTCATGAAGACGTCGCCAGACTGTGGATACATCTGTCATGATGACGCCGTCAGACTTCCGATACGTCATTGTCATGATGACGCCGTCAGACGGTCGATACATCTCCTGTCATGATGACGTCGCCAGACTGTGGATACATCTCCTGTGACGATCGCGCTACCAAGAAAAACAAATGCCCCAAAAATATCGATCCAACTGGCCTTGCATAATAAGGTCAGTGGGGCGACAATCATTAAACTGTAACGACGTTGAGAGCTACTTTAGGTATTCAGCAACCGAGAATGATTGCATTAATCGGTCCCAGGGAGAATTATGCAGATTAGATACAGGACGCAGGAATGTCGAACGAGAGCTGGCGTAAACGGGGTTTACACATTGCATGCGGACGGCTTGACTGGTCCGGGTGAGTACGCAATACCACGTACGCACGGAGGCTAGCGGCGGAGATTACAAATGACCTTCCCTAAATCAGACCCCAAAGTAGACAGGTGGAATTCCGTGGGATGGTTTACAATGGATGGGCTCCATGATGGCTAATATCTCTTCCTCAAGCGACAAGGCCGATTATGGAAATGACTCACCTGTCCCGTACGTCTGGCTATGAATTGATTCCCATCTCATGCATGTGGCATTTATCGTGCGTGTTATCTCATCATTACCTGGTACATGCAGTAACTCGCATTATCTCATCATTACCACCACGCAAGCTGAAGATGTAATGATGTAATGCAACTTCCATCATTTCTATCCACGTTTGACATTGAATGATAACAACGGCTATTTTACCCCATCGGGCGCGATTCAAGGTCATTCGACAATTACCACCAGGATAAATACGTACTGTGGATCATTATAATAATCGATCTTATGTACTTACTGTCCTTGGCTGCCTGTCACTATGTGCACTATACGGTATTCCCATCAATAATAGCGCCTCATCTGTTCTTATCTTAGACTATTCATAATATGCACAATTCGATGTCCGGACTGTGGGGTTAGTTCGTCAAATGACGGTCCTGGAAAGTACAGGATTCAATTTATCAACATCGAAAGTGCTAATGTTCTATAAATGTAAATAAATATTGCATCGATAATGGCCGAACATGGGGATTAAATACACGTACCCCATTGGGCCACGGGTTAGCCCACCCAGCAAAATACGGCATGTGTGAACAATCTGCTATCATGCCCGCTCCACGCAATGAAACGTCTCCGGTTACAAGCTGCTCTAATTATCAGGAAATCTGGCTTATTCCGTCTGCGTTTATTTCCCAGAAGATGTGAAAATAGCGTTCGAGAAAGGGCTTTATTCATATGAAGGGATTCGTTTTCGCTTGATAGTTCCTGGAAGCGTCGTGACCGACCTCAGGCCGCGTGGCGACGACTTCGACGCACACAGCCCTGTATTAGTCACTTGCCGCCTTTACCAGTAGAGTCTACTCAGTCCGGAGGGAAGATAAGGAGTGCTTCACGTATGCTTAAAGCTATTTTGAAAATGAGTGGAAAAAAGGGTACGATGACAATTACGAGGACAATTACTTACTTACGCTTTTTGACAGGAGAGTGCGAACAGGTTTGATCAATTATTCCACAAGATGAAGCTGAACCGGGAAGCTGGAGTTTGTTGGTGAGGTAAGGCCACTATAGTTGTGACGCACGTGCCGGCATGGACCTTATCGAATCAATCGCAGATCAAGACATCTTCGATTGGTGGTCTACAAGGCAGCGTATCATTTCTAAATGTTGGTCCCCGCAGGTTCATAAATCAATGCCATGACGTTAATGGCAAGACAAATTGTCGCTGTGAAGTCAAGTTGCAGTCTCCATGGTGATGGCTTGGAAGTGCGTTCCTTTGCATACGAGTCTAATGGGGCTTTTATGATGCTTGCGGGATGCTAGGCAATTATTCAGCGGGCATTCTTATAATAGTAATAATAATAATGTAATAATATTTTTGCAGAATAAAATGCGCCATGCCGTTTGAACATATAACAACAGCAAAAGAATTCTCAGCACCTCCAAATTATTCAACGAGCGTTACAATGGCTGTCGTCACCGGATCGTGTCAAGATCAAGGTTGCCACTTTGAGCTTGGTTGGCTCTGTCTCACTAGGGTGACGATGAGGTTACCGATTGTGGAATGATTTTACAGATACCATCAACCGGAACTAGACATTTTAGAAGGACGCTGAAGTGGCAAATAATTGATTCCATATGGCTTCAATTTAATTTTATGATAATCATGTGGTGTGGAATATCACGACGGGGATTTATTTATTAACTTATTTAAGTAGCCAATCATAGCAAAACACTAAATGGGTTCTATATTCGCAAAGTCCCAAAATCAATTGAGATGTATTTTTGTGAAATAATGGTTACTGTTTTAGCACCTTTCATTTCCCGCTTGTATTTCTATTTACGATTTATATAGTGTTATCATGGCCACATGTAAGTACATAACAGGAGTGGAGGGCACAGGGGGTGAGTTGGGGCTTGGTTATTGGAACGGAGTGGTAGTGGTGATGGTGGTAAAAGTTACGAACGGTTAGTATGGCTTAATTTCTGATTGGGTCGAGTCACAGGGACAGAAGCTTTTGCATGAGAGGACCAGGGTTGGGTCATGTATTATTTTACAGAATATTATACACCCCCCACTGCATCTCTGCTGCATGCTTTATCACCAACGACCCAACAAGTAAATCTCCGCTTTACAAGTTTTACAATTAGGTCCATCGCTATAACTAAATTAAATTGTTCAATGTGCTAGTGCCCATCTACAATTTAATAATTCAGCTATTTTGGTCATGCCATTAAACATATGTTATTGTCATTGTAATTGATGTTGTTCATAAATATGCCTAAATATCAATGACAAAACATATATCTTATCGATGTTATCACCGTTGTTTCAGCAAATACTGATATAACAAAATGTCGGGCATCTTTTCTGTCTGCCTCCTAAGAATTGTCAACAAATGGTCATCGTAATTGCCTAGCCGGTGGCATCAAGGCCGTTGTTTCAAAGGCACGCTGCCCTGTAGGCGGTCACGACTGGAAGTAATATGCCATCATATAACAGACAAGGCCAGACCCATTCGCGTCAGCTGCCACCCACCGCCCCTACTGCCCCCCCCCCCCCTCCCCTGGACATGATTATGGACAGCGTTGAAGACCCAGCGCTCATCCTTGACGTACAAACCAATGAATGTCACTCACATGACTCGTCAGTCGCAGCCTCCGTAGCCTTAAGGGAGATGGTGAGGTCAAAGTGAGAGGAAATGAAACATCCCCAAGGCTATCATCCCTTGTAAATGATGAATGAAAGGTACAAAAGTCTTACCGGGAAACACGCAGCGAACGATTCTTGCTATCTTGAATCAGGGCACCGCAATTAGATAGCTGAACGTGATGAATTCCCTTTATTCGTTGTTATCGTATTACAACGTCTAGTGTTGCAGATTGCTCCTACACTTAATAAAATGTATGTATATATATATTCCCTATCCAGCGCGGTATGGATTCTGGGGGTAATTTCCTGGCGAAACATTAATATCAGAGATGCGTAAAATAAATACTGCTCATATTCATAATTCACACATCACAAACTCTTCTTCGTTTCTTCGTTTCTCTGATTTTAATCAGCATCAATATGTCATGCTAATGCAAGTGCGTGGGAGTCCAAAATGGCGGTTGGAGACAATAAGGCGTAAAATAGTTTTGATGGAGTATTGTTTATCTCTTGAACGAGGCTTCACCAGGACATGGGCGCTTCTAAGACAGGGTAACAGGTGATGGTGTGGCCACCACCAACGCCCCACCCTTTTTGGCTTTACATTACCGATGTTAGCCTGTACGTTAATATGGCGTTTACGAGCCATGAGTTTTCTCGTGTCATCCACGAGGTCGCAGCGTCTTGCAGATTTCTAGTGCATCGTCTCTATAATAATCGCTAATATATGTGGATTCATAATGCATAACTTGCTACTCGAAAAGGTAATGAAAACTATGGTGTTTAAATCTGTAATTGAAGTGGATATACATAAACTGCATGTCGAAGCAAATGAATTTGTAAGCCTGTATGTTTAATTCAAAAAGCAACACAGATTAAAGTGATAGTTAAGTGGTGAAATACCACATTATCACTGTAACGTTCTCTCTTCACTGTGAGCTGTTTTCTTAGTGCCTCTCTGGCGGCAACAATAACAATCAAAACAAATAAATATAAATATCAATGCAGGATAGTGTGGATATGAAATATTGTCGATAAAAACTCCTATTGACATGAAAGATTGTCGATACAACATTTTATTGATATGAAAGATTGTCGATATGACATTTTGTCGATGTAAAGTACAGTCAATATAACATTTTGTCGATGTAAAGTACAGTCAATATAAAATATTGTCGATATAAAGTCATATTCATATGATATATTGTCGATATGAAACATTGTCCATATGAAATATTGTCGCTATGAAATATTGTCAAAGTAAAATTGTGTCGATATTAATTATTGTCGATATGAAATATTGCAGATATGAAATATTGTCGATTTAAAATATTGTCGATATGAAATATTGTCGATATGAAATATTGTCGATATGAAATTTTGTCGATATGAAATATTGTCGATATGAAATTTTGTCGATATGAAATATTGTCGGCAGGAAATAGTGTCCGCATGAAATAGTGTCCATATAAAATCGTGTCGATATGAAATATTGTCCATGTGAAATATTGTCGATATGGGATAGTGGCGATATAAAATATTGCTGATATTAAAGGTTGGTATCACAGCATAATGAGCATGCGCATGACGGGGGGGTTGTGTGGAGGATACTCCGGAAATCAATATGATATAATATATGCCAAAACCAATGCAACCAGAATATATCAGTTTCAATCACGTTATACAGATATTACATTCTAAATGTAACGTCTTGTGGTTTAGTATACGTTGTTCTCAATATTTCTGTTTGGGCCGGATGCTTACATCCTGGCAGCGAAGAGCCCAGGGATCAGTTCAGACGAGCTCGCTCCCAGCGTTACGGATTTGGGTTGGGTACGGATTGGTACGAAGACGAGATCGTGGATGCATAACAAGGGTGAGTGGTTAATGTCCGAATCGAGGGATAATCTGAGACATGTCGCTGGTCACTGATATATGAAAAAGATGCGACAATAGCCGTGGCGTTTCACTAGTTCAAAGCTGTGTGTCACACATATCAATGGGACGGCAGCTGACCCAGCCTTGTAACGTAATGTTTATGTCCCATTGAACCGCTTTCCTTAGTAACATTCGCCAACCTAATGTAGCACAGTGATAGCACAGCGAACATTCGTTGAAACGCCTATCGTTTATATGTCTTTACGACCCTTGGCTACAGCATTGCTGTCCCGTATATAGTACATAAAACTGCCAAGCCACCATATATAAATGTGATGACAGGCGTACTTTGCATATGATTATGGCCTGTGATTATGGACGGTCGGTTTGGCAGCTTATTATGTACTAACTGCGAAATCCCATCAAGCAAGCTATCCCAAGCTATATTATTAGCAGCATATTAACTGAATTGGTCGCAGGTGGCTAAGTTATAACACATGACTCGTCGAAAAAAACACGGTTTTGCTTCTGCCTCATCGAAAACATCCCGCGAGCATTGCTGCCGTCCCGGTGTAAGTATTTATCACACTCATGATCCCCACCTGCCAATAAGTACCCCCCTCCCCCTCCCCCCACCCGCCAATCCAGTCCCACGCTCAACGCGCGGCAAGTCATGTTCCAATGATAAGAAACTTATATTGCGTTGATGCTTTATAACATGTCTGCCCATACACACACCCCTTCATGCTTCTAAAAACGACATAAAACGCTTCACGCTATAGCATGGCCTCGTTAGTTATGACCTCAGTTGTTAGGCGCTCAGTGGCTAGGAACAGAGAGAATGTTGACAATACGATGAGTGGAAGCGACGTATTTTATATACTTAAATCATTAGTCTGTGTCGCCTGCTTCTTTGAAGACGGAGGTCGTTGACGCCATCCGTTAATGTCACTTCCGTCCTGGATGTCAGTGGCGGTGGTCGCCTGTGTACGAAAAAAGAGGACAAAGTGCAGGAACTTCGTGCGTCCAGGTTAGGCTTGCGAAAACAAAGAAACTTTCGTCCGAAACTAACCGTCAGAGACGTCAGAGCCGTAGCCTATGGGGTGGTACATTGGGAGGGGTCTGGAAGGGGGATTCTGTCTCCAGTGTCGAACGTCCATTTTGCATGAAGTTCCGTGTCGCTTATTGGCTAAGTTCAGTGCCGGTTTGTTGCCACTACTTTGCCACTATCTGTGTCGATGTCGCCTTTTTAGATCCCAGTGTCGGAATTTGGGGGCCAATGTTGAAGTCGATTTTTCAAATACGATTTTTTTCTCCAAACATGTCGCGTGTCGCCCTTCACCCATTCCAGACCACTATTGGGTTCCACCATATCCGCCTGCTCTTCAGTGGAATAGGGAAGGGCATTCGTCACCCTTAGCTGGGTAATGCAACCACCTTCTCTTCTCGCAAACGATTCCTTCCGATTATCACTTTTTGATAAAGCAGTCATACCAAGAATGGTCCGATGCGCAACGGGCTTTGCTATCTGAGTGGTCAGGCGTAATAACACAGTGGATGGGCGGGGGGGCGGGGGGGGGGGGGTATGATCCCGTAGACGATATATGTGTAGATGGACGGGAATCAATTTTTCGCATGATGCAGAGACGAGACTTCATTGGCAGTGATTTTGCCACAAGACATGGGACGCGGCATGCAATAATATCACCTGACATTTCGAGCCACCGTCCATCAAGGCAGAACAATGAAAATCGTGCTCACTATCTATCATCCGTTTTGCCTCGCCTTGGTCCCTTCCATTCATTATTGGAATCAGATGGTGCGACTTGAGCTTCACCATCATTCAGTCGTTGTAATGTACCCTGCGGGGGACGACCTACTCACCCACGTCACGTGCCTCTTAATACACGAAGATCTCTAGTTGGCGTACATGAAATACTTAGGCGTCTATTTTACATTAAATCATTGGGCCGCCACACAGTCGCATCTGTCTCTACTAAACGAATGAAGCTGCCAGTTTTTATGTCTGTCCCGCTTTTCCCCCCGCTGCATGCACCAGCAGCAGCCTAGGATGGTGCCAAAGCGAGATAAGCGACAAGCACTAATAATAATACGAGACGGCTGCTGGCGCATGTAGCGGCTAAAACTACGGACATAATGGTTATTTTAGACCGGTATGTTGGTATGAAATATTTTAGTTGATTTTATGGCGTTTTTGCGTGAGGGTGGAAGATCGGAAGGGCATATGAAGGTCACGAAGACGCTGTAGTCGCTGTAGGTCCGCCATCTACTTTCGCTGTATAAAGGTGCTTTACACTTGTTGCAAGTGCTGTTAAACCGTTTATGCCTTCCATTTAAGAATTTTTTAGTATATCGTTGATTGGCTACATCATCTTTCTTAATATAAACTTGCCAACGATTATCCTCCCACTTCCCTGTCATCATCGCAGTCCGTCAAGATCAGGGTTCGTAAGTTCAACACGGTAGGGGCAAAATATTTCGCCCCGCTCCATGCTAATGTCCTATTCTGGGGCGAAATATCGGACCCCCACCAGGGCTCATGCTATATACTGCATACTAATCCATGCAAATATTATGCATATATATCCGGAGGCCTAACACATGTTCTGACGGGAAGTGGTTTGTACCGGTCGCCCTCAATTGGGAGCCATTATTTTCACGACTCCAGTGAGTGACATGAAAGTAATACCTTCAAGCGATATACCGATCCTATCACAGCAGTGAGCTCATCCTTGGCCTATGTCACCTTGGGGATCGATACCACATCAGAACCAGATTATATCCCGCCGGGATCCAAGCCCATGGACATAAATTGGCGTCAAAATGGGTGTCTCGCAGGAAATGATCAATAATAAAGAGAATCTGATTGTTCGTTAATGGCTATATACGTGGTGTGATCACTAGAAGTTCATGGCTTGTTGGCAGTGACACGTACTTAGTGACTTCCTAGATGGCTGGGTAATCTTTGGCCTCGATGTCAGCGTCCCTCACGGCCACACGTAAGGCGTTTGGCCTCGATGTAAGCGTCCCTCATGGCCACACGTAAGGCGTTTGGCCTCGATGTCAGCGTCCCTCATGGCCACACGTAAGGCGTTTGGCCTCGATGTAAGCGTCTCTCATGGCCACACGTAAGGCGTTTGGCCTCGATGTCAGCGTCCCTCATGGCCACACGTAAGGCGTTTGGCCTCGATGTAAGCGTCTCTCATGGCCACACGTAAGGCGTTTGGCCTCGATGTCAGCGTCCCTCATGGCCACACGTAAGCCGTTTGGCCTCGATGTAAGCGTCCCTCATGGCCACACGTAAGGCGTTTGGCCTCGATGTAAGCGTCTCTCATGGCCACACGTAAGGCGCTGGCCTCGATGTCAGCGTCCCTCATGGCCACACGTAAGGCGTTTGGCCTCGATGTAAGCGTCTCTCATGGCCACACGTAAGGCGCTGGCCTCGATGTCAGCGTCCCTCATGGCCACACGTAAGGCGTTTGGCCTCGATGTAAGCGTCCCTCATGGCCACACGTAAGGCGTTTGGCCTCGATGTCAGCGTCCCTCACGGCCACACGTAAGGCGTTTGGCCTCGATGTCAGCGTCCCTCATGGCCACACGTAAGGCTTTTGGCCTCGATGTCAGCGTCCCTCACGGCCACACGTAAGGCGTTTGGCCTCGATGTCAGCGTTCCTCATGGCCACACGTAAGGCGTTTGGCCTCGATGTCAGCGTCCCTCATGGCCACACGTAAGGCGTTTGGCCTCGATGTAAGCGTCCCTCATGGCCACACGTAAGGCGTTTGGCCTCGATGTCAGCGTCCCTCATGGCCACACGTAAGGCGTTTGGCCTCGATGTAAGCGTCCCTCATGGCCACACGTAAGGCGTTTGGCCTCGATGTCAGCGTCCCTCACGGCCACACGTAAGGCGTTTGGCCTCGATGTCAGCGTCTCTCATGGCCACACGTAAGGCCTTTGGCCTCGATGTCAGCGTCCCTCATGGCCACACGTAAGGCGTTTGGCCTCGATGTCAGCGTCCCTCATGGCCACACGTAAGGCGTTTGGCCTCGATGTAAGCGTCTCTCATGGCCACACGTAAGGCGTTTGGCCTCGATGTCAGCGTCCCTCACGGCCACACGTAAGGCGGGATGGAAACTGTCTGACTTCTCCAGCCGTTTAACGCGTTTTCTGATCTTGGTTGAACCATGAACTTTGAATGACAGATGATGAATGTTTGAACTGGTGTTGTATCCTTTTGCGATGATATTTGTTGAGTGATAAGGCAATTGTATACTGAAAATAGCTTTGCGAGTTCTTGTATTTGCATGTTATTTTTGTGTTTAGTATTTGCACAATGGTGCCTGGTGCTGGCAGTTACCAACTATATATCTATCTACTCAAAAGAAACATGTTATCTCTCTTCCAAACAGTAAAACTAATTCCTTGACTGTTCAAAAAGGATCTGTCGAGCTTAACTGGCTTGTTTATTTTTGAAGGCAATCGATATGCCTACCTCCGCTAACTCCACAGGAGGATGAAAAAGAAAGGCCAGTAAATGTTTTATTTAGAAGGGATAAGCCGCATCTTCGTCATGTATTTATTTTCCCAGCTCTGGAAGAAAAATGAGTGGATGCAAGGAGGGCTCTAACATTGGAAACAGAAGGCTGGGAGGCCTTGAAATAAGGTCTTCGAACCGGAGGAGGCCACGGACGTAGCACATCGTTGAAAACAGAAAGCTGGAATGCCGTGAAATCAGGACGGCGAGATAAAACCGGACGAGGCCATGGAAGTAGCACACCCTCGGCAGACATTGCAGCTGATTGAATGACGTAGCCGCTCTATAGGATTGTGTCTCGTTATGCGCTGGCTCATTTGCTTGACATTCAGCCAAAATTGACCGGACCTTCTCATCCCCTCTATTATCGCCCACCGCGGCTACTGTCGCTAAGGCCCGGTTGTGGGACTGGTATTAGGACCAATACATTTCTGGTTCAGGTCATAAAGCGTGCGACTAGTGGCCCAGAGTCCAGGCTAGTGTGTTAGGGTTGGGCTTTGTGCCGATGCTTGGTCGCAGCTTATTAGTGCGATCATGTATACGGATGAAGCAGCTGTGGCTGCCGATCGATGTAAAACATGTAGTTTAAGTTGAGGACTTGGCAAAAGGATGCTATATATGCACGTTGACATGCATTTACACTATTGATGGTGGTTTATACTTATATAGTTTTCTGTGAGATTTAATTGGAAGACATGTTTGTCCCCAGAACGTCCATCTTTTGTGTACGGGCACATGATAGGCAGCGCAAGCGCCAATGTAACAGATAATGAGTTGAATAAACCGTTGTTAAAATTCAAGAACGAAAAACAGATATTTTATAATTTTACCCGCAATTGTTTCCATGAATGAGTTCTCCCACAGTGCCGCAATACAAGCGACAAAATATAAAAATAAACATGTCTGTCCCGCCTATGCACTCGCTGCATGCACCGGCTGCCACCTTGGATGGTGATCAAGCGAGATAAGCGATAAGCACCCAGCGACATTGTGGACACATCCAAGGCGGTCAAACTACGGAAATAATTTGTATATTTACTACTACGTCTAGAGAACCTAGATAATACAAACGCTAAAGAAACGTTTATATAGATTAACTGAACGTCCTCGCTATATCCCCTTTGTGCATTTGGATTTCTCGGTAGGTTTGGTACGCCATTGCCTTCCACTGGGAGAAGGATATGCAGTGCTGCTCACAAACCTGGCTACTTGTTCTGCAGGCGGGTGGGTTGGGGTCGGTGCGTATAGGGGCGGAAGTGGGGTGGGTTAGGTGGTGAATACTGATTGCTTTACCTATCATCCATCTCATTATCCCCCAGGGAGCCTTGGCGTAGTTTAATGCACGTCTACGACGGTAGCGTAAGACACCCATTGATCCGACCAACCCCAGCCAGTTCATCGCCCTCAACACAAAGATCTTCCTCTGCGGTCTGTCACTTGGTTGGCTGCTTGCAGCCACCCAGCTAACACAAAAACGTTATTTTGACGTCATAGAAACGATACAAATTGGTTTCGGAAACGTTTTCCAAAAACGTTATAATTGCGTTATTTTGTAGAGGTGTTTTAACGTTTTTAAAACGTTTTCGTAAAACGTTATTATTACCTTTTTTAACGTCTTAGGAACGTTTTTAAAACGATATAAAACGTTTATTGGACGTTATAAAACGTTTATTGGACGTTATAAAACGTTTATTGGACGTTATAAAACTGCATTGGACGTTATAAAAATGTAGTGCGTTATAAAAAATTTGCAGTGGTTTTTTTGCATTTCATAACGTTAATGAAATGAATGTAATATTAAGTCTATGTCACGCGAGGAAAAAGAAATTCATGCAACAAAAATTTAGTTCAGTTCAAAGGCTCTTTATTGCGGAATTACATGCAATAAATCTGTTTAAATCAGGCTGAGGTCTCTGGAACAAGAACGTTAGGCAGGGTAAATATATGAGATTTAATTGGAACTCTCCTGACAGATTGTGGCCCAATTTAGCCTGTATGTGCACAAAAGTGGCCTAAAACACCAACATTCCATTCCTGACAGATTGTAAGTAATTAACTTATGTGTAGAAAAAAAACTATCCAGTACATACACGAATGTGTCTTACTTGACTGGGAAGCGCAAAAATATGGTTGTGCTCGACCGCGAAAGATATCACCATAAGTTCGGATAAAGTTTGCCTGCCCACCCAAGGAGCAGACTTGAGCACATAGCACACTTTTCGTCGATGGAATGGTACTTCAAGCTGGCTTCTGAAAAAAAAAATACATCAATGGAAACCTGTAATGCAGTTAGTAATCATGCAATCATGATATAGCAACTTTGAGTATAACTTTGCAGACGTTGGTAGATTGGAAGGGAAGTTTGGCTTTTTGCCCCCTAAGGCTGTGTAGCCCCCACAGCCTGTTCGTACCCAAGCGCTTCATCATATTTCTGATCAGGTCTGCAACTGTGCTCATGACACTAATCTGAAGGTCATTGCGTGAAATAATAAGTTTCCTATAAAACCAATGCTACGTTCACAAGGTCAAAATAACTGCGTTTCCGATTATAATAATTGAAGGAAATGTTGAAGATGCCCAATCAGCCAACGCGTGTGTATTACTCACTACCACTAATGCCATCACTCACTGATTACAATTTGCCTGTATGAAAAAAAAAAATCAGCATTGGGTCTGATTATGACAACCCATTTCCGTCATAATATACCCATATAGACACATGTACAAAGAAACCAACAAAGTATGTTAACAAGATGATAATGAAAGGAACGTACAGGATATAAGATTTACAATCTTTGTACTAAGGTTCATACAAATAAGAACAGACATGAAACTGGCGCCAAGCTAGTACCGTAGTAGCTCTGACATCAAAACCGCCACCAAGGTGAAGGTTTTGAATAGCACAATACTTTTCAATGTAGAAAACAAGCATGGCAGCGTATGCAAACTGAATTCATAAATGGCTTGTATTTTACATGTAAGTGGATATTTCGACTTCAGAAATGCGCCGGGGGTAAGCATACAGTTTCTAGATTCCAAAAAAGCTTGTAAACATTAGTTAAAACATTTTGCGCCGGGAGCTTTCAAGAGGCACTCTACGTTAAAAAGTGTTCTGCTGTTCAAAACCTTCACCTTGGTAGTGGTTTTGACATCAGAGCTCGTGCCGTAGTGGCAGTGTAGTATCTCGGTACCGGTCCGGTGTGACCTAAATTGACCGAAAACAACCTGCGCCAATGGGATTATCCCTTTGGCGCATCGCGTTTGACGTTACGCTCCGAACGTCCTGGGAAGCGAGAGGTCGGTGGTTCAAGCCCAAATCATGGTGGGAACCAAAAACTGTCCGGGTCAGTTCGTGACCCTTGATCCCCGTATACAGGGGTAGGTCCTTGGAGGGGTCCACAGAAAAAAAACATAACACGTAAAAAACTATTCTAAAACATTAAAATTATCTTATCATCTATTCTAATTAGTTAACGCTACTACCAGAATAGAATACAGCTCGGCAATGTACACTGTTAGGAACTTACCACGCGCTGGCACGGCACATCAAGGCAAGCATGGCCACCGTGGCAAAGATGAGATGGCGTTGTCCCGTCACCATGAAAAAAACCATCCCAGCCCCTCCACCCATACACACCCAGCAGCCAGCAACACAAACACAATTGACACCAATCCCCAGCTTTATCCACCCCGAGCCAGACCCCCCCCCCCCTCCACCCATGGTAGGGGGTGGTGAGAGCGGCTCAGCCGTTTCGCAGTTCGGCCGTTCCGAGTATACATCCCCCCACCGTCCACAGAGGGCCAGGCCGAGAGATATCACAGCAGTATCATCTAGGGACACATACAAGAACTACAAACTTCAGATAGAGGGAGGAGGGCAGGTCGACCCCCCACTCCCTCCGGCGTTTAGGGTTCCTGTACTGTAGTGTAGAGGGTTCAGTGGCTGCACAGGCGCCGTAAATC
Organism: Arenicola marina; assembly: GCA_964019135.1. Lineage (NCBI taxonomy): Eukaryota > Metazoa > Annelida > Polychaeta > Arenicolidae > Arenicola > Arenicola marina. Next base: position 29,461,954 of record OZ025263.1, read on the forward strand.
AACTGATACAGGCCAGGGTGGGGGGGAGTGTAGTCCCATGTGATGTAACCTATTCCTTGAATTACATGAATTAGGCGACTTGGGGCTTGGGTGATAGTAGCCTGAATGTTCAGACGTTAAAGTTTGACAGTCTGATGATGTACTGTAACAACTGTTACAGATACAGTCACAAGAACAAGTGTACGTCGATCCAGACTGTCTTTCAGGCCAGGGTGTGTGACAAGACCGTCAACAAAGGATAAAAGCTCCTGTTGGCCTTGTGTTAAGGTGTCACACTGAAACCTGGGTGACTTCAGGTTCTGTACAGTATAGTATTTATAAATACATACCTTTCATTCATATACATAAGCAAATATTCGTGAATATAAGCTAATCGTTCACACATGCCGTAGGACTCTGCTCGCCTTGCCGCAATATTTTTGAAACTTCGCGCATGCGCCTTTAATTGCAATCTCTGCTGCGCATCTCCTCTAGGCGGCGGCTGCAGCCTGGTGGCCCACAACTCAGTTTCGCGGGCTGTGGCACGCTGCAAATCTCACTGGTGTTCTATTTGTAACGCTGCTGTCCCGGGGGGAGAAAGAGGTGGGGGGGGGGGAGGGGGGAGGGGACTTAGTACATTGTTGGGTTTTCGGGGGAGGGGGAGGTCCGCCGTAAAGCCACCCGTACTTCCCCGCCAAAATACTTGGACCCGCTCGGTTTATTATTTTCCCCGGCAAACCCGGTCTATGAACGCACATGTTCCCGCGACCCAGCGGGATTTGGCGGTGGAAAATCCGGAAGGGGGCTTTTCTGCACCCCCCCCCCCAAACCCAGGTTGCATGGGACCTTGGTAGAATGATATACCACAGTAATATCATGATATTACCATGGTGCCAGGATATTACCATGGTATAATAATATACCACAGTAATATGATATTACCAGGGTGCCAAGATATGACCATGGTATCATGATATTACCATAGTGCCAGGGTATTACCATGGTATCAATATATACCAGTTATACCCTGATATACCAGTTATACCATGATATACCAAAGTAATACCATGATATACCAAAGTAATACCATGATATACCAAAGTAATACCATGATATCACCATGATATATTATGGTACAGCATGGTAAACTATGGTATGCCATGGTTAACCATAATATTTGATGGTAAACCATGATATACCATGGTATACCATACTGATATCATAGTATATCATGCTGTACCATGGTATATCATGCTGTATCATGGTATATCATAATTTACCATGGTAATACCATGGTATACCATACTAATATCATGGTTTTTCTGGCTGTACCATGGTATATCATGGTTTATCTGGTTGCACCATGGTATATCATGGTTTATCTGGCTGTACCATGGTATATCATGATTTACCATGGTGATACCATCATTTACTATGGTATACCATGGTTTATCCTGCTATACCATGGTATACCATGCTAATATCATGGTTTGTGATGCTGTACCATGGTATATCATGATTTACCATAGTATACCATGGTTTACTATGGTGTACCATGGAATATTTTCATACGGGTGGAATTGAATTGTTCGATGCAAAAACCGATATATACAGCACATGAACATTAAACATATTTATAACGTCATTAAATCATTACGAAACGCAAAAAAACACGAACAGATTTCAGTAAAAATATCAATAATTCGAAGATTATTAAAATCTTTACTATACGAAAATTCCGTGTGATTTCCTGGATTTTATCATCTGTTCTCAAATATAAAATAGTTGACTCGTTTGACAAAACGTTTCTAAAATGTTAATATAACGTTTCTGATCCACCTGTGGGAATATGGATTATACAAAACGTTTTCAAAACGGTATTTTAACGTTTTTGCAAAATGTAACGTAAATAGAACCATTTTAAAACGTTACAAAAACGTTATGTGTTTGCTGGGCAAGCGCTGTAGACCCTCTAGGCTATACTGCGACAGTGGGAAGGGCAATGTTGAGTGGCGCCATGTATCCAGGGTTAGCCCACCACATTTTGTGACGACAAACATGATATCTTTATTCTGCACAAACATAGGCTTCGAAGCACGCACATTGGGCTGGTCTAGCAGAGTACACGCGACAATAGTAGAATGCTACCAATCAGACCGCAGGGTGACTATTCGATTTCTAAAGAAAGTAGGAACGCTTCTTAATTTACACTTTTCCCGTATTTGTCAATGAATTAGCGGAAGGACGTGATCCGAGAACAGCGTCACGTGACCTATTTTAACGATATAACGGCAAAGACCGATGGGAACCGATGACCTTGCTCTTTGTGTGTTTATGTGAATACGCGAGGCGAGAAAGTGAGATTATGTGAGACGCGATCGCCGAGAACACGAGATCGCGTGGGCGCCGGGTGACAACGCGAAAGGCGAGCTCGTTTTTTGCTGAAAAGTTTAGTTTTATAACGAATAACTGTGTTTCTTGCCTTACTTTCAAAAAAGAACATATCACAGTTATTTTGATCAAACATGTGTTTCTTTAAATCTGTCTAAATCTAGCTGCCCAGATGATCAAACGATCAAGCAGGTTTTTCGTCGGTAAACCCGGTAATGGTTGTCGGGGAGATGCAAGATGTCAAGATAAAGGGATAGGTATGGACAGGCGTTCGGGTTGACATGGAGACATTGTAGAATGTCTCCTACATTCTGTGTGGAGGATAGCGCCCCAGGGTGTGGGATAAGCCCCGGGAGTCAAGAATAGTGTGACCCGTGTTGTAATCGTGCCTTTCATATGAACGTCACGTCTCCACCCCTTTCATTTATCAATGTGAAGGTGCCAACCCCAGAGTAATTTATAACGTCTGTATGCCGCAGTCCAAGTCAATCAGACCCAATGGTGGCGATTGACATTTGAGTGGATATAAGGACACAGTCTTTGCCTCGCCTTTCGGGCCACATTATGTCATCTGAGACTTCATCCATTGCTTGCACGGTGAATGGAAGTTGGAAGGGAGAAAGAGATGGGAAGAAAGAGTGAGAGAGAGGGAGAGAGACAGACGGATCGTGGGCGGGGGCGGGGGTGGGGGGAAACATGAAATAATTGCAGGTGCTAGGCTCCGCGATCTTTTGATCTACAGATATTGTTGCCAACTGAGTTATGGAGACCCCCCATCGTAGGGACATGGAATTCATTTGCGGTGGAGACAAACGCATATTGCTGTTACAGGTCACGTCAGTGGCCTAGATGTCAGATACCATGATTCATATCTCGCCCCATTTCTGTTCAACATTAACAGAGTTGGGGCAACACAAGCATTTATGCTGACCAAAGGGTCTAAATTGAGAGCGGAGGTAAACTTTCATTTCTCCCATGTTCCGTTCGTAAGAGTACTTGATATGGCCAATCACATGCACCAGTTGCGGCCTACGAGTGTCCAGGAAGTGTCCATGGAGTGTCCATGGAAAATCCATTGAATATTCAAGGAGTGCGCATGGAATGTCCAATGGTAAAGGTAAAGGTTTATTCCGTACATAATTAATGATGATAGCTTTCTGAAAAACGAGTACATAGATTTGTTGCTTGGTAGATGAAGTTTCCCAATTCTGCTAGCTTAACAGGGTTCTCTGTTTTCAGTATATATATAAATGCGTGTCTAGTGCATTTAGAAGCGTACCTTAAGTATTTATTTCCCAGGTCCTTGTACGAGTTACAAACTCAGAGAAAGTGATATTCGTCTTCCACATAATGGAGGCCATTTATTTTACAATCTGTACATATCCGGTCACACCGTGAAACGTGTTCGTACCTTCCTGTTTCTATTGCAAGTCTGTGATTTAAGCATCAAAATCTGGAAATAGCTATACGATGTTTCATTATAGGGACATTAATAAAATACTTTTCTCTTTCGAGTAAACTCTTGTATGTCGCATATGGATCAAACTTGGTGGATTCACGAATACTGCTCGACCACTCCTGTTGGTAACAATATCTTAATCTTGGTTTAAATTCTGACATAACAAGTTGTGCCTCGCCGACAGTCTGTGTCATATCAACGTGTCCAAAACCGAAGCTAAGTAAAATACGCTTCACTTGAGTGCCCCAAATTTCTCTCCCTTTTTCGATCATTGCGTATAACGTGATGTAACAGCTCTTTGGAATGCGTCCGTCTTCCTTATGAAGTAGTTTTAACATATAACATGTAACAAATATAGAGTAACTACTGCATTAACCTAAAACGGCTGTCGTGGTTGTTTCTGACGATACCCTAAGGAAATATTTACAGAAATTTAAATGGACTATTTCAATATGATCATAACGTTGTTTATAAAACTCCTGCTCCATACGTAATAGGCGGTATGACCATTTTATGAAACAACTGTAGGGCAATGTCAACAGACACACCGTTACACTTAGCTATTAGGCGTTTTATAATGGCTGTTGCTTTCAATCCATGGAGTGTGCATGGCGCGCTATTGTCAACCTTGGACAATTTAACCCATGGAGTAGTTATACTGGTAATGGCTGCAAATGACTGAATATAGATTTCTGGTCGTTTTTATTTCGTGAGGCTTTCGCGATCTCAGATTGCGTACATATTTATTTTTACATTCAATTGACCCTATTGTAGCGAAATAATGATCCACTGTGTTGGCGCTGGTATCCTGATCCGCGCATGGGCATTGTTGTTGTGTTGTAACCAGAATGTACTTACGACAAATAAGTAAAATTTGAAGGTTGTTTTATGAAAAGTCGATCCTTAGTTTAAAGGTCACAGATAAGGTAACACTAGTTAATAATATGGGGATCGGATGTTAGATTAATGACTAGGGACCGTTACCAAATGCGACACCAACCGTTATTGTGCTACTAGATCCATATGGGCTTCTCCACCATTCTGTATGGACATACATTATATTATCACAACTGTCGTGTTGCTTAATTGCATCGTAGACACATCCACAGAGTCAACTGCCAGCCTGCCTACAATATGTATCAATGTGTTAATAATGCCGCTCTTCTTATATTGCCACCAGGGTCCCGTGTCAGGTGTTATAAAGGGGGTCGATATCTCTGGGACGAACAATTGTTTCAATATAGCTCACGTATGACTCACACCGCTTACCATCTACCATGATGATCCATTTCGAGGACTCATGACCATGAACCGAGCTGTCCAATTGCGTACATGAAGTAAAGGGATTGGTAACTGTACGGTGAAGCGCAATATACAGGTCAAGGACGAAGTCTGTAGACATAGAATTATGAACCACACGTGACCGCCATAAGTGTCAGTCCATACATACATCAAGGCAGAGAGCAGGGAATGTGACATAGCAAAGGACAACTATTGTGACTGACTCTAGGCGGACCGCGTGGAGGTCAAGAAGAGGTCGAGTTCATGGGGGCGTCTGTTAGCACCGCCATCTTTACGACTCTTCGGTCAGCATAAATACTTGTATCGTCACCACCCCGTTGGCGCTGAACAAAACGTTAAGTCAATTAGACTACAGAGGACTGGGACGATATATGCAGTGATGATATCTGACATATATAGGCCACCGACATGACTTAGCAGCAATGTGCCCTCAGAGCACTGGAACGATGGGAGACCTTCCTTCTTTTCTCCCCTTGTTTCTCTCCCTGGCAACTTCCATTCGCCGTTTGTCACGCCATCACTTACCACTGGAGGTATAACAGGCCACAATCATGTCTAACACTATAGTAAGATACTTTTCCTCCACGACCTTCCCGCCTGTCAAGGAGGCACATAGTCTACATGTGTGGGTGGACAAGCAATTGAAAGGCGGGGGCAGGACAGTCGTTACAAATTACTCTGTGGTTAGCATCCTTACATTGCTTGAATAAAATTGATGAGGACGTGAAGGTCATATGAAAGGCACGACTATTTTTCCACACGGGTCGCACCATTCTTGACATTTCTCGCCTCCCAAGCCTCATCGCCTAGCATGCACCTAGGATTGCCGAAAAAGTTAGAAAGAGCTCGGGTTTATCCTACATTCCAGGGCGCTATCCCACACATCAATCGCAGTGGTAAACATCCGCCTTTAATCAACATTTCGCTTCCAGTTCTCGCATATATATTCATTTGTATCTGAGATATGTTTCTTGCTAGATTTTAAGTATGTCGAGAAGAATGTATACATTAGCCCAATCCATCCACCCCCCCCCCTCCCCCTCGCCTCCACCCCATACACATACACTCCTGACAGTGTCAATGTCCCTCAACGCCTTTGGAGTCCTCTACCATGCAACTTGTTATAGACGAACCTCCCGTTTTCCTCCCGTCAAATCCATATAAAAATATTCGGACAACAGCAAGGCGGCGGACAAAGCCGCAATTCTCTTCCTATCAACGGTAATATGCTGGGCTTCCGTTTGATCGTGGTAGAAGACAATCTACAATCGACTCATGTCCCTATGCCAACATCTCTCTATTCGATATATTACGTCTCTCCGGACAACCATTGTTCAGAATGTATCGGGTTTTCTTCTGGGCCTGTAAGCTCGAACGGCGGGGCCCAAATATTTTGCCACTCAATGCTAATGTCCTGTTCCAGGGCGAAATATTCGCGTCAGGCCGAGCTTATATCGGATCCGGATGTTGAGAGCTTTCTGCAATAAACCTGATGAAGCTGGTTTAATCGCTGAAAACCAAGAAATACAGTTATTCGTCATAGAACTAAGCTTTTCAGCGAACCGGGTTAATCGTTTGATAAACCGAGTTTATCGATCGATAAACCAGGTTTTTCTCAAATTCTACCCCCCCCCCCCACCCCCCTGCCCCCCGTCTGGTCGTCAAAAAAAATGGATACCCTTGTCGCCAGGTTTTTATCTGAGTGCCCGCCTCGGTCGCAAGATTTTATTTTTCCTCCCCCCTCGGTCGTCAATATTTTTTATTGCCCCCCCTCCCCCACCTTTCAAGGACTCCTGCTTACGCCCCTGTCTCGTGTCATGCTTGTCTTTAAGACGTGTAGGGGCTCAACCCGGGATACATGGCGCTTCTCTACCATGAGTCTTTGCCATTGTCAAAGGTATGACCTAGAGGCCAACCAAGTGACAGACCGCAAAGGAAGATGTTTGCTTAGATGAGGATGCACTGGCTGGGGTTGGTCAGATTAATGGGTGTCTTACACTCTCGTTGTAGACGTGCCTTAAAATACGCCAAGGCTCCCTGTGGGATAATGAGATGGATGATATGTAAAGCAATCACCACCTCCCCCACCCCTACCCGCCCATATAGGCACCCACCCCAACCCACCCTCCTGCAGAACAAGTAGCCAGCTTTCGTAAGCAGCTGTATAACAATTTGTGTAAGTAGGTATCAGTGCTGCTCGGCAGATGCTTCTCACAGCTGAATGTAGTGGTGTAACGAACCCACCGATACATTCAAATGCACGACGGGGATATAGCGAGAGTGGTAAGAGCATAGTTATTCTCATTATCGGGAGCGTTCGCCGGTGAGACCACTATGTATAAACTGTTCTTTGGATGTGTCACGAATGTCGCTGGGTGCTTATCGCTTATTTCGCTTGGTCACCATCCAAGGCGGCTGCTGATGCATGCAGCGGGTGTATAGGCTGGACAGGCAGACAGACAGACAGACCAGAACTCATTTATGGAAGAAATTGCGTAAAATTAAGATTATAACAAATATTTTTGCATTCGCATTTCTTATCCTTGTTCTGCAAATTTCATGTTAGTGATAAGTAATTTATTCATTTCATGATGGGGTCCACGGAAAAATGTGGCACGTTTTTTTACTTGCATTAATAAAATTAATTAAAAAGTAGTTTGACTACTGTTCTGTTGTATTGGTACGTGCAGTGGCTTTTTTGTGCCCAGGTCACGCCTTTTGGGAATAAATGCTTGTTTTCATAAAGTCGTATTAAAAACTATCTAATAATAATCAGAATAAATTTCAAAAAACATTTCAGCATTCATTCTGCAAACATAACGTACTAGGGTCTGTGCATGTTACCCTGATGCCAAGTTTCCCACCTAGACTACATGTCGTATTACATCGATCGGTATACACAGATGGTAAATACAGACCAAGCTTCGGCGGGAAAAACCAAACCCTAAGACATTAGCCTAGGCGCCAGGCGGAGATTTCTCCGCCGCCTGCCGAGGGCTTTATTACCCGAAGGGGCATATATATCTGCCCAAATGCCAATCCAACAACCCGCCTTTAGTGACAGTAGCCGCGATGGGCGATAATAGGGATAATAGGGATGTGAGGTCCGGTGACTGGTCAATTCTGACTGTATGTCATGCAAATGAGCCAGCGCATAACGATACACAATCCTATAGAGCGGGTATGTCCTTCAATCAGCTGCAATGTCTGCCGAGGGTGAGCTACGTCGATCGCCTCTTCCGGTTTGATCTCGCCGTCCTTATTTCACGGGATCCCAGCCTTCTGTTTCCAGTGTTAGAGCCCTCCTTCAACTCAGTCATTTTTCACGATAGCTGGGGAAATAAATACATGACGGAGATGCGGCTTATCCATACTAAACAAAAATTCTTTACTTACTTTACTTTTTTATCCTCGTAAGGAGGTGGAGAGGGTAGGCATATCGATCGCTTGAAAACAATTAACAAGCCAGCCAAATTTAGCCAAAAGAGCTATAATATGTTTCCGTTTGAATACCACCCAATGCAATTGTGGTGTACTGAGCGGAGCAGAATGTTCTATTGACATACTGCCTTATTGGGGCACGTAAATAGGGTCTGAGAAAGTCTCACGTTTTCTAATGTAGCAGACCGCCCACGTTATGTGTCTATTACGCCAACCAATCGACCTCAACGTTATTTTTCTGCTCTTTTTATGACGGCGAAATTGCCTACCTAATAGGTAATTTATATGTATGATTATATTACATCATTACAAATGTGCAATTGATCTTGTAAATAAATCAACATTGAAGTAGATCGAATACTTCCTTGATATCGAGCGCAACCGAGCTCCTAAGGTAACATGCATGCATATTCAAAGTCCATTTCAAGCATAGGATTAGGACTTTCATTTATCGTAACAACCCCCATGAGACGTTTTCGGATTCGGAGTAAATATGAGCTGTACATAAATATATTCAAGCAAAGAGAGGTCGAAGCCTATTATGTCATGTCCTTAATAATTAAATCAGCTGCCCCACAAAATTAACGAATAAATTATTCAATGTTAACACTGGATGTATACTTCAAATTAAAGTTAATTTATAAGCGACGGGCTAAATGTCCGTTGCCAAGCAGAGCGCTCTTGGTGACCGCCCATCGGCTGCTGTCATAGTGAGTAGTTGTGACGTCAAAATTGTATAAACATGACGTCACAATGGGAGTTTCTAAGCAACCGAATGATATGCCACAAGCACTTGCATGGTATACGTCATCCCGCCAAAGATATTCTTTATGGCAAGCCGAAGTGAGATTAATTTTGAATATTAATCTAGATGTATCACCTCAGAATATCTGAGTTAATAACTATACGCTCGCATTTTTTAGGTAGCACCTATCCATATTATATATGGTTAAATATTGGAACAGAAAGATCATTGATGAAACTATGGACAGGAAGCTATGATGAAACTGAGTGGGAAAAGAAACCGCTTTTTAAACCGGTTTCATCGGTTTGCCCAATTGAAGGCGAGCGTATCGCTGCATTTGTTTACAGTTTCAACATGTATTTAGGCAACGACATGGCCGTTCATGACCTTATGCTTATGAGGTTTTGCCGTTAGATAAGACTGATTAGACTATTTGCACGATTTCGAGCAAACCGGCTTCGGGTCTTCTCCTGGCCAAAAGTTCGGCAAACCGGTTCTGGTTTCATGTAAGTCGTTAGTCCCCAAATCTGTTTGAAAAATATAATTCTTTATTTCATCAAGGCACAGAACAGACAATAAACAATAAACGTGCAGTACATACAGTGCACCGAGAGCAAAATATAGGATACGATTGCTTTAACCTTCCAAAAATAATAGTACCTCCTATCATGTGGTGGTAAAAAAAAAGACATTCTCATTTCAACCTATATATTTGGCATTATGTGAATGCACTACATGTTAATTAGTTCTGCAATCTGAAGTGCAGTAAATCTTGTCATTATGTGAGGATGCACACTGACCGAATGGAATCATATTAGTGCAGCTAGTTCTGGAAATGTGGTATTGAATCGTTTGTGCACATGGGATTTTTGATGATTAGCAGATGTCAATGGACGCCATACATCACAATCATGACGTACGGTGTCATGAATGGGTATTTGTTGCTATTGCTTTAGCTGATGCGCGTCATTGTCAATGTTCTGACACAATGTTTTTAGGCTCATAACCCTACATGACATATCACTCATAATAAATCTCGTTTCCTGCTACAAACTGTCAAGTTCCTTGACGCACCGCGAGGGGGTAAAACGCCAATCCAATAATCCAATCCCATTCGAGGTTCAACCGAGATCGGTAAACACGCTAAATGGATAAGGAGGAGTCAAATAATTCCCTTCTCGCATTATTCCTTTGTCATGAGGGACTCTGTCATCGAGGCCAAAGATTACCCAGCCATCAAGCAAGTCAATAAGTGCGTGTCACTGCCAACAGGCAATGACCTTCTAGTGGTCACACCACGACTATAGCCTGTAACGACCAGTCAGATTCTCTTTATTATTGATCATTTCCCGTGAGACATCCATTTTGACACCATTTTATGCTGTCCGTGGGCGGTACGTTGAGCTTGGATCCCGGTGGGATATAATCTGGTTCTGACGTGGTATCACTCCCCGAGGTCAGACAGGCCAAGGATAAGCTCACGACTGTGATATGGCCGGTATATCGCTTGAATATATTACTTTCATGCCCCTCACTGGGGTCGTGAAATTAATGGCACCACATTGAGGGCGACCGGTGCAAACCAAACCCGTTCCCCTCAGAACATGTGTTAGGCCTCCGGATAATTATGCATCAAATATGCATGGATTGGTACGCAGTATATGGCATGAGCGTTGGCGTACAATAGGCTGGAGACTGGTAGAAAATCTCGCGCGATGGGTGATATAAATTCACGCTTACTTCATTCGAACCCTTTTAAATTCAAAATCGATTCAAATTGTTTTTATCAATGTCTGTGTTGCCATTTTGTGAAAAGAAGTATATATGCTTGTCAAATAATTAAAACTGTAATATTTGAAAAAGAAGAAAAATTGTTCTGCTACCCAGATTCATTCCGATTATTCAAATTATCATCAAAAAATTAGTCGCCTTTGCTGCTGTCTTTCTCTAATAGGAAATGAATTGCCAAATCGTACGCGGACTTCCCACCCCTCTGCTATCACCCTGCAGCGGGTTCCCAGCGCGGCAGCTGTTGCAAAGGGCAGCCTGTAGTTGGATTGGTATTGGGGCCGATATAATTCACGCTTGGGCAAAAACCTATTCGTCGTGTCCAGGCTAATGTTGTGCCTGGGATGGTTGTCTTAATGGGTCACGGTAAGACAATTTATATAAGAGATGTTCACGGCTGCAGATCCGATAAATTGTTAGAGGAGGAGGGGTCATTGTTGCTGAGCTCCGGACGAGGGATGACCTTCAGATCGCCGACGCCAGAAATGTTTTCATTGTAATTGTTGGACAGTTATTAGATGCACGCATTAATCAATAGCTTTAGAAATACTTTTTAAGAAATCTGTTTCATCCGATCAATCAATGTTTTGATAAGGTAAAGGCTGGTGCATGCCCGTACTTTGAGTATGAAAACGGCACAGCCTTGTGTCGTGCTTGAAATAGCGGTTTGTGTATGTCCCGCCACCTATTTGTACTGAAAAAAAACACTTCATGTTACAGCGTGAGGATTCCCGTCGCTATGACAATTTGTGGAGCTTGTACACCACTGTTGTGCACGCGGTTGGTTGGTTTTATATTCAGGACGCTTTAACCACTGTTGGTCATATCGCGTCAAAGGAAGAAGGAATGAAGAGCGGAACCCATACAAGACATGGGATCTGTATCCCGCGACCACACAGACATGATCACAGCCGGGCGCGAACCACCGATCCACGCGTAGTTAGGTTATCGAGTTGTGCATATGGAGACTACATTATGGTCAGTAACCTTATAACAACATAACTGCATCATTGTTCTATCATAAAGGATGAACGAGAGCCTGGAAAGTAAATATTTTGAGTTATGCATCGCATAAACTACTAGCGAGAGTTGCGAGTTGGAAAGGTTTGTCCGTGAATTACGCAATTTCTATGGAGGGGTAGTTGACGGAAAAGCTGATATTTATGGACACCGCTGTTATGTGAGTGGGAGGATCCTCATTGGCCAATTAGCGATGATCAAGGGGTTAAAGCTATTCAACGAAGTACATAATCAACCTCTCAAATGGAACACATATAACCGGTTTGACAGCATTTGCTGTGGCGGTTAAAGAGAACGACAGAGTGATCACGACGCTTGAGACGAAAGCCGTAAAGAATTTTTAGAGCAAGTAGATGGCGGATGTGCAGCGACGTCTTCGTGGCGATTATTAGTTCCTTCGATGTTTCTCTCTAACGCAGAAAGGCCAAAAATCAAATTTGTACCTTTCATGAAAAATGCTTCATCTAAATGGCGTTTTTGGATGATGTCATGTTAAACCGATCCTAAATCTAGATAATTCATGTTCATCAATCTCCATCAATCTTCATGTATGAAAAGTCACGTGACGTGTGTGAGTGGGTCGTCCACCGCAAGACACATTAAAACGAATGAATGATATCGAAGATCAAAAGTCACCCCACCATTCAATGCCAATAATGAATAGAAAAGATTTTTTTTATTAATAGCTCCGTAAATAGTCGCAAGCGAGACGAAACGGATAATTGATAAAAAAATAGTGAGCATGAGATTTGTTGTTCTGCTTTGATTGACGGTGGCTTGAAATGTCAGGTGATGTTATTGCATATCGTGTCCAAAGTTTTTTTAGCAAAATCACTGCACATGAAGTCTTATCGCACGTCCCACTTGAACATATGACACATTGCTTCCCGTCCATCTACACCTCTATCGATCACATGGCGACTCCTCTGCCCCATCCACGTTGTATTGCACTTAATCAGTGCAATATTTCGGCCCGGAACCCATCCAACCATTGGTCCTAGGACTGTGCATTCAATCTCCAAGCGATGTTTTTTCGGTTTCTTTTTTTTCCTTGGGGGTGGGGTGGGGGGTGGGGGGTGGGGTGCATGGAAGGCAGCAAATATTGTCTTTGAAAAACGAAGTTCTTGATTAATCGGAAGATTAGTTCATGCAGACGACCGGTTGGCAAACATGCTCTTGCGCGATACAGATATATCCTGTGCCCCTTCGCAAAGAGTAGATATGTTGGTCAGGAGAGATGGCTCCTCTCTGCCTCCATCGTACCCTTAGCATTGTTGCCGCATGTCCCACGGGGGTTGAATCGTCCACCTTAAACCAGCCAACAAACTCTCAGAAAATGTTAGAAGCATCTTTGTCGTTAATGGTTCGTCTCCGAGCCACCGGCTTGCGACGTAATTAATCTGCATCGCTTTGTTTATCAAGAGGCAGCGAATTCTGGATACAAAACATGCTCATGCGAACTTACGTTTCCTGCCTTTCCTGTTCGCCATGGAGGCGGAGAGGAAAGTTTGAAAGCTGCAGCAAGCACTTTGAAAGGTAAACTTAGATTAATGCGCCGCATAACCTGAAAGACATTTTACTGACCGACGAGTGTTTCACAAGCATATATGGAACATAAATTAGGTGTTTAAATGGTGGGTGTTTTCTATTCTGCCACAAACGGCAGAAGACAACCACTATGCTCTTCCCTGTGCCCGCGCTCCATGGCCCTCTGGCCCGCCTCCTCGGGGGCGGACAAGCCCGGAGGCCATAAACAGGGCTAGTTCATTCCGACCCAGGGAGCCAGCAAAGATCGGCCCTATATATGTATCCTGGTCAATGGCCTACCCTGTGGTGTCTGTCTGTTTGGTTAAATTAATGCGCTGTGCCGCACGACAATGAGTCAGTTGTCATTGTTTGTTACTGTTCATTGGCAGACACACCGGCATGGTTGTCCCTCTGCGCCAGATGACGTCATATAACACCTGACTCCTTGGGGCTTATAAAAAATAGTTATCGTCACACTCATACACATGTGTATAACATTTACTCACTGTGTCTCTGTAGACGGATATCCACTTGTAAATAACCCAACGTACGACGTTCTAAGAGTACCACCTGGTTGTTACCAACAGAAAGAATGTTTGCAGTCGGTAATAGCTTCGTAATTATTTTGGGAACTGATGATTGACAATTTGGTATGTTTTTTGATCTTCTAGTTTTGGTTAGCGGTAGCCTAAATGTCAGGGTGTGCTACGCTTATATGTCGCACGCTTTCTCTGGAAACAGTAAAAAAGTGACTACACCACAAATGTTCCTCAAGATATCCTTATAGACCCGGCCACCGAGTCTACTAGACCTGGGATGTTTGTCCTGTCCCTCCATACTTCATCAAAAAAAGGTATATACAAAAGGTTATTTTTTTTTATTCATAGCTTAGCTTTGACCACGACAAGCATTCTGACGATATCAAGAAAGAAAACGAAGTAGATTGCGAATCTAGTCAATTGACCAATCTAGTCAATTATACGCTGCCAGTAGCTTGGGTTATTACTCGGTTAATACATTATAATCTTTCGGTTATAAACGGCCAGCCAATCGTCGATAAACACATGCCTATCATAGTACGCCTGTCAGCAAATTTCTATATGGTGGTATGGCAGTTTTATGGACTATATGCGGGACAGTAATGATGTAGCCAAGGTCGTAAAGCCACATAAACGTTAGGCAATTCAGCTAATGTACGCTGCGCTGTCTGACAGTAGGTTGGCGGCTGTTACTAGGAAAAGCGGTTCAATGGGATGTGAACATCATGTTACATGGCTGGGTCAGCTGCCGTCCCATTGGTCTATGTGACACGCAGCTGTGAACTTACTACCAGGCCACCAGGGACATGGTCCGTTCCATATTCCCCTCGCGATATTTTTATTGTCAACAATATAGAGTGCGTGTTTCGGGTTAGAAAAACGATTTCCGCATACAGCTGCCATGCATGCATGTGCAGTTGGTTCAGGTGCCCGGCTTCAACGTTTCTTTTGTCAGGTGTAAGTTGGCTTTATGGCATTGTTATTCGCAGAACACACACAACAGATGTCTCTATGAAATTGTCTATTAGTATAATGTAGTCAGAGCTTTTATTTCACTAGATTATTTCACTAGACCATTTCCCGTTTCTCGGGAATGGGCGTTTCATTTCACCGTGAACTGGGAATGAGGAAAGTAATTCTTCGTGAACTGAGAATCAGATCTTAGCCGACAGTCGTGATCAGTGATTTTCATTAATCGTGACGAGATTATTTTTATACTAAATAACCGTGAATTAGGAAATCGCCGACTTACAGAAGCCCCCCCGCCCCCCCCCCCCCCCCATCCCTCTCTCCCGTAAATCTGTTCCCCGTTCCACATTTGCCATGCGGCATGCTCATATTCGCATTGACAGAAAGGTGTATGTAACAGCCTATATCATCGCTTTATGACAACTTATAATGCGTTCAGATCGGGAAATAAGTTATGGATTATGTAAAATATATATTCCTGAATTACATTTGTAATATCTTCAAGCAAAATAGATTCTAGGAAGATCATTACTTCCGCATTAAAGAACATCGGGAATAAGACTGTTTTCCTGCTATTCATAGCGTATTTGTCATTACATTGGACGGTTGCCATTGATATTAGGGTGGGGAGGGGGGGGGGGTACCCCCTCTGAATCGCGAGTCGTCAAAAATTAGCGAGAGCAATATCGAATCTCCAAGATTTACCGCATAACCTCCCCTAACACTTCTCACTATTAACAGATTACGTTATTGTGACAATCTGATACAATTACTCTGATAGTTATAATCGACAATCAGCATTCCTTTGTTGTATAATGATCATGTACATTTCCATATCTTATCACAAAGGAATTCAAATCCGCGAACGAGTGCTTAGCGGTAAGAGTCGAAGGTCGCCAAAGAGTCACCAAGATAATATCTTGCAATTAAAGTTGCATGTTGAGTTCTTTCCCGCCAAAACTAAGCATAGGCGAAATTTATATAAAAATTTGCAGAAAACTCGATTATTTCATTTTATAAATTCAGAAACCTGATAAACATCGCCGTTTCGGCTGTGGTGTGGCAAACGTGTCTAGCCAGGGACACCACAGAACTCTGTCACGGCACTGCTACTTTTACCAAAGCATCGCGAAGCACACAAACTGATGACGTTTACCACTAAAACGAAAATTTGTGGTAAATTGATATCACGGGCAAGGCTAAGAGACACTGTTTGGCAGTTTGGTATGGGTGGAGTATAGACAAAAGAAATCTTGAATGATTCAAGGACTGATTATTATTTGTATTTTGAACTCTTTAGTTTTGGCGGGAAAGAGCTACACATGCAACTTTAAAGTTGCATACCCTCAGATATCATCAACAACCCTCACATACCATATTTAACCCTCATATATCGACAACCATCATACGCCACCCTTAACCCTCAGATATCATATACAATCCTCATAGGCCATTTGTAATCCTCAGATACAATATATAACATTTGATGGCTTTAATTTAGTTTGTTTCTGTCTACTCTGGACAGACCCGTGCACAGTTCTATTGATATAATAAATATTGATATAATACATATGATATATATGATATAATCGGGCAGTTTGCATTTCGCGTGGGCTTCAAGATGGCGGCGGTAACACCACGAGATATAGCATGAATGACATCCATCATTCCATAATTGTATTCCGCCGCCTATGGATCTCCGCATGGATCTCCGTTGATTTTATCCAATCATGTAGTGAAAAAAAAGGTAGGACAAGCAAGTAGGACAAACAAAGCACTTTCTTGTCAGTTTCAGCGATGAGTGTGGATGGGTCTATTCATGTATATAACTATGGCACAACTTTTCCTTGAGCAAGGGTGAGATGTGAGCATAAAGACATTGAGCCCCGCCCACGCTTGAGTCTTTTGTCTCACTCGTGAATATGAAATTGATTGATAGCCCATATGACGTCACGTAACTAAGGTAACTGTGAAAAAGCGAGCTGCGTAATGAAAATGCCGCAAAAACAAACTCGCGAGAAAGATTTGTTTTTTGATATCCCATGTCAAACTTAGCAACACATCAGAGGTCGTGTGTGCATATGTGAAAAAGAAGCGGGAACGGCCTCGGTGCTGCGAGACGCTGCAACCTCTTTGAAGACACGAGAAAACTCTTGGTTGTAGGTGGTAGGGGGGAGGGGGGCGGTTGGGGGTTAGGGGTGGATACGCCATCGCCTGTTTCCTTGTCTTAGAACCGCTCATGTTCTGATGAAGCCTCCTTCAAGAGATAAATCTTAATACTCAACAAACACCTGTTGGAAGCCGCCAGCCTGGCCTCTAACGCTGCCCTACCGATGCATATTGTGACGCCTCCCATTTTGGTACCCGGGGAAATGAGGTATTTTTGTAAAATTATCCCTTTTGTGTTACGCTGTCAACCCCAACTACACTATTTATCTACCTTGTATCAGGCCATATTGTCACTTTCTGTTGTCTGTTTAATTGTCTATTCTCATTTGGGATGGTACGAACCAATTTGTAACGTTTTTGGGGATGTTTATCTCTCGGGACGGCCATGTTTGTTGTTCCTTGCGCGCCGTCTGGTTTTAGCAAATATGTTAATTAATTACCAACGTTTTGTTACCTCGGTCTTGGGACTGTTGACCCAGTCGGTTAGTGCCCCCCCACCCCCCCCCCCCCTTTCTTCCTTATTAACCACCATACCACGATGCCGATGACCCCAATGACCCAGCTGATGTGACGATGCGTGAACCTGATGACCCGATGATACGATGCCGATGATTACAGCCTCTGTTGATTTTTCCTGGCCTCCCACTCCATTTGAATCCAATTTCGCCCACCTAACTAGCCTAACCCTTGCATTTTCCTACTAGCATCTGTATGATTGGTCTGTTGGTTTAAGACTCAGATTTATAGCACCGACTACTGCCCACTACTAGGGGTCGGGGCATATTTTTGGTGTTATTATCTTTTAATTAGTCTATGCCATGGTAGGGGTCCAGTGTACATACATATTTGTTTACTTTTATATTATCCTTGTACCTGCCTCCAGAGGAAGATGTGAATAACTGCCGCCAATGGTGGGAGACTGAGATTATCATTGTCAATGGTTTTTATTATCTTATTTTTTCCCATTTAAAATATATTATTTGCGGCCATCCTGACAAGTTACGGTGTCTATATTCCAAATTACATAATTTTCTGTCTTGTCTGTAGCCCACAATAAAATTGAGAAGTGACCGCCAGCCACGATTTTGCTGTTATGAGTAATAAGTCAAAAGAGATACTGATGATTAAAATATGTCAAATGAAGAAAGATCTCATGATGCTGATATCATGACTATGGGCAGTATTCGTTTTGTTGGCATCCGTGATATTAATGCTCGGTAAATTAACTAACCCCACAAACCATACCGCGCTATTAATATGAAAATACCCACATCACCGACCACATAATTGGCGTACCGCAGTCGTGGGGGGCTTTTCTGTATGGCGTGTTGTAGTGGCGTGTATGCAAGTGTAATTTTGTAATACGGTAACAACGCGTAAGAAAATGCATTACGTACAGGTATCTAATTGCGATGCTGGATTTAATGAAGCAAGTGTCGGTCGTTGCATGTTTCTGTGTACAACTGTTTCACTTTGTACAAATTATTCATAACCGACTTGTCTTGGAAAACGAGTCCTGTGAGTGACATTCATTGGTTTGTACATCAAGGATGAGCGCTGGATCGTCAACGGTGTCTATAATCATGTCCAAGGGAGCTGGTGGGGGGGGGGGAGGGGGGGCCGTAGGGGTGGTAAGGAGCAGGTGAAATGAAAGGCCTGATTCATACGGATGTGATAAGGACAGTCTGGCCTTGGGTTACATGGTGGCATATTACCTTAAACCCTGTGCGCCTACGGCGTAACGTACCTTTGGCATAATGACCTTGATGCGACAGGCAAAGTAATGACGTTGACGACAATTATTGCCCTTCTATTGAAGGCAGACAGATATTATGAATTTTGGCATATCAACATTTGCTCAAACAACGGTACAGTGATAACACTGATAATATTATATTCGCATATGCTTGTGTCATAGCTACATTTCGCACAGTTTAAAACAGCATTACTTATCTCATTATATTATCTCTTGGCTACAAGAACAAGATATGAATATGGCATAAACATGTGCTGTAAACTTAAAATTAGTAGAACATTCTCTATAATAACAGCCAAACGTCACCAGTGACAGCTTCATACATGACCCATACATGACCTAACCCTGACCCTCTCACACATCAGACATGTCCTTATGACACGACACAATCCGAAACTACACTACGCTAGACCTTTTCATGCCGCGGGGATTTTATCCCTATTACCAACACCACCACCGCTCTCATGCCCACCAATCTCCACCTCACCCCCTGAGACAACCACACCCGCCCTGCCCGTTGTGTACCCAGAAGCCACCAGTGATTTTATAGTTTCTGTATTGAAGGACAAGGATGTTGATTAGAGCGAGGTGACTGAGGTACATATAATAGTGTATTATATGTTATTAGCTACTTTAACAAGTTGATACTTTTTCATTGCAATAGTCGTGATAAGTCACGCACCATCTTGGTCATACAGTCACCAATTCTGCCCCAATTGAACGCCTTTATTCCGATGGATGGTATCCGTAAAACCATTCTATATCCGGTAACAGCAACGTTACCTTGGTAACACAGACCCATCGCAACTCAAAGATGCCCTTGACCTTGACATTCACCTCTACTGTCGATTCGCAGTCTGCGATAGCCATCGTAAGGCTCAGTGAATAATTGCCTAGCAGACCGAAAAAATGATAGAAAATCCATTAGACAGGAGGAATGCACTTGCAAGCCATCACCATGGAGACTGGAGACTGGAATTTGACATCACAGCGATAATCCTTCTTGGCCTTAACGTTAGCAGTTATTTATAGACCTGCACGGGATGGAGACCACTAATCGATGATGCCTTGACGCCGGCAGTACCAACGGTCGTGAGTCATATCTTGCCGGACTTCGTGATCGTGCTGATAGATATAACACAAACCACTGAGACAGCTAGCTGGAGTGATTATCTTCCGTCCATTAACGTCAGCGAGAAGTGAGTGATAGCTTCATAGTTTCACCCGACTCGATAGTAGAGTATATGGAGGCATGATTGGGGACGATTAGTCGTGGTTTGGTTGGTTTGAGATGTTAATCAGACTGTGTGCGCTATCGAATGCTGGCTTATCTAAAACAAACCTTCAATGTATTAGTAACGTTATCGCTAAATTATAACTTAATGCATAATTTACTTTACGCCTACCACGTGATTATAGTAGAAAACATGTGCAAATTTAACCCACGCTTCTGCTGCATGACTACTTCCTCTTCCTCCCGACTGTCAGTTTGAACAGCGCAATGGCAGCTTCGAGCACATCTGTTGATAGCAACTGAGAACACATCTGTTGATGCCAACTGAGAACACATCTGTTTATACCAACTGAGAGCACCTCTGTTTATACCAACCGAGAACACATCTGAACACATCTGTTTATACCAACTGAGAACACATCTGTTTATACCAACTGAGAACACATCTGTTTATACCAACTGAAAACACATCTGTTCATACCAACTGAGAACAAATCTGACGGGATTTGATTTGCGATTGCTTTGAGACCGTCCAACTGAGAACACATCTGATTATACCAGTTGAGAACACATCTGAACATTCGGCAAATGTTATGCAGACGTTCGGCTGGCGTTGTGAAAGCGTTAGGTACACGTGGAGCTAGTGTGAAAGCTGACGGGATTTGATTTGCGATTGCTTTGAGACCGTCCTTGCCGGCACGCGTCACGACTCTAGTAGTCTTGCTGCAACAACTGACTTCAGTTTCAGCGTGTGAAATAATTAATCAACCCTGTTCTGACTCTCTTGGCAAAAAGCGTCAGGCACAAGCAGTAATTGTCATCGTATCTTTATTTTAATTTTTTTCCTGTCTCCCCTTTTTCACAGTCGGAACATCGAAGTAATATATACTATGAATAGTCTAAAGATAAGAACAGATGAGGTTCTGTTATTGATGGGAGTACCGCAGAGTGCACATAGGTAGAGGTAGCCAACAGCAAGGACAGTAAGGACATCAAGTCGATTATTATAACGATCACATTATGTATTTAGCCTGGCGGTAATTGTCGAATGACCTTGAATTGCGCCCGGTGTGGTAAAATAGACGTTCCCAGCCTTCAAGGTCAAACTCGGATAGAAAGGATGGAAGGCGGCTTACATCATCATATCTTTCGATCACGTCGTGGTAATTATGAGATAATGCGGGGGACATAACCAGATCATGATGAAATAAGCCAAGCACGATAAAGTTCAAGGTCAGACGTTACGGGACACGTCAGTCATTTCAATAATCGGCTTTGTCGCTTGAGGAAATTAGCCATCAATTCGGTATTGGAAGCTCATCCATTGTGAACCCATCGTACGGAATACCACCTGTCTATTCCGGGATCTGATTTAGGGAAGGTCATTTGTAGTCACCGCCGCTAGCCGCCGTCCGCACGTGGTATTGTGTACTCACCCGGACCAGTCAAGCCGTCCGCATGCAATGTGTAAACCCCGTTTAGGCCAGGTCTCGTTGGACATCCCTGCGTCCTGTATCTAATCTGCATAATTCTCCCCTGGGATCGATTACTGCAAATCACTCTCGGTTGCCAAATACATTAAAAAAGTTGTTAACGTAGTTACAGTTGTAATGGTCGCACCACTGACCTTATTATGCAAGGTCGGCCGGAATCCTTATGGCTAATGTGCAAAATTACAACATAATATACACGCAACTTTGAACTTTCCACAATTAAGACTATCCGATCAATATTCCTGCTGTTCATGTCCTAACATCCCACCCCGACGGCCATTTCCAGGCCAATGGGGGACATCGAACCGCCACCAAAAAGTGTTCACGATAAATTATAACACTTTGGGCAAGTGAAATCCATTGACGCTTGCTTGTGGTCATCTTGTGGTCGAGTACAGCCGCTGACGTCTCAAGGTCATGGCCAAGGTCACATGTAGACTATAGCACCCTTGATTCCGGACGGACGGTCACTGGGAGGGTCCCCGTCATATTGACCAGGAAGTTAACTTAGACTTCAACTTGTGACTGAGGAATAATCGAAGCATAGAGATCTGTGCTTGCTGCAGCGCCCCTATTAATGCGAGTGATCCTTCCCGCCAGGTGTCAGTAGGGTTTTGAAAGGGGTAAATGGCAACACGCGACAAAGGCATATTTGGAAATCGACATTCGACATTGACCCCCAAATTCATACACTGGGGATCTGAAAAAGCGACATCAACACAGATTTTTTTTTTAAACGACACTATACTTACCCAGAAAGCGATACGGGGCGTCGTAAAAAAATCGACATTCGACACTGAGAATTTAAAAAAATCTACACTGGACACTAGACCTCTGCCTTCTTCCAGACCCTTGTCACAGTATGCAGCCGAGATTGCGTTTTCAGCCGATACAGATCGTATGGATGACCAGACTAGTCACGTCAAGTCAAGTCAAACATCACATGAGAGTGATGGAAAACCGCGACGCTCGGATCCTATATAATAGGAACTCTATCCTTTACATGTTATTTTATGTTTATGCTTCTTACATAATTTGAAGTAATATCATTGGTTCAGTATAGATCATATTTTTTGCGACAAAACAACGTTTGGACGATCAACGAAGATATAATTTAAGCATTATACGGATATTCTCACTGCGCAGCCATTCCAGCTCCAGAGACAATATAATTATTCAATTTAATGTTTGCAATATACTTGCGATAAAAACCACGTCGCTTTATTTGGTCAAAAACAATTTCTTAATTTCTGAAATAAAACTTGATCTAAAGATTCGATACCGCTTTCCCGGAGCTAGCTTTCCGACTATAATTTCATTTGGCTAGCCTCTTCATATGACGACAACGAGTTCTTATACTTTACATAATTAACCTGTGACACGCTTATTCCATTAACATCCGTCAATATTTCACGTGTAAGTCCTGCCGGGTCATCAACGACAAATGGTTTTCTTCACTCAGTTTTTAGGCTGAGTGAACCACAATTGTATTGAAAGATAAACAAAATCCCGTTTTGAGTTCTTGTCGTTGGCATGTTATTTTTGTGTTCTGTATTATTGTACGCATTTTATCTGTCTTTCTGATTCCTAGACCGTGCAAAAATGACTTGTTGAGCTTGACTGGCTTGTATATTTTTGAAAGCAATTGATTTGCCTACCTCCGCTAACTCCATAGGAAGATGAAAAAGAAAGACCAGAACCTCTAAGTATTTGTTCAGAAGGGATACGCCGCATCTCGGTCATGTAGTTATTTCCCCAGCTATCCAGAACAATGACTGGATTCGATATACGGAATGTTCTAAAATTAGAACTAGAAGGCTGGGCGGGCGTAAAATAACGACGGCGAGATGAAACCGGAGGAAGCCATAGAAGTAGCACACCCTAGGCAGACATTGCAGCTGATTGAATGACATAGCCGCTCTATAGGATTGTGTATCGTTTTGCGCTGGCTCATTTGCATGACATTTACTAAGAATTGACCGGGTCCGGACCTCCCACCTCCTTTATTATCGCCCCGTGCCGGCCGCCACCGCGGCTACTGTCGCTAAGGCCGTGTTGTTGGACTGGTATTACGACCAATATATTTCTGGTTCGGGTCATAAAGCGTGCGACTAGTGGCCCAGAGTTCAGGCTAGTGTGTTAGGGTTGGGGTTTGTGCCGATGCTTGGTCGCAGTTTATAGCTGCGATCATGTACAGGAATAGAGTAGCTGTGGCTGCTGATCGATGTAACAACATGTAGTTTAGGTTGGGGACTTGGCCAATTGCTCCTGTGCACGTTGAAATGCATTTTCAAAATTTATTCCCAGCCAGCACGACCACAATGTGCCGACGTCGGGCCGACGACGACGGATGATTGGCCCGACGTCGGCAAACCTCATCGGGCCGAGGTCAGGTTTGCTCATCGAATCGTCATCGGCCCTCCGACAATTATCGGCCCGATGCAGGCCCTCCGACAATCATCGGCCCGACGCAGGCCCTCCGACAATCATCGGCCCGACGCAGGCCCCTAATTGGTGTGCCATTTGATATAAATTACTGCTCTCTAGCTAGCTTGTGACATCGTGACAACTGAACCTAAAGGCAGAAGGATCGATCAAACATAAATAGGCTTTATCGACATGAAATAATTAACGCAGTAACAACAACTTAGATTCACGTCAGATGGACTTTATTGATCCATGGTAATTTTCACGCCCGCTCCGTGGGATCCGGCCGGTCCCTCCGCCTGCGCCCCCCATCCCTGTCGGCCGCGCAGCGGAACCACTCCTTCGCCACGGACTCCACTTCTGCGTTTGTGGCTGTGCTTTGTGTCTTGCGTACCGCTTCTGAAAATGTAACGTGATAGTCATGAATCATTTGTAAGCTAAACCCAACGAGCACAAACAAACCACCTCTACGGAAACTACAGCAAACAATGTATAATTCTGTAAGAGGGCAGACAAGTACCACACTACTCAGCAGAGAACATTGATGGTTGAATGTATTTTCAGGACGCGTTCACCATTCAAGGTAATATCGTAGCAGGGATTCATCACTGGCGTGCATACCATATCATGAAGGTCAAAATGGAGATCGTATATTACTCACTGAACAACACCTCCTTCAAGCGGAGGGCACAAAAGGCAATCTTCCCACCCCTCCCGGACCAGTTGATGCGCGTTGCGAGGGTGTTGCCCAGCAGCTCCCTCAGCAACCTGCGGACCGTGTCGCTGACGGCAGTGCCGCCGATGACAGCCAGATAGTACACCTGCAGACAGACGAAATCATTGCTACACCTAGGAGGCAGCATAAACATACTTCACCATATGTAACATTTCAGCACCAGGATACCTGCAGTACAGAGGTTCTATTGACTAGTTTGTACCCATGTTTTACAGTGATTGCGTTAGGTATGCCTGTGGGTGAGTGCAAGTGTCTCCTTAAAACTATAGGACATCCGAAGAATAATGGGACATTATTTTAACTGAAATATTTCGTAGCCTGCTCACTAGGTATTTACAACGCGCCACCATGTCTCCACACAGCTCAATGAAATGCGTCATTTGAAATTTGTGTACGACAAATGACGCAGGACGCGTACCTATCATAATCGCTGTGTTTTACTGAATACCATTATAAAATTCATACATACAGATAACATGTATACATAAAATATAACACGTCTGTATTATTTTATAAAATAACATTTGGAGAATTGCGGTTGCACAAATCTGTTTGTATTAAAACGTGACCGTTTTTTTAGTTTTTTACTAATAACAATTATACATATAATGACCGGACACCGACCACGCGCTTCTCCGCTTCTGGGAGGAGAAGTTTCCTTTCTAACACCTCCAGGTCCTCCTCGCGGTGAACAGGAAGGTGGATACCCTCTGGAAGCTCCATATCCAAGCTGTCGGTTGTTTGTAGGCGCCTCAGAATTTGTCCAAGCAGATGCTTCTGTGCAGACTGCTCTGCTCGTATCTCTTCCAAGAGAGAAAAGAGCCTGACATCTCGTGCTGCGGACAGAAGCATGATAACTTACAAAGTTGATTGACGTGGTAAATACATAAATACGTGGTCAGTAAAATGCTAATGTCTACCGAATAGATTAAGTAAGCATCAGTTGCACTGACTTGAAGATTTAATGATTCAACATGTCGGAAACCGCAGTTACAACCACCCAAGCACATAATTAAGTCTTCTATTATCACCATAGTTTTTCTTTTTAATATTTTGGTGGATAACGTTAAAATGTTAAACTTAAGCAAGGATTAAACAATAAGATGGTTATGTAATCTTTCAAATCGTTTTACCATCGTGGGCTTCCGGGGGATGCCCAATTGAAGCCAGAGTCGCAGAAACAGCTGGACCTGGAGATACTGGCAAAGGAATAAAAAAAACTAAGGTAATCCAATATTATATCTTATGAAGACATATAACATATGAATGACAATCAAACCTCCTATTTCTATTTACTTTCATTTTTTTTCTTCCATTTATTTCGATTATTTGGAGGAACCCTATCCATGCGAACAATAAGCACATCACCCCGAAAGGACCAGACCTCCACACTGAGAGTATTGGACGACAGATCGTGCAAAACGGATTCCTAATGGCGTCATCACCTTATCCACAACCGCCTCGGGCACCTTACAACGCCTATAACGCATAATGAGGGATATGATGTACCACAGGTTCATGATGTCTGGCTAATAAATGAGTACCTACCACGGCGTGTTGCAGGAATAACCTGAGGAGTTCTGGCCGCATGAGGCGATGACAAGCGGGTCTGGAGCACTTTAAAAAGAGAAACGCTTATTTCAAAGAGGCTTGTCAATCAGTAAATCCATGAAGACAAATTAGTGCTTCAAACTAAAACTGCTTATGCTTATTGAAGACTGATTTTACAACAGTATCTGTTAATGCGTGGCTATTAATTATAAGTAAAAACACCTGCTGGAAAGTGGCGTAGAGTTTACATCTACAGGTTTTTCCGGGGCCGGCGATGGTAGTCTGGGCTGGGACACTAGAGCAACAGAAACAGAACCATACTAGAAGCATAGGCAAATAAGGTAATTATTGCAGAATGTTGCAATATGGTGCGCACCGAGAGTTTTGTCCATCAGCGATTCCAATTGCCTCTGCCAGCGTGCGATTAGGGAACAAGAATTTATATTCCCCGAAGACTGATATTCAAATAGTCCCCGGATTCGAACAGTTGGTATCAACGACCATCGCAGGGCGTGGCATGGCAGTTTCCTGAGACGTTCATACAAGCGACGGACCGACAGTACGGGTAAACATGTGTCCCCGTTTTTATCATCATGTCGCCGCATGGTTTACACAAAGATGCTTCTTGACAGTCCAACTATCTCTTACATATTGTAATCAAGGAATAGGGCGTGGTGTAGAAATTACCATTACTATTCATATTGGAGTATTCATCATCCTCGTCGTCACTGTATACCTGTGGCTGATTGCAAGCAATAATATAATGCACTGAATCATACTACATAGTGAATTAGTATAGGCTAATTTAATGAAATAAGTGAGATAGAATCATATTGACACTGTCATACTGAGGCAATGACACATACCAATGGCGTATTGGCTCAGGTCTCTGAAATCATAGGGAAAGGATCAGATTGATACCGTAATGTGATGCTAAAACAATTACAGATAGTATTTTTTCTGATACTTATTATTACTCTTTTTCTCTGGCAAACAGAGCTAATATCTTTGAAATGGGGTACTATCGTATTGAACTAACAACTGGAATACTGGTTAATTTGTAGGCACATGCCAAATTTAATTTATCCAGGGCTAACCGTCGTTTTCTCTTTGAGCGTCGCACACCGTCCTCCTCCTCTGACATATCGTCATTTGTCGACTTTAGGTCACTGTGAACCTCAGCAATGGCCAGCTTCCTGCGCGCTTGCTCATAGGAATCTGGAAAGGAAATATGTGTATTCGATATTGGATATCTGTCGAAAAATACACTTGACTCTGAGGTATGGCATGTTGCACTAAATGTTATCTCATATTTTTAATATAACTAACATCGAGTTAGATTAGAGTTAATAAATGAGTCACTTTATTCTCATTTATGAGTCAGATTCGGGTCGCAAATATTAAATAATGGGTATTATCAACTAAATACCTGATTCATATAGTACTTCAACAGCATATCTCATCCAGTCATCAGAAGGAAATTCCCTTGCTTTCACGGCCTGGTTCAACTTGGGGGCTTTGTACGGCGGCCAAGCAATGCTATTAGAGCTCTCAAGCCATTCCATTGGAATGATCGCCACGGAACAGTTGTCCAGAAACTCGACGACTAAATACATTTCTGCAGATGCTTTTTGCATTGAGAC
Source organism: Arenicola marina (assembly GCA_964019135.1). NCBI lineage: Eukaryota > Metazoa > Annelida > Polychaeta > Arenicolidae > Arenicola > Arenicola marina. The sequence goes on from OZ025263.1 coordinate 29,490,123, forward strand.
ACACATTTTATCAGATGGTTTTGACGCAAAAATGGATGCAACCACAAAACTATAAATCAACAATTTAAAACTGATGGAGGAGAGGAAGAATAATAAACTTTTCTTTACAGGGTAAAATAACATATTTACCAATGATACTAGAAATGGAAAAGCATTTAATTTGTCCACTCAACTGTGATACTTTGAGAACACCCAGTTGAGATGAGGCCAAAGGATAGTCAAAGAAATCAGACGCTTCTCTGAACTCTTCACACAGTACAAAACTCTCCTCGGTATGAGCACAATAAAGAATATTTCTGATTAACACATAGTTGGGCCCAATTTTTACACAATTGCCTCCATGACATACAGAGAGATGGAGATTATTGTAGTTGATTTCTTTAAACTGTGACAAATGTGACAAGTGCCTGGGTATGGCTGCTACAGTATGTTTTTTCTTTGGCATAACATTGTGTTGGGCATCTGAATGATCTTTAGTGTATATCCTCTCTGATATCCGGCGAATCACTTGTTGAAGAGGTAAGTTTGGTTTGCGCACACACTTCTTAAGTTTTCCCAAGAAGTTTTCAAATGGAAAGGCTGAATATGAATCTAATGGCCCAAAATTGGTAACATCTGCTGCCAAGTGAGTGAGACCATGAACATTATAGACAAGCATATCCATACCATATAGAACTCCAAACTGTTCCACAAAGAGGCACAAAATGTCATGAGCATACTCACAGTGTGTCTGATAATGTTAGGGACTTGCAAGGCAGTTAATTCCAACAAACAACAATAAAAAATGTTGGTAACATTCAGCAGACACAATTTTTTTCAAAGCTAAAGGACCTGTATACAGCAAGAATTGGCGAAGTTCTGTCGCCTTCCATCGGTCCACCTCAAGAAAAGATCTACACTTTCGAGGGAATTCTCTTGGCAAGTGGGCTCGAAAACTCAATAGAAGTTCAGAAATTTGATTAACTGCATTGGCTCCAATTCTTGAGATTCTTCTCTTAGTAGAGACAGGCCCTCGCAACCAAAGGCACATTAAACGTTTCATAACCCCAAGATACACAGGATGCATAGCATCTAAGGGCAGCTGGGTTACCAGCCCAATGGATAGCTCTTTCAAAGGAGATGGACCAAGATGGTGACCTTCATCTTCCATCTCATCGAACTGAATGTCTGTTCGCACAGGACCATTTATAATGGGAAATGTCATTCTTCTATTCGACCAAAGCCTTTTTTGACAACATTTGTCACAACCAAAATAACCTGTGTGTCCTTTGGTTTGCTTGAGAAAGGAACGAGCTGGTGTATCACAGACAATGCAAGATATTTGAATGACAAAGGCCTGATTCCTTCAATTTGCAGCCCATTCTGTTCAATATCATTCATTTCAGTAATGAAGTTTTGAAGGTATTCATTTACATCACCTGGCTTTTTATTTCCACAGAAGAGTCCAACAACAAAAGGGTCACTCTGTACACGCCTTGCTATCCTAGCCAATATTGGCCAAAACTGGGTGTTTGCACTCTTAAATAAAGGAAGCCCATCTACATTAACTTGTAGAAAAATACTTTCGCCACCATCAAAGTTGAACTGCTGGTCAGAAGTTGTCTTTCTAATGCTCTCAGCCAACCCAAAGTGATAATAGGAACCATCAGTAATATCACGAATATTGTAATTCCTGCAAGTGCCAAGCAATGTTCGTGGATCTTTTGGTAGCTCGGTGTGATTTATTCTCAAAATTTGTAATAAGGAAGAAAGAGCACTGTGAGAAATTTGAAATTCAGAGGCCCATGCAGCTAGTTGATTCCGCAGTAAGTGTACTTCATCTTCAGCATCCTCAAACTCGCTGTCAGATTTACTGAACTGATCAATATCATCAGCTTCTTCATTGCCATTGAAGTAGTCATACAATTGTGAACTACAATCATTACCAGAATCATTTTTCTCCTGGTTCATTTGGGTAATCATAATTATCTCTGTATTCTTCCGCTAATACTTCTTGTTCATAGTGAGATGTTGCAGTCTCATCTGATGCCAATGCTGGAAATGGTATAGTTGCACCAACACATTTTTTACTTGAAATTGCCTGTAAGTGTTTAGATACCTTTGCTTAAATTTTTCGTTTTTTAGTCCAATATGAAGGCATTTCCATATTGCACTTGCTTCAATATTGAGATCCTAAATTTAAATTGTACTTAAAAAAACTTAATAATTTTCCTGATAATTCTACAACAATAACAACCTTTTGACCAGATGCAGCGACTCAGTGTGAGATGAGTCAAAAGGATTCTGATTTTAAATAATCAGGATCCTGATTAAGATTTTATATGTATTTTATTTGGGATTATATTTAACAGCAAATTCAGTCTATGAAGCTATATTTAGTTTTAAAATAGTTTGAGGATTTTTACTGCTTGCATGATGAACCAATTTCTTTTGTTGATTTGGCTAGAGATGTAGATCTAAGTTTAGTTTTCAATAATATATTTTGCAGCCATAGCCAATACACTGATTGACAGCTGAGTATCTGAAGATAACATTTGCTCAAAGAGAAAAATAAAGTGAATTATATCCTGCAGCTTGATCTTATCCCCATTATCGCTTCGCTTATATGATAAACTTACTAGATCAGACAGGGTCTGGGATATAATCTAGCTTTTGTGAGCGATAATCGGGATCGGGTCAGAATGTGCAAGATTAGGATTACGGATTGATCCTACGACATTCATACAAAAGGGGTCAAATAAAACAGATTGCACGAAATGTGAAGACTAAAGCTAGTAAGATTCAGTGGCCTAAGTACGTTGCTAAATGCTTAATTACTGGAGTGCACTTGAGAGCGCTAACTTTACCACTTGACTGGAGTAGCTCGGCGCCAAAAATGCAAAATGTAGGCCCGCACCCGGCCTCGCCAGCTTTGTCAAAAAAGTAAATTTAACAGATTAATGTCATAATTACAAGTCAGGTACCAGTACTATATTTTTTCAACGGCTCCTAATAGCTCTAGGTAATAACTGAACAGTCATTTGCAATGATATGATGTGTTGCAAGTGATTATCTATTCACCCCGAACATCTCTTTGGACTATTTAAGTTGTCACCTGGTGGCGCCACAACCGGCATGACAATCGGGTATACAGCGGGCCGAGGTCGATGAAACCGCCGACGGTGGCCGATGATCGCCGACGATTCGCCGACCTCGGCCCGACAGAGCGTGCTGGCTGGGTTGTCGCTTATAATTTTCTAGTTTTCTAAGCAATGAAAATGTACACATATTTGTTATAATATTCAAGAACAAAAACACAGATATGGGTCCTACGTAATCTTACTGGAGCCAAACACTATACACAAAACTGTTACCATAAATGGGTTCTTCGACCGTGCCGCAACACAATCGAAATGTATCTATACTGACAAAATAAACCTGTCTGTCTGTCTGCCTGAATGAATGCCTGTCTCGCCTATGCACAAGTTGCATGCACCGGCTGCCACCTTGGATGGTGATCAAGCGAGATAAGCGATAAGCACCCAGCGACATTGTTGATACATCCAAGGCGGCCAATGGCGCATGTAGCGGGTATAACAGATATAATTTGTATGCTTACTACTACGTCTAGTGAACCTAGTTCATACAAACTGAAGAACCGTTATTACATGTTAGTCTCACCGCCCAACGCTCCCGATAATGAGAATATTTATGCTCTCATAGCTTTGCTATATCCCGGTTGCGTATTTGAATGTCTTGTTGGGTTCGGTACACCATGACCTTAAACTGGGAGTAGGACATGCGGAGCAGCACTGACCTACCTACTTACGCTAATCGTTATACAGCTGCTCATAAAGGTCGCTACTTATACTGCTAGGGGGTGGGTAGGGGTGGGCGCGTATTGGGGCGGGACGGGGGTTGGGGAGGTGGTGATTGCTTTACATATCATCCATCTTATTATTCCCCCAGGGATCCTTGGCGTAGTTTAAGGTACGTCTACAACGGTAGTGTAAGACACCCATTGATCCGACCAACCCCAGCCAAAGCATCGTCCTCAAAACAAAGATCTTCCTATGCGGTCTGTCACTTAGTTGGCTGCTTGCGACCAAACGCTTTAGACCCTTTAGGCTATACTGCGATAGTGAGAAGGGCAATGTAGAGTGGCGCCATGTATCCAGGGTTAACCTCCCTACACCACACAATACGAATTGCGACCCACGCGGCTTGCTTGATTCCACGTCCAATGTCGTGACTAGTATGGCAGCCCTGTGCGCGCGGTATCCATGGTTATGCAGGGGACGTGTTAAACTGCCCACTGAACAAAAATCGGCTTCATAGCACAAATGGCTTGCTATAAGAGGAAGACCCGATACATTTTGAGCAATGGTTGTCGGGAAGGCGCAACACATCAAATAGAGGGATAGGTATGGCCAGACGGTCGGATTGGCATGGAGACATGATTCGAGATTGTCTCATACCAAGCTCAACCGGAAGCCCAGCGTCATGAAAGCATATTGGAAAGAATTCAGTGTTGTCGTTCCAACCAGCAGAATTGCTGTTTTGTCTGCCGCCTTGATATTATCCGAGTCTTTTTTTTCATATTGGTTTAATTTAGAAGCGGGAGGCTTATCTATAGCAAGTCGCAAGGACTCAGAAGATGGGTTTGGGGGACATTGACATCATGAGGAATGTGTGTGTGTAGGGATGGGTAAGGGGATGACTAGGGGTGGGGAAAGGACTGTGCTGATACATAACTTCTTTCTCTCTATACTTTACATCTAGCATATAATATAATATAATAGACTAGAAAACTGGAGAAGGAATTTTGATTACATGCGGGTGTTTACAGCAGCCACACCTGTGTGGGGGATAACGCCCTGGGGTGTGGGATAAGCCCCGTTCTGACATATCCGCAATGCTAGGTGCAAGTCAAGTCGATGTCCCTTTATTTTCACCATGTGCATAACGTGTACAACAAAAATCGCGGTAACGAAACTGAAGCTGTGGTCATAAAAGAAGTGTTTGATTATACAGGAAGACATACCAGAAATTAGTGAAAGGTGACCCCAACTAAGGCCATCTTGGGCCGCTATCGTCCGGGTCGCCTGAAATTTGGATCTCAATATCAAAACATCCAAGCGTACAAAAGAAAGAAACGCATGCTAAACGATGAGACTTGGGAGCCGGGAAAAAATGTTAAGAATGGTGTGACCGTGTGGATCGTTTCATATGACCTTCACGTCCTTTTATTAAAGCAATGTAAAGGTGCAAACCCCAGGGTAAGTTGTAACGACTGTATGTCAATCAGACCCATTGTTGGCGATTGACATTTAAGTGGAAATCAGGGCACACTCGGTCCCGGGCCTATCGGGCTACGTTATGTCATCTGCGACCTCATCAATTGCTTGTCCATCCACACATGTCGACCATATGCTTCCATGACAGGCGGCAAGGTCGTCGAGGAACCGTATCCTAATTACTATACGTATTAAACATGAGTTAATACGTACAGTTATAGCTGTAGTAGTACAGTAGTGAGTGATGGCGTGACAAACGGTGAATGGAAGTTGAAAGGGAGAAAGAGATGGGAGGAAAGAGTGAGAGAGAGGGAGAGAGACAGACGGAGCGGGGGCGGATGTGGGGGTGAAACATGAAACCAATGAAGGTGCCAGGCTCCGTGACCTGTTGATCTACAGATATGTTTGCCAACTGAGTTATGGAGACCCCCCCATCGTATGGAAATATTCACATATGGAATGCATTTGCGGCAGAGACAAAGGCATATTGCCTTTACAGGTCACGACTGACCTACATGTCAGGTACCGTTATTTATATCTCGTCCCATTTATGTGAAGTCTAATTGCCTTGTCATTTCGTTGCGACGATGCAAGCACTTATGCTGACCAAAGGGTCTAAATTCAGAGGGGAGGGAAACTTTCATTTCTTCCTTGTGCCGTTCAAATAATACTTGAGATGGCCAATCACATGCGCTGGTTACCGTCTACGAGCGGCCGCAAAGTGTCCATGGAGTATCCATGCAACATTAATGGTATATTCATGGAGTGTCCATGAAATATCCATGGAGTGTTGTGTGCATGGGGTGTTACTGTCAACCTTGAACAATTTAACCGGTAGCGTAGTTACACTAGTAAATGCTCCAAGTGACCTAATATAGATTCTGGAGCGCGTCTCAAGCATGCACGATGATAGATTGGAAGAAAATTAATATAAAGAGCGGAAGAGACCGGAAATACTCGAGGCCATCCAACACTTCGCCTGACATAAATATGTTTGCAACCAAGGGCATCAACAGTCCATTTCTGGTCGTTTTTATTTCGTGAGGCTTTCGGGATCTCAGATCAGATTGCGTTCTTTTGTACTATTTGCAAGCATTTTTACATTCAACTGACCGTATTGTACTGAAACAGTGATCCTCCTTGCTGACCATGGTATCCGGATTCTCACATGCGCATTATTGTTGTTCTGTAACCGGAATGTACTTACAATAAATAAGTGAAATTTGAAGTTCGTTTTATGGACAATCGATCCCTGGTTTAAAGGTCACTGATAATTAAGGTAACACTTCTTAATAATATGGTGATCTGATTTCAGATTAATGACTAGAGGTCGTTACCAAATACGACACCAACTTTTAGTGTGCTACTAGATCCATATGGACTTGTCCACCATTCTATATGGACGTACATTACATTATCACGACTGTCGTGTTGCTTAATTGCATCGTAGACACATCCACAGAGTCAATGCCAGCGAGCCTACAATATGTATCAACGTGTTATTAATGCGGCTCCTCTTCCTTGCCACCAGGCTCATCTGTCACTGGTCATAAAAGGGGTCGTTATTCCATGTTAGGAAGAACCATTGTTTCAGTATAGCTCACGTATGATTCACACCGCCTATCATCTACCATGACGATACATTTTGTAGACTCATGAACATGGACCGAGCTATGGCCTATAACTTACATGAGGCGAAGGGATTGGTAACTGTACAAGCCAAGGACAAGATCCAGGTCAAGGACAAAGTTTCTGCAGATATTGAATTATGAGTCACACGTGACGGTCTGAAGAGTCAGTCCATACATACATCAAGGCAGAGAACAGACAATGCAACACGCCAAAGGACAATTATTGTGACTGATGCGGTCACACGTGTCCGCCATAAGTCTTAGAGTCAGTCTATATAAACATCAAAGCAGAGAACAGGGAATGTGACACAGCAAATGACAAATATTGTGCCTGATTCTAGGCGGACCGCGTGGAGGTCACGAAGAGGTCGAGTTCATGTGGGCGTCTAGCTGTTAGCACTGCCATCTTTACGACCCTTCGGTCAGCATAACTATTTGTCGCCACCCCGTTGGCGCTGAACGAAACGTTAAGTCAATTAGACTACAGAGGACTGGGACGATATATGCAGTGATGATATCTGACATATATAGGCCACCAGCATGACTTAATAGCAATGTGCCTTTGAGATAGCCGAGGAGAAATTTGAGGGGTGAATACGTCGCTGCATGGGAGCTTCCATTAATCAAGGTTCATGCCCGGTAGCTCATTGGGTTAGATCGCTCTCCTTGAGTGTTTTGGTCGCCTGAGAGCCGTGGATCGATAGTTCGATGGTTCGAGCCCCGCTGTGGCCATGTCTGTGTGGCCGCAGGATAAAGGTTCCATGTCTCTTTTCGCAATGAGTAAGTTACCCCCGGGGACATGGCTCTACCCTTCCTTCCTTCTCCCCTTTACGTGTCTCTCTCCCTGGCAACTTCCATTTACCGTTTGTCACGGCATCACTTACCACTAGAGGTATAACTGGCCGCAATCATGTCTAACACTATAGTAAGATACGTTTCCTCCACGACCTTTCCGCCTGTCAAGGAGGCACATCGTCTATATGTGTGGGTGGACAAGCAATTGAAAGGCGAAGGAAGGACAGACGTTACAAATTAACATGGGTTGGGCACCGGTTATATTGCTTAAAAACATTCTGGGGACGTAAACTTCATATGAAAGGCGTGATTACTTGTCCACAGGGGTCGCACCATTCTTGACATTTCTCGCCTCCCAAGCCTCCTTGTGTAGCATGCGCCTAACATTTCGGACATGTTAGAAAGAGCTTGGATTTATCCCACATTGCAGCCGCAGTTGTAAACACCCGCATTCAGTCAACATTTCGCTGCCAGTTCTCGCGTCTAGATTAATTTGTATCTGAGATATGTTTCATGCTAGATATTAAGCATGCCAAAAAAATATTAATATTATCAGCCCAATTCATCCCCCCCCCCACCACCCCCACCGCCGCACCAAGCCCATACACATACACTCCTGACATTGTTAATGTATCTCAACACCTTTTGAGTCTTCCACCATGCGACTTGTTATAGATGAGCCTCCCGCTTCTAAGTCAAAACGATATGCAAAGATTCGGGCAGTAGCAAGGCAGCAGAGCAGCAATTCTGCTTCCGTCAGTCCCTTTAATACGCTGAGCTTCCGCTTGATCGTGGTAGAAGACAATCTATAACCGACTCATGTCCCTATGCCAACATCTCTCTATTCGATATATTACGTCTCTCCGGACAACCATTGTTCATAATGTATCAGGTCTTCTTCTGGGCCTGTAAGCTCAAACGGCGGGGGCCAAATATTTTGCCACTCAATGCTAATGTCCTGCTCCAGGGCGAAATATTCGCCTCAGACCGTTTCGAACTTATATCGGACCCGGATGTCGAGCTCTTTGTGCAATAAACCTGATGAAGCCGGTTTATCGCTGAAAACCGTGTTTAATCGAAATAACTGGAATATCATTTAAAAACCGTGTTTTTCAAAATTAAGGAAAGAAATATAGTTATTCGTCATAAACTAAGCTTTTCAGCGAAATACCGTGTTAATCGTTTAATGAACCGAGTTAATCGTTTGACAAACCGAGCTAATCGTTTGACAAACCGAGTTTTCAAAAATCCCCCCCCCCCCCTGTCACGTGTCATGTTTGTCTTTAAAACGTGTAGGGGCTTAACCCGGGATACATGGCGCTTCTCTACTATGACCCTTTGCCATTGTCGAAGGTATGACCTAGAGGGTCTAACGCGTTTGGCTGCAAGCTGTCAACCAAGTAAGTGACAGACCGCAAATGAAGATCTTTGTTTTGAGGACGATGCACTGGCTGGGGTTGGTCGGATCAATAGGTGTCTTACACTCCCGTTGTAGGCGTCCTTGAAACTACGCCAAGGCTCCCTGGGGGATAATGAGATGGATGATATGTAAAGCAATCACCACCTCCCCCACCCCCTCCCGACCCGATACGCAGCCAGCCCTACCCACCCTCCTGCAGAACAAGTAGCCAGTTTTATGGGCAGCTGTATAACGATTAGCGTAAATAGGTCTCAGTGCTGCTCTGCATGTCCTTCTCCCAGTTGAAGGCAATGGTGTACCGAACATATCGAGACAGTCAAATACGCAAGAGGGATATAGCGAGAGTGGTGAGAGCGTAGTTGTTATCGGGAACGTTGGGCGGTGTGTCCAATACATATACACGGTTATTCGGATGATGTGACAACAATGTCGCTGGATGCATGAAGCGGGCGCATAGGCGGAATTCAGTGAATTCATTTATGGTAGCAATTATGTGTAAAATTAGTTAGACATGTTCTTGATTATAGGAAATATTTTCGTATTCTCATTTCTTATCCTTGTTCTGCAAATTTCATGTTAGTGATAAATAGTTATTCATTTTATAATGGGGACGAATGAGCAAAGTTGCATGGTTTTTGCCCGAATAAATAAGTTTCAGTTGACTTGCATTAATAAAAATTATTAAATTAAGCAACAAAGTTTGTTTGACCACATTGGTACCAGCGGTAGCTATCGTTTGCTCAGTGCCCGACTTAGGGACCGTTTTGTGATAAATGCTTCTTTCGATTAATTCAAACAAAAAACTATCTAATAATTACTACAATAAATTTTCGAAAATCCATTTCAACGTTCATTCTGCAAAAGATTCTTTGCAAAGCTTCCCACCTAGACTACGTGTCTTACATCGATTAGCATCCACAGCCATAGCGTCTGTAAGTGACGTCACAGACAACGTGCTCACCTCTAGAAACAACCATTCTGGGTACAACGCGTCAGCGGGTCGCTATACTTTACTATGGGCCTCAAACTAGACTCAGTGATGTTTTGGATATGAATGCATTGTCAGACATGAAAACCACATGGAGTAAATGTTTATGGGTGCATCTTTATACTCATACCAGTTTTTGAATCGAAAGACGCTGGTTTTCTGTCCGTTTCACGTCATTACAGAGCTCCCCGTGTTTTGTATATGGGGCGGTGAAGTGTCATGTACCCAAATCCGGATTCGCTTGAGGTGAGCGCTCGCTGTCTGTGATGTAACTTACAGACTACATTCCACCCGATGGTAAATACCGACCGGAGCCATAGCCCGGCGCCCGGAGCCTTAACCCGGGGACCGGAGCCATAACCCGGAACGACAGCCCGGAGCCATGGCCCGAAGCCATAGCCCGAAACCATAGCCCGGAGCCATATCCCGGAGCGATAGCTCGGAGCCATAGCCTGGCGTTCAGAGTCATATCCCGGAGTTATAGCCCGGAGCTACATTCCGGAGTTATATCCCGGAGCCATAGCCCGGAGTTATATCTCCGACCCATAACCAGGAGCCACAGCCCAGTGCCATAGGCCGGAGATGTAGCCCGGAGTTATATCCCGGAGCCATAGCCCAGAGCCGTAGCCATGGCCCAGCGCTCCGAGCCATAGTCCGGCGCCAGAAGCCATAGCCCGGCGACCGGATCCATAGCTCAAAGCTATGGCCCGGAGTTATATCCCGGAGCCATAGCCCAGAGTTATATACCGGAGCCATAGCCCAGAGCCGTAGCCCAGAGCCACATCCCTGAGGTATAGACCGGAGCCATAGCCCGAATTATAGCCCGGACCCACAGGCCGGCGCCCAGAGCCATAGCCCGCGCTTGGAGCCATAGCCCATAGCCATAGCCCATAGCCATAGCCCAGTGCCCAGGGCTATAGTCGAGCTTCGGAAGCGAGGGCGAGATCGCGAGAACGCGAGAGGAAGATCGCCAGGGCGAGATCGCGTTTATACAGTGGGCGAGATCGCGTTTATACAGTGGGCGTGACGCAATTTCGAGGAAACACCCAGTCATGTCTAAAAATAGATGGTTCTCTCCGGTGTTTTGCTTATGAAACGCGGTTGGTCTTAATTTATGACCGAGTCGTTAGTATCAATTTAGAGTCTTTGCGCTATGTTCGGTCATACGTTAAGACCATTCTTAATGAAACCGGCCCCATGCCTTCGCGGAGAACACTCAACCTTAAGACATTAGCCTTGGCGCCGGGCGGGGTTTCTCCGCCGCCCCCCGAGGGCTTTATTACCTAAAGGCGACATATATCTGCCCCAATACCAGTCCAACAACCCGCCCTTAGCGACAGTAGCCGCGGTGGGCGACAAGAGAGGTCCGGTCATCGGTCAATTCTGACTGAATGTCATGCAAATGAGCCAGCGCATAACGATATCCTATAGAGCGGCTATGTCATTCAATCAGCTGCAATGTCTGCCGAAGGTGCGCTCCTCCGGTTGCGGTCCGCATTCCACGGCATCACAGCCTTCTGTTTCCAATCTTAGAGCCGTCCTTTTATCGACCCCAGTCATGTTTCAAGATAGTTGGGGAAATAAATACCTCACGGCGATAGGGATTATCCATAATGGACAAAAAAATACTTACAGGTTCTGGGCTTTTCTGTTTCATCCTCGTAAGGAGGTGGAGAGGGTAGGCATATCGATTGGTTTAACAAACAAGCCAGCCAAACTTAACACAATTTTTAGGCGGTCAAGGAATGGGGTTGGACGGTTTGGAAGAGATAAAATCCTTCATATATGACGAGCATGTCCTCTTGACATGTTGCCTTATTGGGGTACATGAATAGGGTACGAGAAAGCTTCATGCTGTCTATTGAAACAGACCGCCCACGTTATGTGTCTATAATGCCAACCAATCGACCTCATAGTTATTTTTCTCCAGTTTTTATGACAACGGAATTTATATTAATTTTTATAACTATATTACATGATTACTAATGTGCAATTGATCTTGTACAAAATAAACATTAAACTAGATCAAAGACTTCTTGTCCCTATATATAGTTAGATATTAGAACAGAGAAGACCATAGATGTAACTATGGGCAGTAAGCGGAGAAGCGCATCAAAAGTTGTCTCATGGTCCCACTTCATTGCAGAAGATCACTTAGGGCGTTTTCGATTTACCTGAAACCGACGAGAAGCCGACACCATTTTATGAACCCGCGTTTATCGGTTTGCCCACCTATAGGCGAAGGCATCGTTTCATTTGTTTGCAGTTTCAACATGTATGTAGGCCATGACATGGCCGGCCATAATCATGTGCTTATGACGTTGTGCCATTAGATTAGACTGTCCGTGAACAAAGTGTAGAAGTCTGTTTTCATTACATTTATGATAAACTATCGTGTATGCGTTGATCGGAACCGAAACCGTCAAGCCAGCTCTCTCTATACCTTCACGGTTTCGAACAAACCGGTTCTGGTTTCATGCAAATCGAGAACACCATTAGTCACCAAATCTTTTAAAAAATATATTATTCGTTATTTCACCAAGGCACAGGCACAATGCAAGCACAGCACATCCCAAAAACATAATACAGTGAACCGGAAAAAAATCAGATTTGTTTGTTTGTTTTTTTCGTGTATACAAGTACTTTTACCTCACTATGTTCATGTAATATCGATAGAATATGAATTATGTACCGTGCCTTGCCTGTTTTGGAAATAAAAAAATGTTTTAACGTTCCAAAACTACTATAACAGCCTATCATATGGGGCAAACATTTTTTTTTTGTATTAGTACCAATTTAACCTACATATGTATTTGGTTTCTTCCACCACGGCTTCTTCTGCTTATAAAATATTCAAGTATAAATGTTTTAACATGCAAAGATCGTGCTTTTCATTTAACTTATCTCCCCAGCATCGTGTCATATCAATATATGTCTTGAAGGTGAGAAAAATTTGATCTATCAATCTTGGTTTATAGGGCATTCACGGGAAATAGGACCTGGATCATCTCATACCCAACATTTAATCACCGTTACTGTCTAGCGGAACATTTCGTGGATTTGACTTCTTTCCATGATGATCTCAAAAAGTGGCTCGAATCATCCAAATCAATAGTGGCGTTCACCCCGGAAGCTGGCTGAATAAAACCATTTGTCATTGATGAACGAGTAGGAATTATACGTAGATTTTTAACGGATGCTAATGGAATAAATGCGCCACATGCTAATTATTTCTGCAATCTGAAGTGCAGTAACCCCTGTTATGTGATGGTGCTCAATGAATGGAATCATATTGGGGAAGCTAGTTCTGAGAATGCCGTATTGAATCGGTTGTTCACATGTGTGATTTCTGATTATTAGCAGCTGTCAATGAACACATAACATCGCAATCATGACCTACAGTGTCATGAACAGGTATTTGTTGGTATTGCTTTAGCTGATGCGCATCAATGTCAATGTTCTGACATAATGTGTTTTGTAACCCTACATGACATGTCACTAACAACAAATCCCGTGTCCAGCTACAAACTGTCGAGTTCCTTGACGCACCGCGAGGGGGTAAAACGCCAATCCAATGATAGAATCCAATTCGAGGTTCAACCGAGATCGGTAAACACGTTTAATGGAGAAGGAGAAGTCAGTCAGTTCCCTCCTCGTATTATTCCTTTGTCATCAGGGACTCTGTCATCGAGGCCAAAGATTACCCAGCCATCAAGCAAGTCAATAAGTACGTGTCACTGCTAGAAAGCCATGACCATTTAGTGATCACACCACGTATATAGCCTGTAACGACCAGTCAGATTCTCTTCATTATTGATCATTTCCTGCGAGACATCCATTTTGACACCATTTAATGCTGTCCGTGGGCGGTACTTTCGGCTTGGATCCCGGTGGGATATAATCTGGTTCTGACGCGGTATCACTCCCCAAAGTCACATAGGCCAAGGATGAGCTCACGATAGAATTACGATATATCGCTTATTGAGGTATTACTTTCATGTCCCTCACTGGAGTCGTGAAGTTAATGGCATCCAATGGAGGGCGACCGGTACAAAGCAAACCAGTTCCCGTCAGAACGTGTGTTAGACCTTCGGAGATATATGCATACAATATGCATGGATTGGCACGCAGTATATGGCATGAGCGTTGGCGTACAATAGACTGCAGCCATTTTTTTTCAAATTATTATAAAAAACAAATCGCCTTTGATTCTTCTTCTGAAATATGAAATGGATTGCAAAATCATACACGGGCCTCCCACCCCCTCTATTATCACCCGCAGCGGGTTCCCACCGCGGCAGCTGTTGCGAAGGGGAGCCTGTTGTTGGATTGGTATTGGGGCCGATATATTTCACGCTTGGGTAAAAGTCTATTCGTCGTGTCCAGGCTAATGTCTTGCCTAGGATGGCTTGTGCCAATGGGTCATGGTAAGACCATTTACATAAGAGATGTTCACGGTTGCAGAACCGATAAATTGTTGAAAAGAGGTCATTGTTGCTGAGCTCCGGACGAGGGATGACCTTTAGATCACCGACGCCAGAAATGTTTTCATTGTAGTTGTTGGACAGTTATTGGATGTATGCATTAATTAATAGCTTTAGAAATACTTTTTAAGACATCTGTTTCATCCTATCAATCTATGTTTTAAATAGATGAAGGCTGATGCGTGCTCTTAGTTTGAATATGAAAAAGGCACAGCCTTGTGTCGTGTTTCAAATAGCGGTCGGTGTATGTCACGCCACCCATTTCATATGAAAAAGGACTTTATGTTACTCGCAATGGCAATAAGTGGAGTGTGTACACCACTTGTGTGCGAATGGTTGCTTGGTTCGTTGGGTATTCAGGACGCTTTAACCACTTTTGGTCATATCGCGTCAATCGGAGAAGGAAGGACGGGTGGAGTCATGTCTCCTGGGGTAACGCCATATTCTTTGCGTGGCCAGAGCGCTAAATGCTAGCGCTCTAATCCATTGAACCATCGATTTGTGCTCATGGAGGTTACATTATGGTCAGTTACTTTATAACAACATAATTGCATCATTGTTCTATCAGTAAAGATGGACAAAAGCCTGGGAAAAAAATATTTTATCGCATAATGTATTGGCGACAGCTGGGTTTAATCCCGATGACATCACGAAGAGCGATTTTTGCAGGCGAATGGGTTGTAGCGGAAAGGTTTGTCTGTGGATTGTGCAGTTTCTGGGGAGAGGTAGATTATGAACATGCGGGTATTTATGGACAACCCTGTCAGGGGAGTGGGGGCTAATCATTGGCCACATAGCAACGAGGAAGGGGATAAAGCTAACCAACGAAGTACATACTCAACATGACAAATGGAACACATACAAACGGTTAACCAGTATAGGCAACAGAAATAGGAATATTTACGGAATGCGGGCTCCGGCAGCTGTATCTTCCACGTGGTAATGAGCACCAGTCAGTAAACACGACGCTAGAGACGACAGCCGTAAAGAACTGTTGGATAGATGGTTCTTTGGTTGTGTATTCAGGACGCTTTAACCACGTTTGGTCATGTCGCGTCAATGGGAGAATGAAGGGAAGGGCAGAGCCATGTCCCCGCGGGTAACCTGCTACCATTTGCGAAGAAGAACATGGGATCTTTATACTGGGACCACACAGACATGGCCACAGAGATGACGACGCTAGAGACGAAAGCCGTAAACAACTTTTAGATAAAGCAAGTAGATGGCGAATGTGCAGCGCCGTAACGCCGAAATATCATAAATCAAATAAAACATTTTTGGCAAAAATACTTAATCTAAATTGCCTTTTTGGATGTTGTAATACAAAACCGACGTCTAATGTTCGCCAACCATTAATCTTCATGTATTAAACGTCACATGGCGTGTGTGAGTGGGTGGCCCAACGCAAGGTACATTAAAACGACTGAATGATGCAGAAGTTCAAGTGTCACCCCACCATTCATTTCCAATAATGAGTGAAAGAGACTCGTCATTTAATAGCTTCGTTTATAGTCGTCGGAGGGACGAAACGGATATTAATGAAAAAATAGTGAGCATGAGATGTATTGTTCTGGCTTAATTGACGGTGGCTTGAAATGTCAGGTGGTTTTATTGCATGTTGTGTCCCATTTTGTGTTGGGAAAATGACTGCAAATAAAGTCATATCTCACGTCCCACTGCAACATATGAGACATTGCTTCCCGTCCATCTCCACCTCTATCGACCACCTGGCGAGTCCTCTGCCTCATCCACTATGTTGTATTACACTTAATCAGCCCGACATCTCGGCCCGGAGCCTATCCAACCATTGATCCTTGGGCTGTGCGTTCAATCTCTAAGCGATGTTTTGGGTGGGGTTCATGGAAGGCAACAAATATTGTTTCTGAAAAATGGGGTTTGGATTAATCGGAATATTACTTCATGCAGCCCACCGGTTGGCATGTTTTTGCAAGATACAAATATATCATGTCCTCCTTTGAAACGGTATATGGTTCGCTCCCGTGATATGGTTCCTCTCTGTCTAGATCTCTTCCATTGTCACCATATGCCCACGGGGGGTTAAATTTTCCTCCTGAAGCCAACATACAAACTATCAATAAATGGCGAAAACATCTTTGTCGTTAAGGGTTCGTCCCCGTCATGTGATGTCATCTGGCTTGTGACGTCATCAGTCCGCATCACCTTGTTTACCAAGAGGGAGCGAATTCTGGATATAACGTCTCAGATCGACAAGGACGTGAAACTATCTTCAAGTCACCAACACAGAAGACAAACGTAGTCGGCAACATAGTTGCTGGTCATTTAGGTGATGTGAAAGTCTGAATGTGAAATAATATTGGTGATGCTTCTTATATTTTCAGTTATATAAGCCTATCTTGGTTATCGGCCCTTGCTCCAGGCAGGATTTCGAACCATCGTACCGGAAGTGAGATGGCCATGTCACGCAGAGGAAGTGGCGGCTAGCTGGTTTATTTCTAGCCCTGTTCATTGTCGTTAATGCGGCAACTTTTTGCAACTTTCGGCAGCTTTCAAACGTTCCCGTTCGCCGACTGTTTGCTGACCGACCAATGCTTCACAAGCATATATGGAAGAGAAATTAGCTGTTTAAACGGTGAGTGTTACGTTTTCTATTCTGTCACAAACAGCAGAAGACGACCACTATGTTCTTCCTTGTGCCAGGCGGAGCTCGCACCCCATGGCCCTCCGGTCTGCCTCATCGGGCGGGCAAGTCTGGAGGCCATAAACAGGGCCAGTTCAGTCCGACCCAGTGAGCCGGCATAGATCTGCCCTGTATATGTACCCTGGTCAATGGCCTACCCTGTGATGTCTGTCTGATTGGATCAATTAATGCGCAATAGAGCTAGCCTATCGCGTGTACCTTAGGTGCACAGTTCTATCTTCCCATGCCATAAAGTCAGAGTTACATCGTGTAGGAGTCGTTTCTTTATCGCCAGTAAGTCAGGTGTCAGTGCTCATTACTGTTAATTGGCAGACACGCCGACATGGTTGTCCCTCTGAGTTAGATGACGTCATACACCACGTGACCCCTTAGGGCTTATGAAAAAACACTGTATTTCTGTGCACGGGTATTCACACTGTAAAGAACGAAACGTACGATGGCGCTGTACTCTATTAAATAAAATAATAAATAAATAATCAGTTTATTGTGCACTGTAGGCTCCCATCCTCAAAGTACAAATATATGTATATACAAATAACATCAAGTAAATAAGGTAAAATTTTGAAACAGTTTTTCCCTTATTTTGTACGCATCGCGGAGAAATAGCACGATGTTATATAGGGTGGGGGTATCTATTGACATCATCAAAAAGGTAAATTCCCAACGCAAGTTCTGCTTCTGGTCTGTGACTTCAAGTTGGTAATTTTTTTTCGTGACGCTTGATACAAAGGGCAAAAACAGATTAGGTGTATCTCATCTTCTATAACACTTTCACCATTATTTTTACAATACATACACAGTCTTTCTTTCCTTGGGATTCCTAAATGTCTGCCTTATTCTATGTTTAGTGGGTGTGTGGAACGTCGAACTTGGGCCAGGAGTTTTCGAAGATAGCTTTCCTTAATAGCAAATATATACGGTTCAGTTGTCAAGGTTCTTTTATACTTTCTATATGTGTCAAGTCGGTTATTTTCTTCTAGGCAGTTGACATGTGTCCCTTGGCAGTCGCCATTTTTGACCGAAGGCGATAATAGAAGCATTTAAGCAAAGCTTAATTTTAGAATGGATTAACACACGCCATATGTTGTCGGATTACGTTTATACTTGACAAGCATGTTCTACAACGTCATATCTACCAGTTATTGAGCCTAATCAGAGTGATCACATCACATTACCTAGGATTTTCGAATATATTCTGGGTCTTCTTCACCGCTTTTTTTCGTGGACACTTCGCACATAGTCTCATATTACTACGCATTTGTTCACCAGTCTATAATCCGCCAGTCTCTAGCTGATATACACTAGAACTGAATATAATCAAAACATGAATCCATATTTCATAACTGAATTGATATAAATTGCCCATATTTCTTCGGAAAACCTCACCAACTTCAGGAACTATGTTTTCAGTAAGACTTCGACACCCAAAGTATGTTGTTCGGTTACCGCACGTGCTTTAGTTTCGCAGCTTTCTCAAGAAATCGGTATACATTTCAGCTAAATCAGACAAGGATACTTTAATAATTTAATAAACAAAAATAATGGAGTTAAAGAAATCATTCGATCCTGTTTGAGATTGCTGTCAAGTCATATTTCTAACAACGAGGTCGCGGGTGATTGTTTACATGCCAGCGCGTAACATGCCACAGGGCACCACACACAATATTAACCCTTTTGTTACTGAAGTCACTTGCAAGGATTTCAATCTCAGCGGCGAACAATTGGTTTTTGAAATGCATTTAACACTTAAGTTATCAGGCAAATTTTAATGTCTCGGTGTAACAATATGCAGCCCCAGCGTGAACTCTCCGTACTCTGCTTAACTGATAACCAGCATGTTCAATGGCTGGAGACGAAGAACCACTGATCGAACTGTAATTCATGTCTGTCTGTGTGTGCCACGAGCCACACGTACAGCTTCACTCTAAAAATTCAATTGAAAAATTGAGAAATATCCCGATAATATTATGTTATTATATTATTATTATATTATTATTACCTACTATCGATTAACACACACTTTTCAATATTCATGGTGTTTGCTGTCGCAGGCCATTTTTTTTTAGTTTTTCGAAGACGGCGACTTCATTGCGCAAAGCGGAATGGTGTAAGTGTTCTTGGCTTTGATTAATTTTATTGTACAGATATGTATGTGCCAAATATAAATTGTTAAAGAACGGACAGCCCCAATATGTTCAACATCGTACCCAATGTGTCAATGGTATACGACTGGAAAATACTGGGTTAATGTGCCATAAAACGGACTACTTTTCTGCGAACCAGAAGTGAAAAATGACGACCGACTTTACAAAAACTTGGGACCATAAGGTAATTTCAATTCTTAGTTAAGAATCCAATTTAAGTTAAATTAACAAAATAAGCCTCGTTGGCACTAAACCATTGCGTCTACTTTCATTTAGATGACGTTTAGCAAGTTTTCCACTGGCCGCTTTCTGTCGGCACTGCCTGAAATGAAATATTTTTTAATTGATACACAATTTCACAAAAATATGTCCCCAATTTCATGGCCATAGGCTGTTTAGGTCTTCTGGGTGCATAGACTGTAATTGTATAACAATTACTAGCTTATGCTTATAAATGGCACCAATAGAGTGCAAACAATTTTTCGACACTTGAAACTTTGCAGGCTCACAATGCCGCTTCTACCGGCCCTTAATTTCAGGGAACCAAACTTATTTCCAGTTAATCAAACTGGTCATCCCAGAGGCTTATTTTCAGGACAACAAATTCACTTTCAGGGAATCAAACTTGTCAATCCCAGAGGCTTATTTTCAGGGAAACAAATTTACTTTCAGGGAATCGAACTTAAACTTTACAGAGAAACAAGCATGGTCCTTTTCGGAAAAGTGTGCACGTTTGTTTTCAGGGTATTTTTCTTCCAGGGTCCTACTGCAAGTCCTTGGCAAAGTATGCACGTTAATTTTCAGGGTAGTTTTCTTTCAGGGTCATACCGTAAACCCTTGGCGCATGCCAACATAACCTAACATGAGAGTTGGCACTTTTAATACGAACGGCATAGTGTCGGACAAAATCAGGAGAGAAAACTTATTAGAGTTGTTGCAAACTAATAAACTAGACATAGCATGTATTCAAGAAACTCATTTTAACTCTGAAACTGAAGCCACACAGCTACCAAGCCCACTACAATGGATCATTAAATTTAGTAACCACCCAACAGAAAGGAAAGCCGGTAGATCTACTTGCATATGGATTTCCCCCAGGCTAACTAACGTATCTTTCGTTTCCACCAAATCAGACTTACATGGACGGATTATCAATGTAAAAGTTAAAATACAAGACCTTGGCATTAATCTGATAAACATATATGCCCCTAACATTTCTAAAGAAAAATGTGAATTTTTTAAAGCCTGAGGGGATTTTGTCAAGGATCAATATGATCCTGACTTTGAATTTATTATATGCGGGGACTTTAACTGTATTGACAATTTTGAACTAGATAAACTGGAGATATAACCAATTATATATTTGAGTCAGGACAGCTGACGACTTCCTAAAAGAGAGGGATAATTACTCTCCTATTTAAAAAAGCAGACAAATTAGATTTGAAGAATTGGAGGCCTATTTCTCTCCTAAACCTTGACTACAAATTGATCACTAAAATGTGTTTTTTTTTTTTTTGTCTTTTATTATACCGATAAAACCAAACATTAAAAACAAGGTTTTGACATAACCATAGCCACGTACGGCCGTATAGACAGATGCTATACATAAAAGATGCGGACCACAAATTACATAAACAAGGCCAAACGCGGCCGTATAGGCGTAAGCTATACATTAGTAAAAGGGCGAAACGCTATACATAAACTAGGCCAAGTGCGGCCGTATAGGCATGGGCTATGCCTAGGATTAAAAAATGGCGATTCAAGCGGCATAATACATGAACATAAACAAGGCCGAGTCCGGCCGCGTACATAAACAAAGCCGAGGCCGCATAAACGTAGATATTAAACATCGAGAATAAGAATACCGGCTTTGTTTAAACTCCGTTATATGGACACCGTGTTGAGTTTTTGGCTTAGTGCCAGTGAGGGAATGAACCCTGAAAACGACATAATTCGTGATGGCCGTGGGGGCCTACTATATTTTGAAAACCCTGAAAGGTGAAGGTCGTGTTTTTCAAAGTAGGTTTTGGCCGAGGCCTAGGTGCCAAAAGCCCTGAAAGGTAATTTCGGGGTGGCCGTGTGGGCCTACTGGAGAAAAAAGAACATTATATATTATAGTTTTTGGCCTTTAAATGGACTTGAAAGTATAAGACCTAATGGGCAACTAACTGTGCCTGCGTTACGGGGCTCGTGTGGGTTTGTGGGGGCCAATAACAGCCCTTGTGGGCAAACAGCGATGTGAGCTGTAAGAAGTAAGGGGCTCGCCTTTTAAAGGACTTGTAACGGGGGGTATGAGACAACCCTTGTGGGCATACAATGAAGGGATTGCCCTTATAGGGACTTCGCGAGTTATTAATACTAAGGCCAGATGGCAGCCCTTGTGGGCGCGTGTAAACGACTTACAAGGTGGCTAGGTGGCGGTGAATTAATAACTCTGTTGGCCTTTAAAGGACTTTCGCACTGCCGTTTAATACGGTTAATATATGTTAACTGTGCCTGCGTTACGGGGCTCGTGTGGGTTTGTGGGGGACCAATAACAGCCCTTGTGGGCAGACAGCGATGCGTGCTGTAAAAAGTAAGGGGCTGCTCTTGTGGGCATACAATGAAGGGATTGCCCTTATAGGGACTTCGCGAGTTATTAGTGCTAAGGCCAGATGACAGCCCTTGTGGGCGCGCGTAAACGACTTACAAGGTGGCTAAGTGGCGGTGAGTTAATAACTCTGTTGGCCTTTTAAAGGACTTTCGTACTGCCGTTTAATACGGTGAATGTATGTAGAGGCAAGAATAATAAAAAGAAAACGTAACGCCAGTTACGGCCTTGAGGGCTTATACGCCTCTAGCCTTCTATAAGTGGGAAAGTGTATGTAAATTGAAAATAATGTTAGCTAATAGGCTCAGAAATGTTTTAAAACATATCGTCCATAGCGACCAATCCTGTTCTGTACCGAGGAGGTCAATTAACGAAACAACAGCATTTATAAGGGATGTCATAACTTATTGTAATCAAAATAACGTGCCTGGTGCCCTCATTTGCCTCCACCAGGGCCCGTAAGTTCGAAACGCCAGGGGCAAAATATTTCGCTCTAGAATAGGACATTAGCATGGAGCGGGGCGAAATATTTGGCCCCCGCGGTTTCGAACTTACGGGCCAAGATGAAGGCCTTTGACAGGGTCGATTGGGGTTTCTTATATAAATCCTTGAGAAAATTCGGCTTCGGGCCTCGAAGATATTACGTGGGTCCAAATTATGTATACTAATATTTCCAGTTCAGTTATGAATAACGGCCACTTGTATGGTTTCTTTCAATTGGTACGGGGAACCAGACAAGGGTGCCCACTAAGCCCGTTACTATATACGTTAACAGCAGAGATTTTTGCTACGGCTATAAGAAAAGAGCCACTTATTCTGGGCATTCCCCTCCCATTCGGCAAGGTTGCCAAAATTAAACAGTACGCGGACGACGCTACGGTGTTTACATCTAGCGTGCAGTCCGTAGACACGATTTTTTTCTATTTGTCGTGTATACGAAGAAGCATCCGGGGCAAAAATTAATACGGAAAAAACAGAAGGTTTATGGATGGGACCCTTAAGAGGGAGGGAGGATCGCCCCCTAGATTTACAATGGACATCCCAGTCAATAAAAGTGTTAGGCTTCCACTTTGGGAATATTAATACTGACGCGTTTAACTGGCAACCGAGAATTAAAAAGTTTAAGAATATATTAAATCTCTGGAAATTTAGAAATCTGACCTACCAGGGAAAAGTTGTTTAGCTTGTTCAGGTATATGGTACCTGACAGCTACGATCTCTTTACCCGCATGGGCGTTTAAAGAGTTAGAAGCGGCAATGCTTGATCTCTTCTGGGGTGGGAAAAAACACCAGGTCGCCAAAGACATTCTATATAATGAGCTTAGATGTGGGGGGGGCAAAATTTAATCAACATAAAACGGAAAATACAATGCCAGCGAGTTACTTTCGGTATGAGTCTACTCTCATGCCAGAAACAGGCTGGCAAATATTAGCACACCACGTTATAGGGCAATACCGGGATATCCACCTGGGTAAGGACGTTTTAACATTGGAATACAAATTACTCAATAAGAACATTCAGAAGGTACCTGTTTTTTACAGAGAAATACTGAAAGCATGGCAAACTTTGAACATTAAAAAGCCCATGCCAACTTCAGCCTATCTAGATATCCTTAAGCAACCGTTATTCTTGAACCCGCTGATCCGACAAACACATGGAGGATGTTTTTTTTCTACCCTGAATACTTAAAAGTGGGGGTATCAACGATAGGCCATTTATGGGACGAGGTCAGCCTCCTAGGGCCGGACGAGGTGGACGCCATGCCGCACTTGGGGATGTCCGCGTGGGGTAGGGCAACACATCGCTGCCTCCTGGAGGCGATTCCCAAGTTTTGGATACGGGCACTGGACCGTCGATACCAGGGCCCGTAAGTTCGAAACCGCGAGGGCAAAAAATCTTGCCCCCGCGTGACGTTTTGCCTCTATTTGGCCTCGCCCCCAACTTTTCGCCCTAATCGGTAAGTTCGACAAACTCCCCCTAAAATTAGCCCCGAATTTGCCTCTACTTTGCCCCAAATGAAGGACAGCTTCTGAGCCGGCCCTGATCGGGGGCTAAAAGCAGGGCAAGGTGTGCATTGACGATTGTTCTTGCGGACAACTTAGACGATTTGATTTCATTTCCAAGTACTAATGAAGAGCTACGCAAGTTTTTATGAAATTACGGGTAATTATATCGCGTTATCTGCATAAATTATAAATTTGCACTAAAGAAAAAACGTGTTACCACTTTTTGTATATGACGGATTATATATATATAGCCTAGGCCTACTCACGTAATGTGTCATTAGTGGTTTCTTAGGAAATAGAGGATGTTTTTTGGCAAAGGGCAAAGCACGATTGTTTTTTAAAACTAACTACAGAGCCAAAGTTTTTTTTTACAAAACAACTATTGGTCAGTAGTCCCTAAGTGTAAGATACTTTGCAAATGTGACGGCTTTAGCCACAATAACTGAGAAACATATGGACATAGTTAATTGCTTTATTAGTGTCTGTTTAACTTCCTCGAATGTTTTTACTGTTACCACTTGAAATTCTTATGAGACATCAAAATACATTTTTGCTACTCGTTGTTGATGACATATATAGGTCAATAAACTGGAATGCGAGGCGAAGAGGACAGCAAGCAGAGGTAAAGTTGCGAACCAATACTTCAAGTTTGGCCACGTATACATGATTTATGTCCCCCCCCCCCCCCCCGCCCACTACCCGCCTGAACTATGAATGATAAGACGAACGCATCTTATAATCTATCGTTTATTCAACTTCATTCAAGTACAGCACAATGGCGTCGCTAGCCGAGCACGACAGCTAAGGGTCACCAGACTCTAATCTGCGAAGTGTAGCTTCCACATAGAGGGTTTTGGTATCGCCAGTTTCTGCTGCGCAGCATAAGGGGCCGTCATCTGTCGGTACAATTGCAGTTGGGTATCTGCCACGACGTGCCTAGTCTTGCGCTTAAACTGCTGGTCCGGCATTCGCGTAGCTGATGCAACTGTATACACGTGCGAAATAAAACATTGACTTACAAATCATTTTCTGCGTTAAGATATCTGTCCAGCTTTTTTTCCCAATAATAGATGATTGGTTTGAAAAGTAACTACAGATATGTAATTAATGCATTATTGCACTAACACCAAGCCCACTTACCAGCTGTGTTAGAAAACTTGAGAATGTGTGATTAATAATCATTATTGGAGTTAATAAATATTACCTTAGTTGAGATCAATAAATAATTCACCTTTATCAGCCAAGCCCCAAAAGACTTTACCTATGACAATAGCAGAATTAATAAACACAAAGTCCAGTATGTGTGCGAACTTGCTGGTATCATTCACCAAGGTTCAGTTGAGTGACACTGCAGACCATTGATCACATTCTCTGAAACAAAGCTTCATATATTAATCAACAATGAATATGTGTGGGAGGTTTATGCTTTATTTTTTTTTGCTGGCATGTTAAAGTACTACATAAGCTGTCATAACATGCTTAAATCATAGAAATGTGCCACATATCATATATTTTGTAAGTTCTTATTGTGGAGACCAATCAAATATTTCCTGTCCTGCACATGATTTAATTTAGAACTCATTAAATGTTTATACCATACTATTAGTACAGTGCTAATGTAAAAGAAAGTTTGAGGAAATAATATTACAATTATTACTATTAAATGGCATTGTCAGAATGATCCATCGCATACTCAGGATAGAATTCACAAAAAGTCGCTTCATTAAGTAAGTAATGAATTTCAATCAAAACTCACATGGCCACAGGATATATAAACATGTAATTGTAACTGATCCAATACAAAAGAGACACATAACTGTCATATATAGTAATCAGACCAGTGACTTGCATGTAACAGAGATTGCGCACTAAGGCAAAACGGTAAAACTGATTTGAAGATCACTTAGAATGTTATAAAATAGACATGAGGGCATGTCAGGTAATATCATTTAAATCACTTAAATTTATATGAATAAAATAATGAAAGTGCATTTTTCCAAGTCAAGTAACTAATTACTGGTTCACCTGCTATAAGCCTATGTATACCATATTATTATTCTGGATTATCAACAACTGTATACTTTAATATTAGATCCATTACATATCTATTATGTCAGGAATCTATAGCCCCAATTGAGTCGATCAATTCAAAAAATAAAGTCTAACCTAGAAAATGCCACACAGAACTAACTGCAATTATAATACATTTAGCATCCACTCATATTATATACGGGTTGGACATTGTCAGTGACATTACACCACAGCCACGAGTGCTCACTTACCTCTGTCAATCACAATTATGCCTAGTATATATCCGACATACACCAGCCCCCTATGTATAATGTTAATACAGTATCCATCATGCACCAGCCCCAAGGGCATGGGCGGGGTGGGGGGGGGGGTGTGATGGTGTGTGATATGTGATAGACACAGTACGAATTATGATCAACAGAGGTGAACGCTTGTGATTACAGCAGCGTGAAAGGTAGGTGGCAACTGCATGTAAAACATGAGTCAAATCTGTCAAATAAAAAAGGTTTGTAGTGTTGCCATGTACTACTGTTCCCACACACCACCCACCTGCCATTGGCATTGAGGCTCCGGTGCTGACACTGCCCTCGACGCCCTCGATTCTACACGCCCCCGCCCCCCACCTCCCCGAGGTGTAAACACAAATTTGCGCGCAAGCAAATAACTTACCTGCTAATCAAGCTTGTAATGTAAGTCCATGCTATGCCTCTTGGCGTTGGCCCTTCGTTATAGAGCAGCCTTAAAAGGGCCCGATATACATGGGTTTATTGTCATTGACGCCTTTTAGCAACATTCTGCCTTCACTCGTCGGGCAACATCCTTGTTTACTGTCTGCACTTCCGCTCATGTGTTGCAGGAAATAGTCATCTCGGTAAAATCTCGCGGTAGAAACGCCCCCCCGGGAAATGGTTTTCGGGGCCAAAAGCGAAATGCGTTCAAACTTACGGATCGGGGCCTTTTTTCGGAAAACGCCCCGCCTTGGCCTTGCCCTGAGGCAAGGCACAATTCCCCGCCCCCATTTTGCCCGCAATTTGCCCTATCGAACTTACGGGCCCAGGGCCCCGCCAACAGGACGCGCTTTTTCCTGGGACAAGAAGACACATTTTAGCCTACGGG
Source organism: Arenicola marina (assembly GCA_964019135.1). Lineage (NCBI taxonomy): Eukaryota > Metazoa > Annelida > Polychaeta > Arenicolidae > Arenicola > Arenicola marina. Next base: position 29,517,285 of record OZ025263.1, read on the forward strand.
CAATTTACACCCAAACCTCCCCCCAGTGTGAGGTGCCAGCAGGGGTACTACAATGGGAAAAGGTGTTTCACACCACATTGGACCCAGACGTAATCTTTGGGACCATTTACCCAAAATCCTTAGACCGTACACTGTCTGACTTTCAATGGAAAATATGTCACCAAACAATAAACACTAATAAATACCTGACGCAATGTAGAATTAAAAATACTCCCAATTGCCCTTTCTGCCAGGATTCAGTAGAATCGATTTATCACTGCTTTACCAAGTGTAAACATTTTTTAAAGTCGAAAGCCCCTTTTAAGAAGTTTTTTAAACAACTCGTTAACATCAGAAATCCACTGAACCCTTTTACGCTGTGTTTTGATTTTACAAACACAGAACATGCATTAGCACCCCATAATGTGGTTACATACCTTTTAAACTTATATAAACATTCAGAATGGCTCTCGCGCAAATTAGAAACGGAAGGTCGGGAGTATTATATCCTACATAGGAAGATAAAGGACGAGCATTTTTGTACTAGTAATACAATGTACGCGAGGACACTATTTAAGGATAAATGGGGCCGGAACAACTTTCTATGCGAGGTAGATGAACAATTTAAAATCGTCCAACTAGCCTCAGTAACACCCTATGAACCCCCATGAAGGGGAAACACCCCCTCCCCACATACGACGAAAGAATTGATCCCCGTGAGACCACACCATCCAAAAGTAGCGCCCTCCCTCCCCACCCCCATGCCCACCAGAATCAATTAACCCCCGGTCCTCCATTCCAGCCCCCAACAGTCCTCCGAAACACTAATAAGTGTACAAAACATATTGGCCATAGGCCCTGAGACCGTGAAAAACCAGATGTGTACCCAGAAAATGCCCCTCCCCCCCACCCCCAATCCTCCAAACTCAATTAATTCCCCCTTCCCCCAACCCAACCCTGGTATTCTGTACAATATGAGCTTGATCCAGCTGGTGGCAGGTAGGTAGCAATTAGTATTATATCTCTATGCCAGTAGAACACTGTTTTATCTAGTTTAAATGATTTACAGTACATATTGTGTTAGTTCTTGGTGCCACTTACTTGTTATATTAAAGTAGCCGTCATGAAGTATCTTGTGGAGCGATTGTCGTACGTCGTTGTGTCTCGATTCCAGCATCCCTTGAACTGTTTGGTAAAGCTCTTGGCAACTGGTCATGTGATATCTTGTCACGTCACGTCCAGTATTATGTACAAAATTGGTCATGTGATATTCATGTCGTCATACTAATTAACAGGTATAACATCCTTCCTCTTTATAAGTGGTCCACCCACCACTGTCGCCTGTGGTCGCATACATAAAATTGTTCTGTGCTCTGGCGCTATGCTCCTTGGATATATCCATGAATTATGTGATTCCACAATAGTATGATAATAGAATATCCTGGCGTTATGCTCCTTGGACATACCCATGAATTATGTGATGCCACAATAGTACGATAATAGAATATCCTATATACAATCCTTTATATACAATAAGTATTACGAAATTCTTTTATAGGTTCAATTTTTCGGGTTTCTTTGATAATCTACCACTTCGGGTGAAAATCAAAGGCGTGGTTTCCAGTTGTTGTTCCAAGTTTGGTTCCTTGTTTAGTACATTTTCTTGGGGCTGTTGCTCGATGGGATTTGCTGGTCTTATATGTTCACGAGTCCTTCGTAACTTTGTTGAATTGTTGTCTTCACATTGAACAGAAAAGCTTCGCGAGAGATGCTTCCTGTTACTATTGCTGGTTCCCAGTGTTTGTCCAGGCGAGATCTAATGAATATGTTTTGGCCTTCTTGTAGTGGTTCCGGGGTAGATCGAAGGTGATCATGATGTGCTTGTCTTTGTTTATCTCGCAATTGTAATTGTCGAAGTTTTATATGATCTGGATCATGTCTGGTTGCTTTTAACAGGCTTGTTGCGCTTGGTAGGTCAGTTCGTGGAGTCCTACCAAACATCAGTTCCATAGGAGATGGTGTGGTTGAATCCAGCGGGGTTGCGCGATATATCATTAATGCCTGATGTAGGTCTTGTCCGGATTCTCGAGCCTTCGTAAAGATGGATTTGATTATTCGGACATAACATTCAGCGAATCCATTGGATTTCGCATGAGTAGGTGAGCTAGTGTTTTGATAAATCTTGAATTATTGACACAATTCTTCGAATGGATGGCCTTTGTAACATGGTCCATTGTCCGTCAGGATTTCGCAAGGAATCCCATACTCGCAGATGATGGTATTCATATGATTAGCCACGCTCAAAGCAGTTTTGTCAATTAATTTCCTGACTATTGGAAAGTGTGAATATTGGTCGACAACCAAAAGCCAGTCAGAACTTATTCTTTGCCATGGATGTGTGGACGGTTCTCTGAAGAGTAGGGGTTGATGTTCTTGTCTGGGAGAAGGTTTCATACATATGTCACAACCTCGGATGTATTCCTTGATGTCTTGATCCATCCTCGGCCAGGACAGGTACTTCTTGGCTCGAAGTATCGACTTAGTTTCCCCCATGTGTCCTTCGTGGATTTTTTTGAGGAATGTAGGTCGGAGGCATGATGGTATGATTATTCTGTCCCGTTTCAGTATCAATCCGTTTTCTAAACATAAGTCTTCTTTGAAAGTATAATAGGCCCTGATTTCTTCAGGGGTATATCTCTTATATGATCTGGCCATCCACGATATATTGTGTCCATCAATATCTGTAATGTTCTGTCTTCAGCTGTTGATTTGCGAATGATGGAAAGCTGATCTTCCTTAGCAGGTATCAGGAGGCTGGTAGATTCAATAACAAATTCCTCTGATTTATGAGGTTTCAATGGGCTGAGTCTAAATAGGGCGTCAGGGACAGGGATGGATTTACCAGGAGTAAATTGAACTGTAACGTCATATTTAAGTTGTCTCAATATGAACCGCTGCAATCGTGTAGGTATTTCGTTGATGTTTTTCTTCGCAATGGTCTCAAATGGCTTACGGTCGGTTCTTAAAATGACTGATCTGCCTTGGATGTAGTGATTGAATCTCTCAAGGGCCCAAGTTGCAGCTAAGCATTCACGCTCGATGTTGCTGTAGCGTTGTTCTGTTGTTGTAAATGCTCGGGAGGCGAACGCGATAGGTCGTAAGGTGATATCTTGCTCACTGGCCTGTTGTAGAATCCATGCTCCTGCTCCATGGAGGGCAGCATCTGACTCAATGACCACTTTGAGTTTAGGGTTGACTTGATAGTAATACAGAATGCGATCAGTGGCGATTTCCTCCTTGATGGCTTCAAACGCTCTTTGTTGCTCTGGGCCCCATACAAAAGCTATGTTCTCTTTCATGAGTTCTCGCAGTGGGGCTGTGAGACTTGCTAAGATAGGGCTATAGAGATTTAGGTAATTCACCATGCCAAGGAATGTTTGGAGTGACTGTATAGTGGTCGGTCTAGCTATTATAGATATTGCCTGAACCTTGTTAGGGTGTGGTTTCATTCCGTTAGGTGTGATAATATTGCCGTAGAATTTAATTTCTTGTTTCTTGAATTGACTCTTGTCTCCGTTCAGTTTAAGATTATTCTCCCGGCATGTTGTTAGGAGATCTATGACTGCCTTATCATGCTCCGCTTCAGTTGTTCCTGTAACGATGAGGTCATCAGCGATGCCTGTGGTATCCTGTTTCAGAGGACGCATTAGTTCGTCTAGATGTCGTTGGAATACGTCTTGGGATACGTTGATACCGAAAGGGAGGCGCATAAATCGATATCGGCCAAATGGTGTGTTGAAAGTGGTAAGATATGATGATTTTTCAGTCAGTGGTACCATCCAAAATCCCTTTTTCATATCAAAGAGAGAGATGTATGATTTGTCAGCTAAGAACGGCAGTACTTCTTCCAGGGTGCGGGAATAATGGTGTTCTCGCTTGATGTATTTGTTGAGATCTCTGGGGTCCAAGCATAGTCTAACTTTGTTAGTTCCGTCACTGTTTTTTGATACATTGACTACTATGGAGTTGACCCATTCGGTAGGCGTTGTCACAGGGGTAATAATCTTCTGGTTGATGATGGTTTCGAGTTCTTTTTCATACAGAGGTAGTATATGGCAGGGGACGCTGCGTGGGCTGTGGATGATGGGTATATAATCATCTGTTAGTTTGATTTCATATGGAGTCATTGGAAATAGGCCTCTTCCTGAGAAGACATCCTTGTATTCATCTTTTATGTACTCCTCCGTAAGTGGTACTGGTTGTTTTCTGGCTGGCCTTTCTTGCTTATTGGTAGATGATGATTTCTTTATGCCAGAAGTGTTGGTCTCGAAACATTCAAGGCGTTTTAATTCTTTGTTGATGACAACAAGTTCCATTTCCTCGCAGCTTGGTAAACCAAGCAGACAAGATCCAGCACTTCTGTTAATTATCTGGAATTCTAACTTGTGTATTTTTCTTGTCAGTGGGTTTGTTATGTCTAGTTTGCATGTGCCATGGTTCTCCACTTTTCCATTTCCAACAGCTATGATGGTGAACTTTGGTGGAGAAATGTCTATACGAGCATTGTGTTGTTTCATTAGTTCTAATGCTTCGATGTGAATGACATTTCCTTCAGCTCCAGTATCCAATTTGTATTGGACACTGATAGGAGGGCTCGACTCAGATTGAGTAACCATATTGACATAGACTTTGGTCTGGGTTGTGTTGTATTCCAATGCTGATGTATTCATCATCGGCAGGACGTCTTCTTTTAATTGTTCTGAAGGGTTGATCATGCCAATATGCTGTCTTGGTACAAAGTTACAGGCAGATATGTCAAGGTCAAATAATGCAGATTCCTCGGGATCATAGGTTTGGTCACCTGCTTCATTGGGGTAATCCTGAGCTTTCCAGTCATCTTGGTTTCCTGTATTTCTTCGTGGAATATCATAGTCATACTCGTATTGATCTACATATTGTAGATCAGCTTCGTGAGCTTGTTTATTTGGCTTAATTTTATGGTCCTCCCATTGATTTGACGTTTTTGGTGGCTGTCTTCTGTCATAATTGATAGAAATATTGTTCAATTTGGTTTGGAGACATGTCCAATTTTGTGGCAAGCATTACATTTTACATTTCGAGCTGGGCATTTTGGGTCGTTAGAATGGTGGTTATTTCCACATCTCAGACAGTTCCTTGATTTGATGTAGATCTTTTGCCTTTCTTGTGGAGGTAGGTTATCTTGATATCTTGGTCTTGAGTTGTATGGCCTATTTTGTTGACGGTATTCATCAACATTCTGTGGTATTGTCATGTCGCGTATTTGTCTTTCTGTAGATTCCTCTGTCTGAGCAAAGCTGATGACATGTTCTTTGGTTAAATTCTCTCCTTTCTCAATGCAAAGTCTTTTCACTCTTTCACTATTGCATCCGAAGATCAAGGCATCTCGTATTTGTTTGTCTTCTTCTTCAGCATGGAAATTACAGTCCTTTGTAAGTAGCTTAACTTCAGTGTAAAAGTCATTAAAGCTACTCTTTTGTTTACATTCCCGTAGTTTCAATCAGGCTAGTATTTCGTTGCTTCGAGGATTAAATTGTATTTCCAACTTCTCCCATATCTTGACCAGTTTCTTATCTCCTTGGGTATCCCAACTAATAGTGTCGTAAATATCTTGGAGATGAGTTCCTCCATACAGTAAAAAGTAAGTTACTTTTACATCTTCTGCTAATTGTTTGTGTGGTCCATCAAACAGCAGAGAACAATGCCTTTTGAATTTGAGGAATCTACTGTATAATCCTGCATCAGGTGTCCAGTCCATGCAAGGTTTGTCAAATAGTGCGGTTTCCATGATGCAAATTAGAAACACTTACTTATAAGTTATATTCATGCAGTCTTAACTAACTTAGCTAATTCCTTATCAAGGTAATTGATACCTGTTCTCGTTGATTTCTGCACTGCAGGTTAGTATACTACACAGTCATCCATCGAACTTGAATTGAAGTTGAAGAATCTGATTTTCCGTTGCCGCGTTGTAGTTGAAAAGTCGGTCGGCCTTGACCTTGAATTGCCGGTTGGGGGATCCTGTGTTATCCGTTATTGAAATATGATGCGATTGAAGCTCCTGTTGTGGCTCTCTTTTTTATGGCGTGGATTTCATTTCTACTTCTGACACCGTGTGTTAGTTCTTGGTGCCACTTACTAGTTATATTAATGTAGCCGTCATGAAGTATCTTGTGGAGCGATTGTCGTACGTCGTTGTGTCTCGATTCCAGCATCACTTGAACTGTTTGGTAAAGCTCTTGGCAACTGGTCATGTGATATCTTGTGACGTCACGTCCAGTATTATGTGCAAGATTGGTCATGTGATATTCATGTCGTCATACTAATTAACAGGTATAACACATATTACACCCGCTGAGTTCCAGAATACCACGCTGGATCATATTTTTAACATATATACATATTCCACCTGGTGGATGTCCATATTTTGTGGGTTTTGCCCAGGCCTGTCCATAGCATCTATATCATATATCTGTTCAGATACCATCAAATTCTTCATTACTGTTTGCCCAAGTTTCATATAGAGTAATTATATCATACTTGCCCAGGAAGTTGAGAAACTCATTGTCGACAAGTTTGGATTTAAGTCCACCAATATTCCAAGACAATAACTTGAGTTCATGCAATTGAACTGTCCTGAGGCTGCTGCCACATCCCTACTTGTCCCTTTGGCCACTTGCTGGTATGAGCCGATCTCCCGAATCTGACAGGCTGTATGGACGGCCGTTGTTTATCAGCTTGTCGTGTCGAAGGAAAATGTTGTCTCCTGGGGATTCCTGTCTCATCTGCTGCATGAAGGGAATTAACTTCCTCCTTGTCTCACGCGTCTCTTCACTGAAATCTTCGCTTGCCTTGATCTTCATATCAGGGGTTGTTTTATTCAGACTTCGGATGTTTCTAATGATGTATTTCTTCTCTTTCCAGTAATCAAATCGGGCGATAATGGGGCGACCAGAAGTTTGTTTACTTCCAGCCTGGTGAGGTTCGTCGGGGTTTTGGGCTTGTCACTCCCTCTGTGTTTGGCTTTGGCGAGGCTTGCGCCTCCCCAGCCGGTGAGCCCTCTCCACGTATGGCAGATCTACTTTCAGCACCTTTGTGCAATGGTCCTTGACTTTTTTTCCGTCTCGTCCCACGTTTCTCGTTCACTTTCCTCAAATCCATAGAAGACGAGGTTATTTCTTTGCGACTGATCTTCCATGTTTACAATCTTCCGCTTGAGTGAGACGTTTTCCTTGCGGGTATCATTCATTTCTTGTCGCATATCCGCCATTTCTCTCCTTATGTCTGTTAACTCTCTCTGTATGTCCAGATCGTTAGGGACGTTGTCTGTCGGGATAGGGAAGCTACTCTGTGAAAGCGTTGGTTGCCGTAGTTTTGTCTGTGAGCGGGTCAGTGTCCCTGTTTCCGGGGCGTCATCAGATACAGGCCCAGTATTCGGTTCGATTCCCGCACACAGCAGTAGCATGCTGGTTAACTCCCCAGTCTGTCTTGCGCTCATGGTGAAGAGGTCTACTGCATGCTGCCCAGTCGGTGGCAGCGCCATGCCAGGTAGAGTTGGGGGCTGGAGGACCACATCCCAGTGTTGTTCTGCGATGGGGTGTGCCGCCGGTTCCGAAACCCCGGCTGCCACTGCCCATAGAAGTGGGTATTGGATGGATATTGCCGTGCGCTTGGTAACCAGCAGCGTCAAAATGGCGGGTGTTTTGGTTTTACAGTTGCGGTCTGACCGAGACACAAAAGTGCCAATGGTGGATCGCCATTGATTAAAGCTACATGTGGAGCTAACCGTTGCAACGGCTGTACTAAAATAAACATAAACAGGAAATGTTACCTTTGACCACAAGCAGTGCCAACGGCCACCGCCAAAGAAAACGTGGCGCTCCGGATGCTTCTATTGTCTCATATAATTTAGCGCTTGGGTCCCCTGTCGGTGGCACCGGTAAACAACTTGTGTACACACGTTTATGACGTTTCAAATCAGCACAAGTTTTCATTTTTGTGGCGGACAATTTATGAATTTGAAATGATTTGCTCATTGGCAGATAATTGGTGAGCGATATGGTAGGTGTTTATTGTCTGTTATGAACCTTAAGGCCTTAGGTTTCTGTTCTTATACGTAAATTTGGCATCCAAAAACAGCGAAACAACTCCACATGCAACTTTAATGTCTATTCCCATTTTGATCTGGCGGCTCTCAGTGTCCCCCTTGGTCGTTATTCTGGTATTTCGCGTTCGATCGTCTAGGTTTAAGCTACAAATTGGGTATTTTTCTTCAGAGCTCTTTCTGTGTGCGTTCTCCCTCCGCGCATGCGCAATCTCCTACTCTGTTAGGGTCCTAAGAGTACCACCTGGTTGTTACCAACAGAAAAAATTTGTTGATTGCTGTTTGAATAAAAACGTTGGTAATAGCTTCGTAATTATTCTGGGAACTGATGAATAACCAATTTAATTTCCTTTGTCAGGTTTAAGTATGGCATTTTTATTCACAGAAAACACACAAAAGATGTCTCTATGAACTTGTCTAAAAGCATAATCTAGTCAGAGCTTATATTTCACTAAGCTTAGATTTAGTTGAATAGTAATGGGGGAAGGGGGGATGGGTCACTTGCCACGTGAACGGGCTTTTTATTTCACCGTGAACTGGGAATGACGAAAGTAATTCTTTGTGAAGTTAGAATCAGATATTAGCCGACCGTCGTGATCAGTGATGTCTATTTTGATACTAAATAAGCGTGAATTGGGAACAATTTATATCATGTATTCGTCCCTTCCATTGCATGCGGGGAATTCTCCATTTAATGCATCGTGACGGGAATAAAGAAATGTATTCTTCGTGATTTGGGAACTCGACCTCCCTCTCTTGCCCCCCCCCCCCCACTCACCCCAGTAATGTCTGTTCGCCGCTCCCCGTTCGCCATGGGGCATGCCCAGTTGCTAGGCAACAAAGCCCCTGTCAAATTCGGCCTATATCATCGGTTGATGACAATTTATAATGAGTACAGATCGGGTAACAAGTTATGGATTGTGTAAGATATATATTCCTGAATTACAGTTGTAATATCTTCAGACAAAATAGATTCTAGGAAGATCATTATTTTCGCATTGAAGAACATCAACTACCCGGGCAATTGTCATTATGTTCGCCGATTGGCATTTATATAGGCGGGGGACACCCCCACTGAATCGTGAACATCAAAAATTAGCGAGAGCAATATCGAATCTCCAAGATGAGGACATTTTAAAGCAGGGCGCGAAAAAAAACATCTTAATAATGATATCGCGAATATCGAGGATTTCACCCTACTGCCATAACGGTAAATAGCGTAAATAGCCCCCCCCCCCCCTACATAAGTTTTTTTCTCAGCTTATATGCCTCTCACTTTTTTGTAAATTATATCCTTTGACAGCCCAGATATTTATCTATACATGGTGGGGGGTTGTTTAAAAAAGCACCCGGTTGATAATTATGCAGCTATAATTCCGTATGTCTACTTCCCTTTTCGAGTCAGACTTTTGTTAATCACGTGGCTCAACTCGGACGTTAATAAATCGCATTCTTATGTGTATACGATCTCGTCTCCGTACCAACCCGTACCCAAAGCAAATCCCCGGGGGAGGGGGAGGGCACTATGATGCAAATCTGGTGGGGGGGGGGGAGGGCTGGTTGCGCAGGGGGTGCCTTGGTGTCTGAGAGAGCGGATATTTCTGATCAAAAAGTTACCCCAATAGAGCGGATATTTTAAAACTCGCGACCGCGGGTGGGGAAACTTTGAAAATGTTCGTTCATAGAGCGGGTTGCCGAGAAAAAATACCCCTTCCGAGCGGTATAACACACCCCTACCGCGCGGATTATGATTTTGGCGGTGAAACAGCCGGGGGGGGGGCTTTACCGCGTAACCTCCCCTAAACCGGCATTGTAGTCAGTATAGCTGGGAGCAATCTCGTCAGAGCTCATTCCTAACACCGGGCAGCAAGGCTGTGAGCAGAACCGTCCAAATCATCCGCCTCAAACTGCAATGCTGAGAACAAAGTAAACTTATCCTCCGAAAATTACATTTGGAATGTAAGATCTATATAACGTGATTGTCACTAATTTATACTTTTATTTCACGTTCATTCCCGGAGTATCCTTCACATAACACCCAGTGATTGACATTGTCATTGGGCTCTCATAGGGCCCTTGTATATAAACATATATATACATACAAGTTGATATCGATCATATTGCATATATATTTCAAGATGGAACAGTGCATCAGCGATAGTATCTAAGTGACACCCATTAATGTGATATGATGTTTTTTTTTGATGTGTGACATTTATATGGTGAAAAATAAATAATAAACAATGGCGGCGATGAGGGTCACAAGTTACCCATTAAACATCTCACAATTAGCAGATTACGACGCAATTACACTGATAGTTAAAATAAGTATTCTTTTCTTGTCATATAATGATCATGCACATTTCCATATCTTATAACGAAAGAAGACAAATCCGCCAACGAGTTCTTAGCGATCGGAATCGAATGTCGCCAAAGAGTCACCCAAAAAATATCTCACAATTAGCAGAGTGCGTTGTGGCAAATGCACTTAGGTGCATGGATCATTGTACAGAAAATATTGAGGGTTCAATTAAGCGATGATGAATTTGATGATTTTGATGATCCGAAGCCGATGGTGAAGATTCCGACTGTTAAATGCAGGAACATTGATTTGCATTGACTATATAGTCCCACAGAGTGTAGCAATCTACAAAACTCATTTACTAACCGAAGCTGACTGACACTGTTGAATGCTAAGCTGCGAAATTGGCGTCAACGCATTAATATAAACTGGCGACATATCGTGATATCGCTTCATCAATAATAGATGTATAATTTGAATATTTAGTGTTGAGCATGAGTGTCTAAATGTTGTATTACGATTGTTGTTCTACCTCCCAACATGTTTATAGATTCAAAGCACGTTCAGCACAGATATGACTATTGGTATCTATCTATATTACACTTTTTACTGCTTTAACACTGCACTTATTAATTATATGAGTAGTAACCAGTAATTAGATGAGTAGTATTCAGTAAATAGATGAGTAGTATTCAGTAATTAGATGTGCTGTAACCAGTAAGTAGATTAGCAGTAACTAATAGATTAGATGAAATTTGCTCTGGCCATTAACGATTGAGATTTTCCCTGCAGAAATAAATATTTTGATACCGAAACAAAACATGCGAATGGACCTCAATGAACAATCATCGAGGAACGTTCATTCTTGCTTTTGGATTAAGCCGTCATCGGACGATATAACATGTATGTTTAGACAGCAAACTCATCATCGTATGTTCGGTAGAGACATATATACTGTAGGTAAGAGGCATCTCTATAGCTTAAATTTTGCACTTCTACATTTTTGTCCGATGCCCGCGGGGATTGCTATGGCAGCCTATCTATCCTCGATTATATAGTTTCAAATTCGGTGTCTCGAGGTTTTGCACGTCTGGTCTTGATAAGCATTTTGATAAGCATTTTTAGTTATGTTTTGTGTACCACTCTTTGGCGGTTAGTTACACAACAATGCATACTTATAGTTAAAGAGGGTGATTACCCTGAGAGTGCGGCAAGGCTGTGAACCATTTCGGCATCGCCAGAGATGTATACCTTCGCAAATACCTGTGCTAGCATTCGCGTACTTATATGGTACCGATCAACCGTACAGGTTCATGGACAATTATGGCTATTATAATGATAGCTATGATAAAAAATAAGTAATATCTTGTGGTCGTTTAATTATCATGCATCCTTCCAACTCTTATTACAAAAGAAGGCACATCCGTCTACGACTGTTTACGGTAAGAGTCATTGTCCTCTGCCATGGTAACCACATATTGGAAATATTACTTGGTTCATTTTTCCTTCAGGCAAGCAACAGATCGTTGTTTTTCTGAGCTGCACTGACTAATTCCTAATTGGTGGGTGCTGAACATGAAAGAAAACCGCTCTAATTGTAACATAATAAAAATAATAAGAGTGCATCATTAGGCAACATCATTATCGTGTCTCAACGCCATAATTGGACATGTTTTCCAGCGCCCCCCCCCCCTACCCCCTACCACACGGGGCCGCCCCGATAGCTCAGCGGGTTAGAGCGTTCGCATTGGGGGCCCTGGCACACTGACAGCCTAACGTATGTGGATCGATGTGGCCATGTCTGGGTGGTCGCAGAATAAACCCTTATGAAAATTTACTACAGTGTAACTATGATAAAACTATAGTAATTTTGACTATAGTTATTTTGTGGTATTTTTGCCACTGTAGTATTTTGTACTACAGTAATACTATAGTTTTACTAGAGTAATACCATAGTTTGACTACAGTAATACTATAGTTTTACTAGAGTAATACCATAGTTTGCTATAGTTTTACTACAGTAATACTAGTTTTACTACAGTAATACCATAGTTTGCTATAGTTTTACTACAGTAATACTATAGTTTTACTACAGTAATACCATAGTTTGCTATAGTTTTACTACAGTAATACTATAGTTTTACATCAGTAATGTTAGTGGTACTACTGTAGTTATACTATAGTAATATTAGTCGTAAGACTGTAGTTATACTATAATACTACTACAGTTGTACTAATGTATAGTTATACTATAGTAATATTAGTGGCACTACTGTAGTCATACTATAGTTGATTATGTAATAGTATGACTATAGTTCACCTATAGCCTGTCAGACTATCATATCATATTGGAATTGTCCCTTACAAAAAACTACCATGAGATTACCATGGTATACCATGATGAATTTACCTAGGTATTTTGAAACAGGTATACCATGGTAATTTACTATGGTATCCCATGGTATACCAAGTACCAGGGGATGCTAATTTACCATGGTACTTTACTACATGGATACCATGGTATATTATGGTATCAATCACCTTTACATATAGCGATATATATATATACGCCAGAGTCTGAAAAATACAAGAGTAAAGAATACAAAGATTTACAATCCACTTTCATATATATGTATTGCAATAAAACGATGCAGTGTGTGAACCTGTGACATACGCGCATTATACACACATAATTAACTAAAGGTTACCTGTCACTTAAATGACAAAAATTCCAAAAGATTTATATAATATACACATTCTAGCTGTATGGATATATTAGAAAAACAATCTACTATTATGTGAAAAAATGTTCATTGCTTATATGCATATGGACATAATTAAATCAACAGATAATATTAAGATACACCATATAGCAGCATGATAGTCAGACACCTTGAAATTTAAATTTCACATCTAAAAAGTGCCAGGATCTTTCCAAATTAAAACAATGCTCGTTTGAATGATTCATATATTGATATTAAATAAAATATTGTTCATTTCACAGCTTATACATTTGAACGAATTGAAAACAAAATGCCATCATGGAATTTTGTCCAGTCATTATATGCACAATAAAATCATGTGTATATATACGAAAAAACCAGCTTATTATTCAACTATTTCAAATAATGTATACTCTAACTCATATACAAGAAATGACTTATAATTGAATTGATAAAGTATTCTCTCTTTTTTTGTAACAGATACAAATTCCACCTTAAAATGAGATGCACTACCATCCAGTACTTCGCATCTACTACATAACTACTACTTAACTTTAAAGCTACTATTCAATGCACATAACATATAAGCTTATAAATAATCCTTTATACAAATATATTCATTTTAACTTGTAAAACAAGTAGATCCCTCAGTTTTTCTTCTTATTATCCAGTCCTTACAACGTGGCTGATCTTCTTTCGCATTAGCATGCAAATTTCATTTACGTCATTGCCAGGAAATTCTCACCTGACTTGACCTGCAAAAAATGATACACTTATCGTCAGTAAATTATCATTCACCAATGCTGTTTAACATTGTAAGACATGGGTGATAAAATGTTAGAAAGCTATCTTACGAAACTTTGTACTATATTTATTATTACCCCAATACATTATGCAGAAAGCAAAACAAATACCAAAGATAATGTTGTAAACAGTATAGCCTGAAAACAAGACTTATACCGTAGTATAGAGTTCCCACATGAAATATAAAGACAGTTCCCTGATTTTTCCCTGAGCCATTGAAAGATACCCTGTGTAACAAAAGGTAGGCCTTCAACCTCCCCACACAGACACCACTAAATAATTGGGGGGAGGCATGCAACAGGGTTGGTTGAGGCACCCATAGACCCATATACCAAGGAACAAACAAAGTATCCTTTAAACAAGATGTTAACGAGAGGAATGCACAAGACATTCAGGAGTCACAATCTTTGTACAGTTGTGCGAAGGTTCATACACACCATATGGGGGCACAAACTCCAGAGAGGGAGTGGGGTGGGGCAGGTCGAACCACAGGTGCTGCAGATCGACTGACACAGGCCGGGGCCTGTGGGTCGAACCCTACTCCCTCCGGCGTTTGGGGTTACTGTACTGTAGTGTAAATGGTGTGCCAGTGGCTGCACAGGCGCCGTAAATCAACTGACACTGTGACAGATGCCGGGGGGGGGGGGGTGAGTGGACTATCAACTGATCAACAAGTTTCAATTTATAAAGGCTTCTGTTCGCCTTATGTTAGTGTGTCACGCTCGAACCTGGGTGTCTTCATGTTCTATACAGTATAGTATTGATAAATACATACCTTTCATTCATATACATAAGCAAATATTTGTGAATATAAGCAAATCGTATACACATGTCGTAGGACTTCGTCTTCGCCTTTCCACAACATTTTTCAAACTTCGCGCATGCGCCTTGCTATCTTCGCCAGGCGGCCTGGTGGCGCGTTACTCACGTGGCGGGCTGTGGCACGCTGCAAATCTCACTGGTGTTTTAGGGCGAAGGGGTGGGGGGGGGACTTAGTACATTGTTGGGATTGCGCGGGGGGGGGGCGGCGGTCCGCGGTAACGCCACCCCTACTTCACCGCCAAAATACGCTCGTAGGGGGCATTTCACCTTGAAAATCGGCTCGAACGGGAAATTCCTTTTACCTTGGACCCACTCGGTTTATTACTTTCCCCGGCAAACTCGGCCTATGAACGCACATTTTCAGAGTCCCGCGACCGAATTTGGTGGTGCAAAAGGGGGTGGGGCGGGGGGGGCTTGACTGCGAACCCCCCATCAAAACCCGGCAATAAGCACCCCCCCCCCTCCCCGGGGATACTGCATAGCCGATACGCCAGTGTAGCTACTTATTCTCGTAGTCGCATTCCCGTATTGATTGCATGATTCCCCTAATTTAGAATAATGGAATGACAGTTCATGATAACCATAATGATTATTATGCGTGCGCTCAACGGTTCTGTTGAATATAGCAGGACCAAAAAAATTAAAGTTTTTAAGTTTCAGTATTCAACCTGTGCTCAACTGCATAGTTAGTTGTTAATTGGTCTTTTAATTGTGCATCTGATTCAACAGTTGAGAACTTTCACTGCATAGTTAGTTTTCAGTTGAATCTCAATCAGTTAGGTCTCGACTGAGAAATAAGTTGTTTTCTGTACGCCGAGGATATTATGTGTAGTTATATCATGCACATCATTGTATATGGAATACTCTGCTGATACCATGGTATAATTCTGGTGATACAATGATTTACCATAATATTTCACGGTAATATATGATACATACCGTACATGGTAGGGTATATATGGTTTACCATGATATACCATGGCAGGATATGGTTTATCATTGGTACCATTGGTGAAGTTGTAACATTGTTGTAACAAGTTGTGGCTGATGTGCCTGCCTTTTGCCCTAATAGGGGACTCCTATAATTTGATTTGCTCTTTAACCATGTTAACTTACAGCCCGGCTATTACCGTGGTCAACTATGGTACATCGCTGTGTAATGAATAATATATCATGGTACATAGCATATATTTTGGTAACCTACCCTGGTATATCATGGCACATGATGGAAAAGCAGTATACTCCAAATCTACTTTGATATAGTGTGGTTATGCCAAATTACCCCATTGTATATTATGATCATGTCCGTCTACCATCATGAAATCAATACCAGGGTTGGTTGTATATTCAGGACGCTTTAACCATTTTTGGTCATATCGCGTCAATGAGAGTGGAGCCAAGTTACCGAGGGTAACCTCCTACTCTATGCGTAAACGCACATGGGATCTTTATCCTGCGACCACAAAGACATGGCCACAGCGGGAATCGAACCTTCGATCCGCGTGCCATTAGGCTCTCAGGTGACCAGAGCACTCAATGCGAGCGCTCTAACCCATTAAAAATACCATGGTTAACTATGATATATCATGATATATCATGATGTACCATAGTGTAACCTGGTATATCATAATATGCTATAGTATATCACGCCCTTCCAAGATCATACCATGGTATATCTTAACTTCATCATGATATTACCATGGTAAACTATGATATATCTTAGTATTCTGTGATATATCATAATATACCATGGTATATACCGTGGTATATCATAAGATGCTATGGCATATCACACCCTTCCATAATACCATAATATATATCGGTCGATTATCATGAAATTACCATGATATGCCATGATATATCATGGTATTTTGTTCGTAAGGGATGGAATTACTGTAAAAAATGATTTCTAGCCATAATATTGTGGTTATACTACAGTAACCAGATAGTAACTGTAGTAATATTATGCTCACTATAGTAATACTATAGTAGTCAGATAGTGACTATAGTAATATTATGCTCACTATAGTTATACTATAGTACTCAGATAGTGACTATGGTAATATCATGGTAATATTGTGCTGACTATAGTAACACTATAGATGCTGTAAAAAATACGCTCGTAGGGGGCATTTCACCTTGAAAATCGGCTCGAACGGGAAATTCCTTTTACCTTGGACCCACTCGGTTTATTACTTTCCCCGGCAAACTCGGCCTATGAACGCACATTTTCAGAGTCCCGCGACCGAATTTGGTGGTGCAAAAGGGGGTGGGGGGGGGGTGCTTGACTGCGAACCCCCCATCAAAACCCGGCAATAAGCACCCCCCCCCCCCGCCCGTCCCCGGGGATACTGCATAGCCGATACGCCAGTGTAGCTACTTATTCTCGTAGTCGCATTCCCGTATTGATTGCATGATTCCCCTAATTTAGAATAATGGAATGACAGTTCATGATAACCATAATGATTATTATGCGTGCGCTCAACGGTTCTGTTGAATATAGCAGGACCAAAAAAATTAAAGTTTTTAAGTTTCAGAATTCAACCTGTGCTCAACTGCATAGTTAGTTGTTAATTGGTCTTTTAATTGTGCATCTGATTCAACAGTTGAGAACTTTCACTGCATAGTTAGTTTTCAGTTGAATCTCAATCAGTTAGGTCTCGACTGAGAAATAAGTTGTTTTCTGTACGCCGAGGATATTATGTGTAGTTATATCATGCACATCATTGTATATGGAATACTCTGCTGATACCATGGTATAATTCTGGTGATACAATGATTTACCATAATATTTCACGGTAATATATGATACATACCGTACATGGTAGGGTATATATGGTTTACCATGATATACCATGGCAGGATATGGTTTATCATTGGTACCATTGGTGAAGTTGTAACATTGTTGTAACAAGTTGTGGCTGATGTGCCTGCCTTTTGCCCTAATAGGGGACTCCTATAATTTGATTTGCTCTTTAACCATGTTAACTTACAGCCCGGCTATTACCGTGGTCAACTATGGTACATCGCTGTGTAATGAATAATATATCATGGTACATAGCATATATTTTGGTAACCTACCCTGGTATATCATGGCACATGATGGAAAAGCAGTATACTCCAAATCTACTTTGATATAGTGTGGTTATGCCAAATTACCCCATTGTATATTATGATCATGTCCGTCTACCATCATGAAATCAATACCAGGGTTGGTTGTATATTCAGGACGCTTTAACCATTTTTGGTCATATCGCGTCAATGAGAGTGGAGCCAAGTTACCGGGGGTAACCTCCTACTCTATGCGTAAACGCACATGGGATCTTTATCCTGCGACCACAAAGACATGGCCACAGCGGGAATCGAACCTTCGATCCGCGTGCCATTAGGCTCTCAGGTGACCAGAGCACTCAATGCGAGCGCTCTAACCCATTAAAAATACCATGGTTAACTATGATATATCATGATATATCATGATGTACCATAGTGTAACCTGGTATATCATAATATGCTATAGTATATCACGCCCTTCCAAGATCATACCATGGTATATCTTAACTTCATCATGATATTACCATGGTAAACTATGATATATCTTAGTATTCTGTGATATATCATAATATACCATGGTATATACCGTGGTATATCATAAGATGCTATGGCATATCACACCCTTCCATAATACCATAATATATATCGGTCGATTATCATGAAATTACCATGATATGCCATGATATATCATGGTATTTTGTTCGTAAGGGATGGAATTACTGTAAAAAATGATTTCTAGCCATAATATTGTGGTTATACTACAGTAACCAGATAGTAACTGTAGTAATATTATGCTCACTATAGTAATACTATAGTAGTCAGATAGTGACTATAGTAATATTATGCTCACTATAGTTATACTATAGTACTCAGATAGTGACTATGGTAATATCATAGTAATATTGTGCTGACTATAGTAACACTATAGATGCTGTAGTGATATCATAGTAGTACTATGATAATAATAGTTCTACTATAGTACTCTGTAATTTCCAGACATAATATTGTAGTAATACTATAGTAGTCAGACAGAGACTATGATCATATTATAGTAATATTATACTGACCATAGTATTACTATAGTAATATTGCATTAGTATTGTACTATTATGGTATACCTATAATATTACTATAGTGAATTTTCTTAAGGGTATAGGTCCGGGGGGTGTGACAAGTCCCATAACGAGCAAAAAGGCCACTGTTGTACCGCTAACACTTTCTCCGTCCCTTGTTGCGCATCGTCCCGAAACTAAGGCTCACCCGTCCGCCCCCTCACCCCCCACCCCACTCCACACACCCCCACCAGCTTCTCATGAAAATTCAATGTTGTTTGTACATCGCTGCAAAACGAGCGTATCGCGGTTTCATATCGGCAGATTGTGTGGGATTGAAACGTCAAATGTAACTGTTAGTTTGTTCCTAGCTATGTAGGATGTTTTGGGCAGTCGGACATTTTCGGCCCCAAAAACGTATGTTATTCCTATTCGTGGTGGATGCCTTTTATTTTCCTTATTTGCTCGACATTATCAAGTCGCTAATTAGAGCCTGACTAATGATTGCATGCCAATTACCCTCGTCGACATGCGCAATTAGGCTAGGTTGCGCCAAAGCAACTTTCAGATATCATTTACAACACTCAATACCATCTGCAATCCTCATCTGTCATATACAAACCTCACATACCATCTGTAACCCTCACATACCATCTGTAACCCTCACATACCATCTGTAACCCTCACATACCATCTGTAACCCTCACATACCATCTGTAACCCTCACATACCATCTGTAACCCTCACATACCATCTGTAACCCTCACATACCATCTGTAACCCTCACATACCATCTGTAACCCTCACATACCATCTGTAACTCTCACATACCATCTGTAACCCTCACATACCATCTATAACCCGCAATTGTAACCTACAATCCTCAGATATCATCAACAATCCTCAAATACAATATGTAACCCTCATGCATACATCTACAACTCCTGGCGTTGTTATCAACAGATCAACCAACCTCAGATATCATCCCTGAGTCTTAGATATCATGTACAGCCGTATCATCTAGAACCCACAGATACAATCGCCACCACTCATACTGCCTGGACAACGCCAGGATTTCACCGCTTTCAGTCGCTATATGTTACCCACGATGTTCATAAGCAGTACGTAGTAGGACACACGTCACATTCAGCGTCGTACCACGAACTCAGGCACATGAAAGTAATATAATTCATAGAGTCTGCCACCTTCATTTGATGACCTTGAATTTAGTGTTTTACGGTTACTCTTGTCAGACCCGTATACAGTTCTATTGTAATAATATATATTGATATAATACATATGATATATATGATATAATCGGGCAGTTTGCATTTCGCGTAGCCTCCAAGATGGCGGCGGTAACACCACGCGATATAGCATGAACGACATCCATCATTCCCTAATTGTATTCCGCCGCCTATGGATATCCGCAATAACTGCCAATTACCATGCTTATATACAACGGGGGTGCTGCAGCTCTCCATGCATAAATCGATGTAATATGAAGGTCGGGGAGCAAGACTGCCGCAGCACACACGCGGACCAGGGAGACGCAGAAAAAAGTCTAGCATGGTTATTGCATATTTCCGAAAAAATATTTGATGCACAATATAATACCCAGCACAAAATACCCAGCAAGTGAATTGAGCCACTCGGTTGCAGCATCTTGGAACCCCTCATATCATCGACCTGTCACCGAATTTTCTAATTTTGAACCATGAACGCATGATCTCTCAACCTGTCTGTGTATTGGTCACATGACCATCAAGGAACTGTGACGTCAGCACAAGTTCTATCGGCACCGGTACCGTTGTACGGGTGCCGCCGAACGTGCACCGGAAACGGAATAATAAGGAACAGGAAAAACGGAGCACGAACTTTAAACGAGTAACGTTTTGCGTATATGATGTCTCTTCACGTCCGTTAGCATGGGTGGAAATGTATTACCAGTTCAGATAACTACACATTCATATTTTTGTGGTTTAAAATATCATAAATATTAAGCTTACATGTAAGCAACTGCCCAGCCTTTTCTCTTACTCAAACCTACATCATATGTGCCAAAAACACGGATTTGCTTGTCGAGCTGCATGTGGTGCTGACCAGATGCAAAAAACGGAATATGCGAGAGGCACCGAAGGCTTGGGATCCACTGACAATGCATGTATACCATAGAACAACATTTTCTTGAGCGAGAGTGACATTAGCGTCGATACGCGCCAAGGGACAAGTGACAATTGTGCACTCGGTGACAGCCTATTGGGGTACGGCACCAGATACCTAACAGGTCGATGCACGGATACATTAAGGCGTCATGCAATATCCCCTATGACGTCACGTAACCAAGGTAACTGGGACCGGCGTAAGGAAAAATGCCGCAAAACAAAACTGCGCGCGCAAGTTTTGTGGCCACGCCAGTACATGTGGGCCTGATTTAGAGCCGCTCATGTTCTGATGATTCACGATGAAGAACTTACATTACACTTACACCCAAGTACTCCCCCTTAATGGACTCCAACCACCAGTTTGCACAGCTGTACACTTGCATTTGTCTGCTGACATACCGTATGCTGGTTATGAGTAATAAGCTAAACGAGATACTGATTAAAATCGGTCAAATGAAGAAGAATATCCTGTTCCTGATATGAATATGAGCAGTCTTCGCTTTTTTGCATCCGTGATATTATTGCTCGATACAGTAATTAAACATACTGCGCTATTACTATGAAAATACCCCAAATCCCCGACCACATGATTGGCGTACCGGTGTCGTGGGGGGCTTTTCTGTATGGCGTGTGGTAATGGCGTGTTGTGGCGTGTGCACTTGCCATTTTGTAATAGGGTTACAAAGCATAAGGAAATTCATTACGTACAGCCAACTCATAGACCGATCCAGACTGTCAATCATTTACTGACGTCACTGTTGCTTTTATCCAATCATGTGGTACAACAGGGTCTTCCTCGTGCGTTAGGTCGGACAACAAGTCGGATAAACAAAGCAGCATGTCACTTTGTTGTCAATTTGAGAGGTGAGTACTTCTCACTTGTACCTACCATCAGCTAGGATTGTCAATTTCATATTCACGAGTAAGGAAAGAGGACTCATGCGTGGGCGGGGCTTAGTGTCGGGGCTTAGATCGGTCTATTACGGTGTCACGATTCAAGAAAGAAAAAAAATGTTCGTTGCGTGTTTCTCGGTAGAACCGTTGTACTTTCATTTATAATTTACAAAGAATGATTGCCTTGGCTTCATTTTCTCTCCCATTGAATCGCCCATTTGCCTTACGGCTACGGAGGCTTTGACTGACGAGTCTTGTGAGTAACATTCATTGGTTTGTACATCATTGATGAGTGCTGCGTCGTCAGCGATGTCCATAATCCTGTAGGGGGGGGGGGGGCGGGGGGGGTAGGGGGGGGGTGGCAGGTGAAGTTAAAGGTCTGATTCATACGGACGTGGTAGGCACAGTCTGGCCCTGGTTAAATGGTGATATACTACCTTAAGCTCTGTCCACCTACAGCGTAGCGTGCGTGCGACACAAACCAGCGGGCACACGACGTCGGTATGTAAGTCATATCGACGTCGTACTTTCATCGCGACGTCGTACGATCAAATTACAACCATCAGGCGACGTCGGAGATACGACGCCAATCTGACTGTCAGAGTACGACGTCAATCTGACTGTCAGGGTACGACGTCACAAAGACGTCGTAATGACGTCAGCCTAAACACAGTCAAAGTTTTTATTCATAGGATTATTATACACGTCCTGCTAAAGAAGGTTCGAGCCGACTTTCGGGGTGAAACGCCCCTTACGAACATATTTTGGCGGTCAAGTAGGGGTGGCTTTACCGCGCTCAGATCTGCTGACAGAACCCCCGAAGTAAATAAACAACGCCCCCCTCTCAGGCACCGCCTATAATGGAAGGAAAGGTACCGCTCTTGGTTTGCAGCGCCACAGACAGGCCCTAGCGTCGCACACACGACATTCACAACGCATCTATCACCTCAAATCAACTCCATAGAAGTTTAACTCTTGCCACATCTACTTTTTGATGCCTGACATGTCCACAACTTAGCACAAATCGGACATTTTCCCAACAACGTGCAAAACAACAATACACTCGGACAGATCCCTCGACCACTTTCGCCAGAAACGTGCCAGTGCGCAACTCAGAGCGAGCATTCCGGTGACGTCTTTACTTCCGGCCTGTGCAGAAGGCGTGTGATTGGCTGTGACTTATTTCTGGCGGGGGCATTTGAACAGTTTAAATTTTACGCAGGCAAATCCACATAAATCTGACTTCTAACGCTGTTGTACAATGTCTTCATTCGAAAAAATTACGTATCGATATGCGTCTTTGCAAGTTTCCTCCCTATTTATGTTCTTAAATAAGATAATCGATATTATTTCAGTTCATCTGACAGCTTTCACCGTAAAGAGTATAAGGGGGGCCACTTCTTCGATCAAGTCTCGGTATTCTCTTACACGTTACGCCGTGCGTCGTGGCACTGAAATAATTTAGTTACACTTTATACTACACATGCAGTTGGTATGCATGATACCAATGCTTATTTAATATGACCGCACTATTGCATATAAATTTACATACTAAAGTGAAGCAATTAAAGCAATATAAATATTTCAATCATACTTCCACATGTATGGTGAAATCGCTTGATTAGCAGTTTCCCAGAATATCCCAAATATATTTATATCATTGAAATTTCATCAACGAAGATTACATCTGTCTCAAGTATTCTGTGCCTGGCAGCCCTGAACTCTTTATCGTCTTACACCAAGTCCCATATCCCGGCATCACTATATCTGCGATAATTAGGAGGGTATTAGCCAGATACGCCGGGCACTTTTGGAGGGGAGTTTCGAGTTTTCCGACGGCGGGCACTCAGGTGCTGTTTAGCCGCTCCAAAATAATGCCACTCGATGCCGTCACAGCCACTGTCTTTCCTCCTTGTTCTTGAAGACGACGTACAGCTTGCCGCAAATAGAATGTCGTGCCTATCCCTGCTTGGGGGGTAATACATACATTATGGCTGCCTAAAATTAGGTCCAGCGCGGTTTCCATTTGTTCCATTATTCGATTTGCCATGCATGACTTGTTGATGTTTACATCTTTTATTAAATACCCAGACACGTGATCAGAGGAGTTCCAATAAAATATATAGGTCGTGGGTATTTATTTACGTTATGGCTTCTTCGTGTAAGTTTGTATAGTGTGCACGTTTCCACAACGGCCCTATACCAAGCAGCAAAAACAACCTTTGACATCAGGCCATCAACTGTTTGTGCCTACAAATTAAAAAAAAAATGGGACGAAAACACTTAAACTGTTTGTACCAAAAATCCAATTCGAGATCTCTACAAATATTTAAATTTTATGAACCACACCCCTGTTTGCGAAGATGGGGGTGTAGCCCCCCTAACCCAATGTGTGACACGATTTCAGTGACGTCACCGGAATGCTCACTCTGAGTTGCGCACTGGCACGTTTCTGGCGAAAGTGGTCGAGGGATCTGTCCGAGTGTGTTGTTGTTTTGCAAGTTGTTGGGAAAATGTCCGATTTGTGCTAAGTTGTGGACATGTCAGGCATCAGAAAGTAGATGTGGTAAGAGTTAAACTTCTATGGAGTTGATTTGAGGTGATAAATGCGTTGTGAATGTCGTGTGTGGGTCTCCAGGGCCAGTTGGAGCGAGGGTCTGTCTGTGGCGCTGCAAACCAAGAGCGGTACCTTTCTTTCTATTATAAGCGGTGCCTGAGAGGGGGGCGTTGTTTATTTATTTCGGGGGTTCTTTCAGCAGATCTGAGCGCCTGTGATCTGGTCCATCTCAGCCTCAGCCAGGCTCAGGCATCTCAGCCTCACTGGCACTGCCCTCAGGCTCAGGGCCATCTGTAGCCTGAATGTTCAGACGTTACAGTTTGACAGTCTGATGCTTACTGTAACAGTCACAAGAACAAGTGTCAAGACTGTACCGTCTGAACATTCAGGCTAGGCCATCTGATGATCTGGTCACAGGCGCCGCAGATCACAGGCATAGTAAATCAGTGGAGGGTGGAGGGGGGGGGGGGAGGGGGCCCCACAACGCCGCCGCCCCCCCCCCCCCACGCCTGTGTCAGTCGATCTGCACCTCGACCGTTTCGCAGTTTGGCCGTTCTGCATGGCATTCCCGCAGATGTGCACCTGTGATCTGGTACACAGGCGCTCAGATCAGTTGATACGTATGGGGCGCCAAGTGTAACCCCCTTCATTTCGTCCAAAAAAGTCCATTTTGTAGACACAAAATGTATTCTGTACATACAAAAGGTATTCTGTGGAGACAAAAGTTATTCTGTGGAGACAAAATGCATTCTGTCGAGACAAAATGCATTCTGTCGAGACAAAATGCATTCTGTCGAGACAAAATGCTCTGTCGAGACAAAATGCATTCTGTGGAGACAAAATCCATTCTGTCGAGACAAAATGCATTTTGTGGAGACAAAATCCATTCTGTCGAGACAAAATAAACTTTTGTAGACAGAAGTTGATTTTGTGTAACAGAAGTTCATTTTGTCTGGTGACTTCTACAAGGCGGAAAAACCAAACGACAAACGGAATGTTTGTGGCTAGTGATTCTAAATACTGAAAACATTATAACTGTCGATAAACTTTCTGATCCTTCATGCCATCTTGAGTGATGATTTCCTACTCATCAGAACACGTTTGTAATTTGTATTGAAGGTTATCCTAATTACTTTACATAACACCATAATGAGGTAATCGAGACACACAGTATATGACATGGCGGTAAATAGCCTAGAAAAATCATTCTCAAACAAGGATTATATTTTCTTCAACTTGTAAAAATAACTTGCATACCTTCATGAATGTAGCACAGAGTGTCAGTGTCAACGGCACATAGGGGATTCTTAATATAACCAGATTTGTGTTGGTCTCTTTTCTAATGTGTCCATTATGCTAATAATAACTTTGATGAGCCTTTACGGGACACGTGAGTCGATTTTAGTGCAATTATTCCTATTATCGCTCACAGGCACTTCCGGCCGCGTTGTACCAGGACAGGCCATGCTACACATACATATATATACCGTCACAACGTCCGTGTGTGAAACGGCAGGGACATACAAATTATGGTTTAACCGGGACTGATATAATGTTCGAGTATAGATTATTTTAATGACGTTTTATACTCGGGACTAATCTGGTCAAATGTTCGTAGTGTTTCAAGAAAATAATATAGATAGAAATATAGGACATGCAGTTATAAAAAAGCAATAGATACTCAAAAGATATGAAGACAATTTAGGCAAAATGGGCTATTGATTTCAATATTGGTAGGTACTATAGGGCAACAAACTTAAACCAAGATAATTAGTCTAA
Organism: Arenicola marina; assembly: GCA_964019135.1. Classification (NCBI taxonomy): domain Eukaryota; kingdom Metazoa; phylum Annelida; class Polychaeta; family Arenicolidae; genus Arenicola; species Arenicola marina. The sequence goes on from OZ025263.1 coordinate 29,543,556, forward strand.
ACATGGAAAATTCAGTGGCTCAGAATCAGCTAGGCTATATTCACTTATGTATTGAGAATTATTAACAATAATATTTCCAACGGCACATAGGGGATTCTTGAACGTGAACTGTTTAACGTTCAGTAAACTTAGAGTGCATTCATCATAAATTGCTTAGGTCAATATACATCTACCACATGCATTTTATTTTTTTAAAGAAAGTGTATTTGAATTTCAAAATGATTCAAATTCTTAGATTCAACATTTCTTTAGTATATAACTTTATCACTTTAATTTCAAACATCCTGATGAACTTACAAAGCTACATATAAATATACAATCGCTAAGTGTGAAATCAGAAAATAACAAAGCAGGTAATGTGAACAGGATACTTTATTGATACATATGGCCTTATTGTACAATAACTACAAAGTTAAATCATAAAAATGAATAGATATTATAGCAATATTATTCGAATAGATTGGCACATAACTGTCTGCTATGTTTGAGATATACCGGTAATTTGACAAGTTTGGCTGAATAACATTACATTATATTTATGCTATATTTTCCAAATACATTGCCTCTAGCTAGTTAAAGCATAATTGTGCACAGGATTAGAAAAAGTAACATTGCCATCAACAAATTACTAAGTTATGCATAAAAAAAGACACTTTCTTAAAAAGTAAAATATGAAAATACTGGTCTACCTAGGGATACAACCACAGAATGCTATAACTTTTGTTGTTGTTCATAGGATTACTGGTATTTGCCATGGACAATTTAGCACATACAAACAATTAAAAATTGCTTTACATAACACCACAATGAGGTGATCGAGACACACAGGATACGACATGGCGATAAATAGCACAGAGAAATCATTTTTAAACAAGGATTACGGTATATGTTCTTCAACTTGTATATATAACTTGCATACCTTCATGAATGTAGCACAGGGCACACTTAATACTACCAGATTTTTGTTTGTCTCTTTTCTAATGTGTCCATGGTGCTAATAATTTTTTTTAGTAATAATACTAACAACTAATCACACTTTGTGAGTGCAATCCATCCAAGGAATCCATGTATAGACAATTGTGCACTTTGTTACCTTTGGGACACAGGTCCCATTATCCATGATTAAATTGTCAATGTGTGGTAGTACTTTGATAATGAATGCTCTAATGATAAACAAGGTTTGGCAACATGTAACAGCTCCGATGCAAGACTGGCAGTTTGAAAATATCATATTACTTTGCTGGAAGTGAGACAATCAAAGCATAAAGTGGCTAAAAAATGCAAATGCAAATACCTGCACACAATATGTCATGTAACCTAGATATATTAAACCTGGGAAAATGTTCTTTTCACAATGCTTTAATAATTAATCATAATAGTATAGCATTGGATATTTACATATCTACATACCAAAGGATTAGAATTGAAAAAAAAGCAGCAGACTCTATAGATGCTCTAGATGACTCTTGGTTTACACAGAATTATTTTTTCATTTCGGAAATCTGTTTTTAACCCAAAAGTTGTATTGCATTTATGAAGCCTGGCTAATACTAGTAATAACAAAAACAGCAATAGTCATACAAATTCATTATTTATACAGGTGAATAACTCTCTCAATTTTGGAATTACTATCCTCAAAGTACACAATCTTTGCCTCAGAAACAAATTATGAAGGGGGTAATATAATTTCTGCACAGATTTTATTTCTTATTTTTTAATTCTATGGCTTAGTCAACTATAGCAAGTAAGAAATCTATTCTTACCGGTATAACCTGATATGTATAGGTATATTTAAGACCTGATTAATCCATAGATATATTTAAGACATGATGCACCGGTGGAACTTATATAGATCTATGGCTCAAGTGTAGGTATTTATAAAAATCAGCGGATGAGACCTATACACTGGTGCTACTTATACCCCAGAAGTCACAGCAATCTATAGATCAATATACAGTGACCCTACTTCTCTAGCAGCTGTTATAGTCTGCAGACACTTTATTTTGGGGATGGCTACGCCACTGAAGCCTAAGTACAAATTTGTTTATGCTTTTATTTAAGTTTAATAGTTGCCAACATGATCCTATCATAACATTATTGGTAAAGCAGTGGACTGCAGCATTTTGACTTTTTGACAGTTAACAAATAGCGAAATGCTGTCCAGAGGCTGAAATGATGAAAATTTTATTTTTTGTTTACTTGAACTTTGACAGAAGAAAACTAGCCCCCCCCCCCCCCCACCTCTCCTGCTACACAGCTACAACTAGTATAAGCAATAAGTATAAGTTCCTGCCACTGATGCTCCGGTGGCTAGTTTTCATGTCAAAGTAATGTAAGTTTTGATTTTACCAGAGACTGGACAGTCTGTTTGTAACCTGTTGAATGGTAAAAAAAAAGTCTGATCTACGCTAGGGTCAGCCTATATTCTCTCCTATTATCGCTCCTTTTCCTGTACGCGGATAACACTTTACAAATAGCTATAAAAGAGAGAAGATATGATAATCGCTTAAATTCCACATCACTATACACATTACACGTGTCATGGAGTCAAACAGACGTATATAAAAGAAGACACGATAACATTTGACAGAGTGTGAGCGGTTTGAAAATCTGAAGCAGTGAAGCGGCCGTGCACTCTTCCAAACCACACGACCATGAGCATGTTCAATTTTAACTAGATGATAAGTAGATTCCTGCACATGAGTTAGAGTATACATATTATTTGGGTAAATACCTAATGCAGCTGTTTTTTATGTCATGTATATACTTCTAGTATGCCTACCGGTATATACTGTGTGATTTTATTGTGCATAGTTACTAGACAAATTTCCATTATGGCATTTTCAATTCATTCAAACATGTATACGTTGTAAATTGAACACAATTGAATATCAATGTATCAATCATTTAAACAAGCTTTGTTTTTATTTGGCAAAGTCCTGTCACTTTACAAAAAAATTAAATGTAGAATTTAAAATGGAATGTGTGTAAATATGATGCTGTTGTATATTAATATCATTTGTTGATTTAATTTTTTATGTCAATATGCATATAAGCAATGAACATTTCTTTACATAATGGTAGCTTATTTTTCTAATATATCTATACGGCTAGAATGTGTATTATATCAATCTTTTGGAATTTGTGTCATTTAAGTGACGAGTAACCATGAGCTAATTATATGTATATAATGTGCATGTCACATGTTCACATACTGCACCTTTTATAATAATAATACATATATGAAAGTGGATTGTGAGTCTTTGTATGCTTTATTCTTGTATTTTTCAGATTTGATGGTGATTAGTTCCATGGTATCCATGTAGTAAGGTATTATGGTACACATACCATGGTAAGATACCATGGTACATTAGCATACCATGGTATGATACCATGGTAAGATATCATGGTAAATACCATGGTAAATACCATGGTATGATACCATGGTAAATTACAATGGTACATTATACCATGGTATACCATGGTAATTTACCATGGTCATTTACACAACCCTTTTCTGACCGTCGTCTGACGTCGGTGTCCGACGTCGGATACCGACGTCGCGCACGGGTGCAAATCCAACCAAATTCAGACCAAATGCGACGTCGGCACACAACCTTGATTTCAACGTCGCGCGACGTCGGTATCCGACGTCGGTACACAACCCTCATCTGATCGTCGGGCGACGTCGGATGCCGACGTCGCGCACGGGTGCAAATCCAACCAAATTCAAACCAAAATGCAACGTTGGCACACAACCTTAACTCGACAGTCGTGACAACGTCGGTGTGCCCGCTGGGAACGAACCTTAATTGATGCGACAGGCAAAGTAATGGCATCGACGATTCTTGCCCTTATATTGAAGGAAGACAGAAACACTTGTTGTCATAGCTACAGTACAGTTTGAAACATCATCAATTATCTCATTATATTATCTCAGCATAGTTTAAATGGTTGGAAATAATTGGCCAGATCGTTTGGTCGATTGTTCATTGGCTACGAGAACAAGATATTAATTCACGGCCTAAAGACTTAAAATTAGTTATAACGATGGACCTATTTGCAAAACCTGCGGAGCATGCGACGGAGATGTAGCGTGGGAGGGGGAGGGGTGTAGAATATTCTGTATAATAATAACCAAATGTCACCAGCGAAAGCTTCATACATGATCCATACATGACCCAACCCTGACCCTCTCACACATGTGATGTCCTTATGACACGACACAATCAGAACTAAGCAACACTAGACCGTTCGTGGCGCGGTACTTTTATCACCACCACCACCATCCTCATCGCTAACATGCCCGTCAATCTCCACCTTACCCCCTTGGGACAACCACAACCACCCTTCCCGTTATGTACCGAGAGGCCATCAGTGATTTCATAGTTTGCTGTTTTAAAGGACAAGGATGGTGATTAGAGAGAGGTGACTGGCATATTATTATATTTCTTCGTTCTTCTTGGCCCGTATGAGTTCGATGCAGCCGTGGTAGAATTATATAACTCGAATGATTTTAAATATGTTTCATTTGAATTTGGCACTAGTCATGTATTGTGCATTATAATAATAGCTACTTCAACAAGTTAGTACTATTTCATCATGATAGTCGTGATATTTCGCACGGCATAACGGTCATAGAGCCACCAATTCTTCCCCAATTGAACGCCGTTATTCCAATGGAAGGTATCCGTAAAACCATTCTATGTCCGGGAATAGAAACGTAACCTTGGTTATAGAGAGCCATCCCAGCTCAAAGATGAGACCTTGACTTTGATATTCACCACCACTCTCGATGCGAAGACAGCGATAGCCAGAGTAATAACCCAGTGAATAATTGCCTAGCACCCCGTACAAATTATGGAAAATCCATTAGACTGGAGGAGTGCACTTCCAAGCCATCGCCATGGAGACTGAAGAGTGGAACTTGACCACCCATCACCCTTCTTGCCATTAACGCCTTTGCATTTATTTATAGACCTGCATGTGCTATACAAAATGCTACGCTCACCCTGGAGACCACTAATCGATGATGCCTTGACGCCAGCAGGACCAACAGTCGCGAGTCATGTCTCGCTGGACTTGATGATCGTGCTGATAAATATAACACAAACCACTAAGACGGCTAGCTGGAGTGATTATCTTCGGCTCATTAACGTCAGCGAGAAGTGAGTGATAGCCTCATAGTTTCATAGTTTCATTCACGCCAGATGAAGTTTCGTGACTCGATAGCAGAGTTTATAGAGGCATGATTGGGAACGATTATTCGTGGTTTGGTTGCTCTGAGATTGTAATAAGACTGTGTGCGCTATGCAATGCTGGCTTATCTAACACCAACCTCCAGCGTGTTATCGTTATCATTAAAACATAACGCATAATTCTCTTACAAGACAACAATCAATGGTGAGAGGTGAACATATAGGCTGAACATATTTGGTCTTCCTCTTCCTCCCGACTGCCAGTTTGAACAACGCAATGGCAAGATTTCGTTGCTTCCACCATTAAAATACTGCCGTTTTCCCTGCAAAGTATACCCCCTGAGAACACACCTGTTTATACCAACTGAGAACACATCTGTTTATACCAACTGAGAACACATATGTTTAAACCAACTGAGAACACATCTGAGAACACATCTGTTTACACCAACTGAGAACACATGTTTATACCAACTGAGAACACATCTAAACATTCGGCAAATGTTATGCAGACGGTCTGGCTGTAATGGTCGAATGACCTTGATTCGCGCCCGATCTGATAAAATAGACGTTCCCAGCCTTTACTGTCAAACTCGGATCGAAAGGATGGAAGGTGGCTTACATCATCATAGCTTCCGCTTGCGTCGTGGTAATGATGAGATAATACGAGGGACTGCATGCACCAGGTAATGATGAGATAACACGCACGATAAATGCCACATGCATGAGATGAACTCGATTCAAGGCCAGACGTTCGGGACAGGTGAGTCATTTCAATAATAGCTTGGTCGCTTGAGGAAATTAGCCATCAACTCGATGCATGCAATGTGTAAACCCCGTTTACGCCAGCTCTAGTTGAACATCCCTGCGTCCTGTATCTAATCTGCATAATTCTTCTCTGGGACCGATTAATGCAAATCACTCTCGGTTGCTGAATACCTAAAAAAACTCTCAATGTCGTTACAGTTTAATAGTTGTCGCACCACTGACCTTATTTTGCAAGGTCAATCAGAATCATTATGGCTATTGTACAAAATTAAGACATAATATGCAAGCAACTTTGAATTTTCCACCAATAAGACTATCCGCCCAATATGCCTGCTGCTTATGTCACACCCCGATAGCCATTTCCAGATCCAAGGCGGAAACCGAAACGCCACCAAATAGCGTTCATGACAAATTATAAAAGATATTCTCACGGCAACTTTATGCAAGGGAAATCCATTGACGCTTTTTTCGACTATATGCCTGTTTGACTAATGTACTACATATATTTAAATTAAACTACCAAAATGATGCCGTAGCATTCATGACAGAGTTTTGAGAAATGTTTCTTGGCACGGCCATATTGTAGCCGAGTGCTGCTGTCATCGGCACGAGCTGGCGGCGAAATGAGGGGGGGGGGCGGGTACCTTTCCCGATCTTTGTCATTGGCATCCTGAAATTCGCGATTCGCTGTTGTCAATTTTTGGGGATCGTTATTCGTACAATTCCTGGTGCAACGCGAAGACCCTTCGCCTATTTACCGCGATCCGTTACAGCAGTCTGCGAATTTCTAGATATTCGTGATATCATCATTCAGGCTTTTTTTTTTGTTTTTTTTTAGCGCCAAGCTTTAAACTGTCTTAATGTTGGAGATTCGCTATATCTCTCCCTAATAGGGCTATACAGTTCTCGCGATCGGGCAGCGAGACTTCAGTTTTGGGGACAAACAAACACACGTGCTCCATGTTGAACTATAGGCAGCTATAAGTCAATTTCTTTCGAGGTTTATTCTAAAGACTACGAGTACCATTTCACTAAAGATGGCTATGGGAGGTAGACGTTAAAATATTTGGAGGCGATGGAGCGCAGAACTTTGGGAATATACAAGGAAAAATCCGTCTTCACTACACTCGAAAGCTAAAAATAGCGTTCTAAATTTAGCCCTGCACCCGGGCTTTCGCGAGTTCTCCAAACTGCGAGTGACGTCACAGAGTTTCACGTGCCTCCGCGGTAACAAAAATGGCGAGAGCAAGTGATCGACTTAACCATTCCGCTGTCAAAATATGCAGCGCATGGAGTAACGACACACGGACGCGTCTTTAAACCACATGGTAAAGGTAAATTAAGACGAGTAGGATGTTTTCGTATCACTTTTGGATCACGAAAAGACAAAGTTCTTCATTCTTTGTAAGTTTTCTGTTTGAAGCGTGGCGCCAACGTTGTCACTCGGGGAGAATCCATGTGACGTCATAATGTCTCGTTTTCGTAGGAAATGCAAAAAAAACGTTAGTTTCTCAGCCGTGTTGTCCCGTCGTAACAAATATTAGTCATTGTGGTGGCGCAAATGAATGAAAAATATGTCGTCTATCCGTTTTGGGCAGCTATATCTCTTAAATATTCTTAATTATATCGTCATGCCTTCCGCAATGGACCCACCCCTCGGCGCCTGGCTCTTGCGCAGGTAGTCTGGTTCCCAGTCTCACTCTTTGCGTAACATACACGTCACGCCTACGTCACAGATAGTCAGGATACCAGTGTGCGCAGAGATTCTAAACTCGTTCCGAACACGTGCTTCGTTTGCTTGTCCCCAAAATGAGTAAACCGGAAGTCTAGGCGAACGAGACTTTATAGCCCTATTCTTGGGGATTCGCAATCCAGAAGGGTACCCCCCCCCCCCCCTCCACCCGAGATGTGACGCGGACAATGCGGCTTCTTCTCATTTTATTGCTAAAATTCAGCCTCGGTGACTTTTTGTTTGGTGACATAATGACAGGCAGAACTCAGGTTCCACGGAGTTTCCCGAGTGGTTGCTCATGCAAAGGTATGGCTTCCGGAAAAACTGACAAGTCGAGCACCACATGTAAATGATGAGACGATGTAGCGAAGGCAAGCGTTAATCCGGAATCCCTGGTGGCATTTGTCGCGGACAGAAACCGAGTGGTATATTTCAGGCAACCATAGCACAGTGCATCCCAAGCGGCATCAGGGCTTCTGTCGCTGCGATGTATATCCCAGCTAACAGTGGAACTGTCCCAGAACGTAAGCCATTGGTTTGTGGAGGGATGTGGGAACGTTCTGATTGACCTTTCCCAGAACGTTCTCTTAAGGAACGTTTTTCTGACGTTCTTGGAACGCTCCGTAAGAGCGCTTCTGTCTGATATAACGTGACACAAACACTTCAAACTGTAAAGCTTGGCATTGTAGCAACTAGGTAAAAACGGCGATGACCCGAGAGGTGATGCTAGTCAGCTTGGATGCAGACATGGATTGACGGTGGGTGACGTGGCGGCGGGGGGTGTAAATATGCATAATCCAGTCATTATAGACCAACAGATCAAAACATATGGGCTATAAATCAAATCATGTCTGGGTACGATGGGAATGGGGGTAGATAGTGGGGGGGGGGGGGCAGACCGGGATCTCTGGTGGTTCTAATTTTCCTGCTCAGATCCCTAGTGGACCAGAAGCTCTAGCGTAGGGACTCCAGAGATCAGTTACACTCAGCGGCCAGCCGTCGCGTCTGGACCGGATGTGACGTCAGCGGATGTGATGGATTGGTCGCTTAAAGGATGGCGTGAGCAATGATGTGACGCATACCCGGTAAATCCAGCCACGTATCTGTGTTCCAATTCCCGTGTCGGGTGACCGGGTAATATGAGGGATTACGCATCTAGTATTTAAATATCAATGCGCATATTCCGCTGCTGGGGCCACGGCGACCACGGAGGTGAAAAGAGGTTTGACGGCCATGCGGGAAGCGCTGAGCAAGTTAATTTCATTGCTCTCTGTTACATGAATGGGATAGCGGCAGTTGTCACCGGCACAGTGACATCGAGAAGGAATCAGTGTGAGGAAGCGCCATCCGGACCCGGACCATTCACTATGATTAAATACGTAACAAAGTTACAGTTGCGTAGCTCGATTTAGCTCATATGAAGCTATCACAGCTATCACGGCTATCGGAGCTATCGCAGCTATCACAGTAATTACAGCTATCACAGATATCAAAGCTATCACAGCTATCACAGCTATCACAGCTATCACAGCTATCACAGCTATCACTGCAATCACAGCTATTACACATATCACAGCTATCACAGCAATCACAGCTATCACATACATCACAGCTATCACAGCTATCACAGCTATCACTGCAATCACAGCTATCACACATATCACAGCTATCACAGCTATCACAGACATCACAGCTATCACAGCAATCACAGCTATCACTGCAATCACAGCTATCACACATATCACAGCTATCACAGCAATCACAGCTATCACAGACATCACAGCTATCACAGCAATCACAGCTATCACTGCAAGCACAGCTATCACACATATCACAGTTATCACAGCTATCACAGCAATCACAGCTATCACAGACATCACAGCTATCACAGCTATCACAGCTATCACTGCTCTCCGCATTGTGGCAGATACATCGGGCAAACATATTTCTCTTATTTCATATCTTGTTGCAATAGAAGGACCGAAGTATCAGTGGATGACATTGGACGACAGACGTTGATTTATTGCTGGTCTAACGCTGGATCGTGGCGACCGTGGTGAACGTGGCTGTCACTGATTTAAGACAATTTTAGTAGTATATTGATTCCCTTTTAAATATTTTAAGTATTTCATAAAATCCTAATGTTTTAGGTAAATAATGTCTTGCGCCAAAAAGCTGTCATTATAAACAAACACCTATAAACACAATTTATGCACACTTCATGCATGTGTGCGTATAACGTGATTCATTTCCACAACTCACGAAAATAATTAACGAAGAAGAACTATTGAAATGCAATATGGCTGTTTTGTTTCCTCTACGAGAAAATAATGCCCAAAGTCAAAAACGAATCGCGCAAAATGTACGAAAACCTATAAATGTGACAACACAGATCTGTTCCGGCCCAAGTAGGTATAACCCTGTTGGAAAAGTCATTTTGATCGTGTAACGACTCGCAAGAACATATTGTAACACAGGTCCGGAAAACAGAGGCAGTGGCCTTGTCGTTTCCAAACCGCGCTTCTGGTTCCAATATGCCACGAACCCTCGGTAATCCAGACACCCTCCCACCCCCCGCCCCCTCTCACCCCTTCCCCTCTCACTCCCCTTCCCCTCTCATCCCCCTTCCCCTCTCACCCCCCGCCAGCTCCCTCCCCCGCGCCTCTTTTCACCCCCGAAAGCGCCCTAGAATTGCCAGCGCCACTGTCACACCCACTTACTCAGTAAAGCTGCAATAAGCTGAGTAGTTGATGTCTAATAACCGCTGGGACCATCCCAAGGCCGCTGTTCTCTTCGCTGGACGATGACATGTCAGTGACTGCGCACATGTCTCGTCGGTCGGCGGCCGTCGGCTATCAGATGACGTCGCAAGGTCATGGCCAAGTCGCATGTAGGCTATAGCACTCTTGATTCTGGACAGCCGGTCACTGGGAGGGTCACCATCGCAATGGCCAGGAAGTCAACTTGGACTTCAACTTGTGACCGAGGAATGTTTGAAGCATGGGGGTCTGTGCATACTGCAGCGCCCCCTACTAGGAGTGGTCCTTCCGGCCTGGGCTGCGTACCGTAGCACGATCGATCGCGGTGAACATTTTTGGTCACTCGGAACTTGCTACGGTCACATCAAACTTTTTCCATTTGTTGCGGGGATAACCACCAAATAGTTATCCTTACTTTGGAAATAGCAGCACAATCTAAATAGTGTAAAATATTGATAAATAAAAGATAATAATAAAGCATCGATATTTACGGGTTATCCTTACTTATTTCACAAAAGTCGTCGTCCAGAGTTTAATATTATCATGCGGGACTGCCCTCGATCGCGGCGAACCATACCCCACTTCCGGTTTAAATTGTGCGCGTCCTTGACCAACCCGCCAAGTTTGAATCCATATTTGTCGTTGCGTACGGCGTGCGACCGCGGTCGACAACCATGCGGTACGCACCCCGGCTCACCCCGGGGGGGGGGGGGAGCGGGGACGCCTGCGCTGTCATAACGGTCGCGTCTAATGTCTCCGCTTGGTTTCTGAAGAACATATATATCTCGGGATCTTATGAGTCGTCTGGGGCCGGCCCGATAGCTCAGTGAGTTAGAGCGCTCATCTTAAGTGCCCTAACTAGTCACCTGAGAGCCTAGCAACACGCGGATCGGTAGTTCGCGCCCCGCTGTCGTCATGTCTGTGTGGCCGCAGGATAAACATACCATGTCCTTCTTCGCAAAGAGTAGGGGGTTACCCCGGGGGACATAGCTCCACTCTACATTCCTTCTCCCATTGACGCGATATGAGCAAAAGTGGTTAAAGCGTCATGATATACAACCAACCAACCAACTTCCCTGTCGTCTAGTCTGCTGTGCCTCGTTTACGATATTCACATTCGCCAGTGGAATCACATTTTAAGAGCCGATTTCATTACGATATATTTGCTAGCAAGTTGCCGACTATCCCCTGGGGTTAGCGTTCTCGAAGAATATTATATGTGTTAGAAACGGTACCTTTCGTGAGTGACGTACGTGACACGGACATCCATATATTATATACTTGCTGTTAATACATCAAGCGCCGCCCATACCGTAGTGGTTGTCGTGATTCGGACGCTGCCGTAGATGGGTTAGCTGTGTCATACACATGTGGGCCTACTCTTCCGGCAGCGGGAGCTCGTTCCTCATCCACTCTGCCCCACGTCACCGCCCACCTCACGGTTGACCCCAACGGTACTTGGGTCACGAATGGTTTTAGAGAGTTTTTCAGATTGAATATTGAATATTCGATGGAGAATTGAAAAAACATCAGACATTCCGTTGTCGAATGATCACAATGGAAGAGTTAAGCGAAAAAATAATTCAAAATAACACGAGGCGGGAAAAATAAATGTACGTGATTGTCATTGCAAGTTCAATAATGTCGAGTACTAGTCTGCTTTTGAGCACGTGATGTGAACACAGTGGTTTGAATGACATATTCGATCTATTCACCAACTTTAACTTTACTCTGATATATATTTCTCATCAAATACCTTAGCCCCCCCCCCCCCCCTCCCAACCCCACGCCTCTTCACACACACATCTATCCTAAGGCTTTATAATAGCCTTAGGATGGGCCGGCCACTTATAACGGGCCAATAACTAGGGATGGGCCTGCCACCTGGAACGGGCCAATAACTAGGGATGGGCCGGCCACCTGGAACGGGCCAATAACTAGGGATGGGCCGGCCACCTGGAACGGGCCAATAACTAGGGATGGGCCGGCCACCTGGAACGGGCCAATAACTAAGGATTGGCCGGGAACCGCGAACGGGCCAATAACTAGGGATTGGCCGGCCGAGACAGGAAAAATGAGTCACACTGACCACACCGACACTCGTGGCAGTGTAGCCAGTTCAACAGTTCAGCTGTCAGACGGACAGACAGTTTCCAGATTGCGAAAGCAGGTCAACAAACTGGCGAATGACGTAGAATTACACGCAGTTTCGCACAATAAATTCAGTAACACTTATCTGTGATCGTTGTTTCATCACATTATCGGTTTCTTGTCTGTTAATTTTCTTTGCGAAACAGGCAGTCGACCAGCCTTTTTGTTAAACGGAGTTGCTCATAGTTTACGATGCCGGTAGGTGGCGTTCCGTTTACTGGGGCGACAGTGCATGTGGACGCAAACCAGTCAGTGAAAGCGAAAGCAGTCAGTTGCAGGTCGGGCACCAGTCTAACTAGTAGAACACAGCCCGAACGCCCTCTGCCGGGAGAGTGGCAGAGAGTAGACAATTTAATTATTAAAGACTTAACATAGATCTAACACATTTCCCCACCGTTTAGGGGATAATGTTTTGGTGCCTCTGAAATGTGCTCCTTGCTCCAAAACGCCTGATGAAAGTCCTAAGCCTAATCTTGAAATGGACTTTGATTATGCATGCAAGTTACCTTGATTAAGAGCTCGCTTGCGCTCGCTATAATGTGCTGCGCGGTGTTTTTCATGTCAGATGACTTAATAATCATCATGACTCGCCTGTCTGCGCCCCCCCCCCCCCCCCAAAAAAAAACATTGTCAAGTATTAAAGTATTTGTGCCATGGCGGAAATATTATCTGATTTATGCATATGAAAGATACAAATTGTACAATTAATTTGACTCACAGAGCAAGCACCGGTAGCTGTTAAACAGTTAAGTGTAGAGCCTTGATATATTAAATTTAGCTAAAGAGTTAGTGTAGAGCCCTGATATATTAGAGTCTAAGATACATTTGAATATCATGATAAAAAGAAAAAAGTCTTTTTCTTTGCATTTCTCTGATTTTTTTTTTAAATTCACACTTTGACAATTTATTATAAGACCATATGAAAAACATACCCCACCCTCCCACTATACCCCATCCAAAGCAGGATAGCCTGGAATAAATAGAACACTTCAAAAGCTAAATCTCCTGATATTTCAATTACTAAATCTCCCAAGCATTTCCATATTGTATATGCTCTATTAAGGAGTTGAAGTTTCACCCTGTGGCAGCAGTACTTTTGTATTGGGGAAGGCCCAGTTTTGTATGTTTATTTATTTTGGCATATTAATTAACATTTACCATTAACTAATGTAAAAATACTGTAGTAATATATTTAATAACTGGTAGATGTTAAGCATATATATCTACTATATGTATTGAATAATGATATTGCCTTATATGTATGTACCATATTATCAATTCTAGCCAGTCAATTATTATATATAATATATCACAGGTATAGTAGACTATTTTTGACTAGTGGTAATTTTTCCAGTTACAAAAGTGCAAGTAAGACAGACAAAAAATAATGCAGTTGGCCCAGTGAAGCACCCAAAGTAAGCTCCTCCAAATGAGGACAACCTGGATATAGGTATACATATATTTTTATCTGAGATTCACTTTTATAAAATATGTACAATGTATATATAACTATCAAAATGTATTGGCAATTAACTTAGTCCCTTTATATTTCAATATTTGTTTGTTCTTGTTCCTGTTGATTCATTTATTATTTAATATATGAGGTAATTGCTTCATAAATTTTTGTTTCCATATTATTTGAAGTCAGCATTTAAGTGTTGCATGATTTTTTAAATGCTCAGGATAACAATAAATACTTATTTTTCAATTTAATTTGAGCCATAAGTAAAACAAATTTCAAAAAGATACCAGTAATATGGGGGGTTATGTGTACTGGGATAGCGTTATGTGTGTACACATATGTAGACATATTTTTATTACCGGTAGGTGGTTTAATATATATCCAAAACTGTGATATTGATTTATATGTTACTGTTTTGATTTCTTCTACTGCCTCCTTTTTTTTATATCAACTTTATTTATTTTACTAGGTTCACAACAGCGTGTTCACCTCACCTGTTCTACTGCCTCCTTGGGCAGCTGCAGTAATAACAGCTCAACTTTTTTTTCGGGATTTTTAGGTCATCCGAATCAACAGAAAAACATGGCTACAATGATTGCATTTTTCTTATCAGTCATATCATTCCCCGTGTCATCAGTATATAAGTAAATTAAAACAACAATTCATAATCTGATATAATTTCATCAGCTGATTTATTTTACTCCTAACAAGTCACTGAATACGAGTATAGTAGGCATAGACATGCATGTATACAGGAATATTAAAGAAAAGAAGCACTGCAATATACACTCTATAACAGCATAGCGTATAAAGATAATTGAGGGGTAAGTAGTTCGATGTATCCCTTATATATGAAAGAAAGTTTATAATATACATGTTTTTCAATGTATTTTATGTAATTACCAGAGATCAGAGAGACACCATTACATGTATGAAACTTAATTATACCTAGTGTTATGACAAGCACAGTTATTGAACTGTATTCATTTGCTATGGCGGATAGTGGTAACCGCTGCGGGAAATAAGTTCAGGTAAAATTAATTTTTGTACATGTATCGGTAGGTATGCACACCTTTTTAATATGCGAACATCAAAAATGCTTCACTATTTGGTGCAAGCTGTGGAAATTGACATATGTTAAACGAAGCTGTGTAACTTGAACACGGTGCAATGTTGTCCAAAGCTGTAAATAAACAATGTACACTTCATGGGAATTATCTGATTTATCTTGTGTTATATACCAGACCATAACAGCTGACTACGCCTCCGCACAGGTTGCTATGGATCATGACCTATACATGAGACAAATGAAATTCAAGTTTTTTCTTCAATAGTGCTGTCATATCTGCACTCTTTGTCATATTTGTATGCATGTGTGTTAACTATGTTAACTATATGTATATTCATGTAGTGCCAATACATGCCATACATAAATTAGATAACCATAAACATGTCATATCGAAGGATCATATTTGTTTGCTACATACTACAAATTGGGGGTAAGCTAATAATGTTAATGTGGACCGCCCCCCCCCCCCCCCCTACTTCTAGTTGTCTTGTAACAAGCATCTGCCTCTTGCTTTGTGAAGTGTGATTTCTGGAGAGCAAAGGAGGGGTATTTAAAGACACTCCCACATAAATTTTGCTGTGAATATTAAATCTTTATTGTCCAAAATTTAATCCCTGGGTACAAACTCTTATAACATTGATCAATGTTCAACAATGGCTGTGAAGTAAATCCTGCATATAATGGCAAAGAAAAAACCAGTGTGATAAATGTTAAAGCTTAACTGTATGCCTACTTTCGTACGAGTGACTGGTGCTACATGTCTGATGGCACATCGTTAAGTGATTTCTATACAATCTATAGCAACCTGTGCAGACACAAATTCCTCAAAAGAGATTGGCATGGACCCCTCACATTTCAACTGACTGGGCATGCCAGTGGACATAATACCATCATAAAGAATTTAATAAAAGGCGAAAATAAATGTATGCAAAACTTTTGAAATTGTCACAAGACTGGCCACGAACTTTTCTTCAAGGTTGACATCATGCAAATTAAACTGAAGCTTCATCAATGTTATTAGCAATTGATCTTCAAGACTCACATTTGTCAAAATATTCCAAGATCTATATGGTTTTGATAACAACTTGAAATACATCTACCGGGACGAATGTGTAGAACAGCATCTGGAAATTCAAAATAATTCCTACATCAATTATAAAATTTGCTTTACATTCAATTGAAATAGATCTACTTTATATATATATATATCAGTGGTCTGGCGCAATGGGCAAAAGATGTTAAAAATAATATGCAGATCTTTTACAATGTTCTAAATAGATATGAAGCTGGCTATAACACATAAAACCCTGCATGAGCAGAGTGGCATCATCTAAAATGCTGGGCTAAATAAAATGTTATAGACTTCGCCTAATGAAGGAAAATATTTAGAATCAAAATATTACTGAAACAAGTAAGTTTCGTTCTGCCTAAAAAAAAAAGGTGTTCCTTGTCTACATTTTATCTTAAATACACTGTCCCCTATTCTGAAAGTTAAGAAAACAAACACTGGTAGACACTCAAACTGACGGACAGTGAGCGTGATGCAGTAACAACGTCAACGTGACAGTGACAAATCAGATCATATGAACCCATAGACAGGCCTGGTAATATGAACCCGAGCCGAGGCCCGACGGGGGCGTTGCCTTCATCGCTTCGATTGGCTTGTGAATATCAACCTACCTGCATAAATCCATTTCTTCTCTTTCTTCTTGTCCAGTGGGAAGGGAAATAAACTGATTTTTTTCAATGAACAGCACTTCCGTGGTTGCACCCAAACAAAGCGTTCAACAAAGCAATGCACCATTTTAGCGTTTAAAACACTGTCGCTTGCCGCACAGTAAACAAGCGAGCAGCCCTTTTCCTGAGTGGCGATGACGTTCTCGAGTCTCGCGATGAGATCCGGTAGTGAGAGTGTCTTCCAGTCCGTGGCAGCTTTCAAGATGTGATTTGCAGCTTCGCTATTGTTGTTGTCATCTGCGCCTAAAACTCCGCTTTCTCCGAATACTGCTTCAGTGATGTCCTGTCGGTCTGAGCGCTTAAGTCCCAACTGATGGACTGTCGGAGATCTCTGCATCCCATTCAACATCGCCCCCTCCGCTCGAGTCGCCTGCTTTACAACACCCTGGATCAGCCCGCGTGGACAGTGAGGAATATGGGAGGCAATATATGTTGATAATCCGGCGGCAAGGAGGGACGAGGTGGAGCAGAATGAGTGGGAGGGGGGGAGGGGGGCATTATTATAAAAATCTTGTTGGGCGGGGGTTCCCTGGGTGCCTTTTGATGCATTAGAGAGCGGACATTTCTCAAGAAAAAAATATCATATGGAACAGACGTATGAAAACGATACCCCTATGGAACAGATATTTCTGACGAAAACGATGCCCTTTTGAGCGAAAATTAGCGTCCATTTTTTAGAGCGGATTTGCCAAGAAAAAAAGAATAAATCGAGCGGTGTCTGCATGGAGCGGCGACGATACTACCGGTCCGGCAATGGAACAGATTCCGACAGATTTTGATTTTGGAGTGAAAAATTGGGGCTTTACCGTGGAACCCTCCCAAACCCAGCATGGTATTAAGTACCCCACAGCCCCCACGGGCCTCCACTGTCCCGTCCTTGCCAGGTTTGGCACTGGTCCTGAAACAACTACGAATTTTCGCTTTATGTTAGGCCTATCTGTCGCAGCCCGGACCATCGGCGAACGCAAACCCGCCAAAATGTGACCAAAAATACTAAAGTCACAATTTTAATGGATTTTCTTATCCAAGCTGACAGTCTTGCAATCAATTTTAGATTTCTTAATTACATTTTGTAGTAGAAGTTCTTAAAGTAGCAGTTTTCGGTCCAGTGGTTCGATGTTTTACCGAGAACACAAGGCTGAGAGGCGACACGGGAAGCCAGTTTCTTCCCCTCTGGTAGTTTCCCGTTCATTCGCTAGGTGGCGAAATCAAATATGGCGGCGGAACGTGAAAGGGGCTTATGTCTTTCACCTGAAGTATGTGTCAAAACATGTAAAATATTTTAATATAATGAATAATGAATGTCTTAACATAATACTTTCATCCTAATACATGTGAAAGTTGTTGGCATTGTAAAAGTATTAAAATATATTAATATGCATGAAAACAACATGTGAAATCCTAGTTCGAGCGGCTCTGCTGGTAAGAACCTCATTGAACATTATCTGTTTCATGGGTTAATTTTATGGAGTTCACGATCGATTTACATTTAAAACTCGTCTAGCTCCCCGGCCTCTTCCTCCTGCCATTCATCCTCCCCCTCCGCCGGAGACGTTGTGATCCGCCCGGCACGGGAGAGTGACCGCCAAGGCATCGTGGAGCTCAGCAGAAAAGCTCATGGTCAAGGCTTCAAGCGCGACTACGTCCCTGGTATGTAACATTCACTGTCTAATCTCCGCGTGAGAATGCGTCTTGTCGACATGGTATCATGAAGTCGCATTGTAGTATGTAAGCCGCCATGGGGTCATCACCATGCAGAATGCGCTACCGCTGTGACCGGGGTAGGGGTTAGGATTCAATTGATGCTTACTCCGTTATCAGGTGACTGGCAAATATGTCGTTATCCGCCAACTTGGTCAGAGTGCGTTTATGCCTCTGCTCTTGCCTGATAAGCGACAAACTCTTTGGCTTTGTCATAAACGTCCTGCTATGTCAGAAATTATGCGATTTGCGACCCCTTTTTGCTTGCTTCTTTGCTATTCTGATAGGTATTAAAACTATTTTTTGTCCTTTATTTTACAAAATAATTCCACTTTCCATTTTAGACTATAAAGAAGCAACGGGGTTTTGAAACAAAGAAGGAAATACTGAAAAAGCTTTATTCGGATATGTGGCATCATATTTCATACATAAATATGGAAAGGAAGAATTGGATAAAGTAATTCTCTTTTCCATATCTCTTTGCTTCTCAACACTTAAGTCGATATTTTCTGCAATGCTATCTTAGTTGCGTATTTATTTGGCCAAATAATATTTTCTTTGTTTTTCTTTTTCTCCTTAGCGATATGTCATTATTTGGCCTCACCACCATTGACATTAAGCCACTGTCTTTACCCCAGGGTGCCTCCAACGTTTCATTCAAGATCCGGATCGGGTGGTTTACGTGTGCGAGAAGGATGGCGAGATTGTAGGCATTGTAATTTCTTTTGTGTCTTTGCATGCGATGCAGTATTGGCCAAGAGGCTGCCAATCTCGTGCGGGGAGTGTGACTTTTTCGTGTGTATTACGTCACAAAATTCAGACACCGCGATGTTAATAACGATGCCATTACTTTAAAGTTACTCATGAAGCTAATTTTTTCCTGGATTTGTTCTGAATGTCTTTAACGGAAATTATATATTTAGGGCCTTGCTGTATAAGAACACATATATATTGTATGCAATGAATAATAAGGCATGTTGCTTAGCAAAAAATGTTGAGTAAAATCTGGTGCAATTTTGTGCGGGAAGGCATGGCTTTGTTGCGTTCTACGTCATTCAAATGCAGATATCGCCGTTTTTACCGTTTTTAACATATGATAACAAGCCTTTTTCGTGCATCGTTTACCTTCACACAATCAGACTACAATATGTAGGTCGCATGTAGTTATCTCTAAAGGAGAAATATTTTGCTGCCTTGTCAAACTATACTAGTATTATCCTGATTCTGCCAGGATTCGATCCAGTAATGAATTCGAACGAGAACTATTTTACACAAATTGAAGTCGGGGCCGAAAGCCATCGCCGTTTGATGGCACATCATCCACCCACGTGAGTGAGTGAAATAGTCATGGTGACGTGTAATGCAGAAGTAGGGGAAGTAGGGCTTGGACATTTTGAGTCTTGAAACATCCCCCCCCCCCCACCCCCACCCCGCCCCCAACTCCAATTCACTCAGACGTTATCTATCCAGAGTTTGCATTTTCTGACAGTAACAGAGTCTGGTAAGTCCATCATTGTCTGTCCTTTCTTCTAATCCCCAAGATATCCTTTGCCATGCTTCACATGGGACTGGACGAGGGTCGCACGATACAGGCTGAGGCTGGTCGTGTGTTACCCGCCCACCAGGGGTCAGGCCTGGTGCGCCGCAGCACGCCGCCGATGATCCGGCAAATAGAGCGTCGCTACCCGCAATGGACTAACTTTCGGAGCAGCAGCACTCAAACACACTTCTACGACAACATCCTGGACCAGATCCCCATGTTGGGAAAAAGGGTAGGTGCATATAATATCGAACATGTTGTAACGGTTGAATTTAAGAAATTATTGTGACCATAAAGTCACATTCGTATATTGTATCTTTAGCAGACACAAAGCAGGCTTTTTATTTATGTGATCATTTATATGTGATTTAGCAAGTTGTTTTCCCCCACTAGGTGGCGTTTCGGGCGGCGATAGACGTGACCCCCTCCCTCCTGACCCACGTGAAATCCATCCAGACCCAGGGATTACGGACCGTCTCACCCATCGAGATGACCAAACTCCTCAGAAACACCGCGCAAACCAACACTGTATTTCCCGATGGCTGCATATTTCTCAACCACAGTATATATGACGCCATTCCCAGCAATGTGAACTTCATGTTCAAGGATAATGATGTCTTCTACGGCAGCCCTACGCAGACCGGATATGACGCACTGTCCATCGGCGGCAGGATATCAGCCAATGACGACCTTGCGTGGCGCGTCAACTTTAACTACGCGGGCGTCATAGACCGGAAGCTCATGCTGCGCCACCTGGCGGCGCACGTGATGAGTGCCCTGCGCGCGCCGCCGACGAGGAAGGAGATGTATTTGATCGTGATGCTCCCGGAGACATTTTCGGCGACATTCGGTGATCGTGATTTGGCCGAGTTTATCTCGTCGTCTCTGGGCCTTCAGGCGAAACAAGTCCACACCTTGCACCAGTACAACTTCCAGTACATCGACTTGTCCTGGGTCGCGTCAGCCAAGCTGTGATAGCGGACGTTCGTTGTTTCTCATATATACCTTGGGACCATTTTCAGCAATTATCAATTTCAATTGTTATATTTTTCCATTACCCAGGAAATAACAACATTTGCTTAGCCGGGAACAACGATTTGTTAGGTCATATACTGATTCAGATTGCGCACTAGAATGTTCCGATATCTACGGAACGGCATAATATGACAATGAGAGCTTTGAAATAGACAAAAGAGTAGTTCATACGATTGAAATATCTAATGGTCAATGTTCGTTACATTGTAACGTGCCGAGGGGGTGTCATGTTGTGGCGACTGCGCAGATATACTTGTCTTGGTAGGGGTTGTGGCTTAAAGGCTTCGATTCAGCATTTTTACTACTTGGTTATCGGTTTAACGGCTTTTCGCATTCAGACAAGTTCGATATTGTAACCAGCAAACATAAAATGAAGGAAATGCAAATATACCGTTCCAGTATTTATTTATAGACATCAGCTCTTGCGAAAATACAGGTTATAAAATAATCTACACTGCGCGCCTGATCCCAACCAAAACTATACACTATTCCGGTTACATCCTGCCCCTGCGACATCTCTCCACTAATAAATGTACACTTGATATAACCCACTTCAGAGCTATCTAACCATAAAGCCAATATGGCTGAGAAACCAGACTCTGAAATCGAACTCACTAAAGCCGCTGCTAGTGGGGCAATCTTGTAGCAAGTAGGATCCCTGGAGTCTTCCTCACTGTTAACTAATAGAACCTTACAGTAACTAATAGCACCCTACAGTGACATCAAAGCCCCTTACAGAACCTCATAGCACCTCACAGTAACTAGTAGGAAAGGAAAGCACCTTGCATATAAGAAATTGACCAAGGAACCAGACCCAGGAATCACACTTACTACAGCCGCGGCTACTGCGGCAAGCTTATATCAAGTATGACCCCTGGGGTCTGCAGCAACCACTGTCTCTGTGTCTGTGGCTCTTTATCTGTCTGTCCGTGGCTCTCTCTGTCTGTCTCGAGGCCTCTCGAAGCACCTCTATTTATACCAGCCTGAGCACCAAGCGTCCCCCAGGCTCTCTTAGCCAATGGGCGATGTCAAAATGTGATGCACGTTGCGGTCACCGGCCACATGCCACTTGTCTAAGAAATGACCATAAGTCGAACAGGATATTTAGTGATATTAAATTGTCGGCTTGGGGAACTGCTCCCAACATTCCACCAGAGTCCCGGGGTTCTCAAAGCAGAATATCGAGCAATATAAATATTATTTAATGAACGAAGCAAATACGTACTACTGACAACTACTTTAAATGGTCGACCCATGGCAAGAAGTATAGTACGGACAATATAGTTCAACCACTTCCATAAGTGTTGGTCAATTGTATTAAAACAGCTACATCTATATCAAAGGATAGTGGGTGATCAGTAGGATTTATTCCATCAAGCACGTGACTATGAAGCTGTCGGTGAGACATTTTGAACTGTTTAGATGATTAAGGCGAGTTATTGACGCAGTATGTCACTTTTGATCTCAAACAGTTGCAGTAAAAAATCTTCAAATGTCTTATACGTCACAGTCACTACATTACAGTTTTTAACATTTTTTTGAAGGAACTGACTTGGCACATTGTCTGATCATGTGAATGTTAGATCTAACTCTGCGTCATATTATCGAGATCTCACTTAACTCACGTCCTACTATCCGCGTCTCACTTAGCCCACTTCCCATGATCTACGTCTCACTTAGCCAACTTCACATTATCCACGTCTCACTTAGCCCACTTCCCATGATCCACGTCTCACTTAGCTCATTTGCCATTATTCACGTCTCACTTAGCTAACTTCACATTATCCACGTCTCACTTAGCCAACTTCACATTATCCACGTCTCACTTAGCCCACTTCCCATGATCCACGTCTCACTTAGCTCATTTGCCATTATTCACGTCTCACTTAGCCAACTTCACATTATCCACGTCTCACTTAGCCCACTTCCCATGATCCACGTCTCACTTAGCTCGTTTGCCATTATTCACGTCTCACTTCGTCCATGTCCCATTTTCCACGTGACCAGGTGGCCCAAGCAGCAATGAAGCTGAATCAGTAGGCTAGTGATGGACAGGACATTCGTAACGTCCCTCCAGTGTGAGTGCGTGAGTTGGGGTGGCGGGGGGGGGCGACTTTATCGATCACTAGCTACACGGGTAAACAAACCATAGAGGGGCTCACTTAAGCTGCATCAATCCATTAACAACGAGTGCTTCGCCCTTTCAGAGTCATATGTTATATAGCGGATACATGCTTCTTTTTGACAGTCGCGAGATAACTGGGAGCCTCCCTAGCTCAGTTGGTAAGCAGGCTGAGCTGCAGATTAACAGGTCATCGGTTCGCGCTCTGACACTTATGGCGAGTTTTCACCAACCCCAGGCATTATCAGGGAAGGATTATCGAGCTAGTTTAGCCTTCATTTACGCAAAATAATGTCTAAACACCAATATTTGAACATTTCTTTCGTGTGATAGCACTTATTTTCCATATGAACAAATTTCCACTGAGTCTTATTTTGGTTTGTAAAACTGGACACCCCTCTCTGGGGGCTTGAGTGACCATCATGTTGCCATGGTGCCTGCTTGTTATAAATGTCTCTATGGTATTAAATCTTCATCAGCTTGATAATCCAGCTGATTCAGATCTCGAGATGTTACAAGATGATATGTTTTCTTCTATTCAAGTGCGTTACAGACATGAGAAGATATTGTGGTAATACATTAACACATACATGGCAATTAGGTTATAAGAAATAACAGTTTCTCCCATCGAGACATGAAGACTTTTAACTGATTTTTTTTACACAGGATATACTGCTCGTTTGTTATATGATATTTTAGCTTGGATATATAAGAATTTAGCCTGATAGGCTCAGATTTACACTTACATACGTGAATATAATATTTGGCTAAAAGGAACGCACTATTTATGGAATAGACCGGTTGATCGTAGGATCCTAAAATGATTGTCTTAGTAGAAGCGGCTACAGTATCAGATGTGGCTAGGTGCCACCACTCTGTGAGGGCATTCCAGAATCTACGTACTGCGATACAGTCGCTGAATCTGTGAATGAGTGTATCTACCTCTGAGCATGAATCACACAAACCACTCTCCGCCAGCCCAATTGTGTTTAGATATTTGTTGTGGGGAGCAAACCTGTAAAGAATTGAATATTGAAAGGATTGTAGTTTGGTTTCAAAGGTACATTTAAAAGGCAGGGAACATATTTTGCCCCAATCTGATTCGTGGAACGAAAATACATCAAGCCACTTGTTCATCTGTACACAACTTAATGGGCGAGAAGAAAGTATATCGTAGAGAGATTTACACGAAAGAGATAACAGATCCAAATGGTGCAAGGACTGGAGACAGTTTCTATTTTGCAGGCGTGTTCTCCAGCCACGAGGAATTGCTTGTCTAATACTATAAACTCCAGAAAGTGTAAATGTACCCCATATTTCTCTACCAGTTCAACCTCGGACAAAAAACAATGGTCATTTCCAACTATGTCATTAATTTTAACAATGCCACATTTATACCACTTGCCGTAGAGGACCGACTCGTTGCCAATCTGTATGAACGGGTTAAACCACAGTACTTCTTGTCGAATGTCCGGAATACTCTCTGGCACAAAGTGAGCTTTAAGCTTCGCCCATGCTGATAGAATATCTTTATAAAATAAAGGTACACATTCTAAATACATATCGGGTATGCAGCATCTAGTATTGAACAGGTCTTGTATACCCATCTGGGGGAAGTATGCTTGAAGGCATTCCTTCCAAACCTTAGCGTCCCCGTTATACAATTTCTTGACATAACCCAGTTGGAGAGATGCTAACTTTACTTCCAGGATGGGCATTTTCATGCCTCCTTTATTAATTGGTTGCGATAATATATCAAGCTTGACCTTTGGCCTTGCATTTTTCCACACAAACGAATTAACCAGACTTTGAATGTTTTTTACAATGGTAGGCGGGACATGCATATTTGACAAAACATAAACGAGCTTAGGAATGGCAAGCGTTTTAACAATCAAGATCCGTCCAATAAGTGTGAGATTCCGCATTTTCCACATATTCAAGCCTTTCTTTAGTTTGTCCACTTGTGCTCCTAAATTCAGATGAGCCATTTCAACTTCATCTGGGCTAAGCTTAATACCTAACGTGCTGAAGTTGTTCGCTGATGACCATCTAACTGGAAGATCTCCAGGCGGTTTGCCAGAATTGGCCCCTATCCAAATAGCCTCAGTCTTATCTAGATTACAGCGTAGACCAGATAACTGTGCATAATGGTTTAGAAGGGTTAATAGTCTTTTCGCTGAGTCTACATCCGCTAGAAAGCAGGTAGTGTCGTCTGCGAGTTGTGCAAGTTTCGAGGTTATGAAACCACAGTTTATACCCTTAATTTGTTTGTCCCTCCGTATGGCAATAGCTAATAACTCTACAGTTAAGACGAATAAAAAGGGCGCGAGAGGGCAACCTTGTCCGACACTTCTCTCAAGTGTGAACCAGTCTGAAATAAATCCGTTATTCAATACACTACTAATGCTATCTCCATAAAGAGTTCTTACATACTTTCGTCTATATAAGGCCATTCTATGGAGTCGAATGCCTTTTCAAAGTCAATTAGGAGAATGAGACCCGGTATTCGCCTTAAGCTCGTGATATTCATTATGTCAGTTATCTGCCTGATGTTTTCCCCAATATATCTCCCTTTGATATAACCAGTTTGATCGGGACTCACGAGAGAGGGGAGGTGGGTCTGAAGTCGCTTGGCTATGGCTTTAGCCCCGATCTTGTAATCTGAGTTGAGAAGAGAAATTGGTCTCCAATTTTGTAATAGCGTCCGATCTTTGTCTTTCTTTGGTAAGAGGGAGATGAGCCCACGCTTTTGTTCCGTGGAGAGTCTCCCGTTATCAAACGCGTAATTTAGGCTATCCGTTACGAATGCTGATATGTACCGCCAAAAAAACTTGTAGAACTCGTATGTTAGACCGTCCGTCCCAGGGTTTTTGTTAGGTTTGCAATCCTGCAGCGCTGTGCCGCATTCAGCGCTGGCGAGACGTCCCTCCAGGGCTGACTGGTTTTCTGAGTTTAGTTTGGGAATATCAGGGTTTTCTAAAAATAAAGATTTGAGCGGCATATTTGGCTTGCGACAAATTTACCCGTCGAGAGGTGTACAACGCCTGGAAGAAGGTAAATTCCTCTTTTAGTATTCCAACTGGGTTGGTTATGGCTTCCCCGTTCTCAAGCGTAAGTTTGGTCACACACTTAATTTCTATAATTTCTCCGACATAGGCCCAGGAAGTATTTGGAAGATTTTTCGCCATGTTCCGCCCAGTTGGCTTTTGACATGACAAGGGCTCCTTTCGTTCGCTCTTTAGCTATTTCTTCTAGCTCAGTTTTTAAAGAACACAGATGCTCAACATCTGTAGCGGAGTTGTCGGCATCTGAGTTGGACTCAAGTACATTTACCTCGCGCAGCAACTCTGTCTCGCGATTTCTGAGCCTTTTAGCTCGAGACTTAGAAAAAGCTAATGTGTGACTTCTAATCTCACATTTAATCATGTCCCATTTTAAACCTTAATCTTCAACATCGGCGTATTTCTTCGTAGCAACCATTAAGAGCTCATTCATTTCTGAGACATATGTTTTCTCTCCTAACAGGCTAGAATTAAACTTCCAGAATCCCGGTTCCATTTTTTTGCGGCAGACCGCCCTGTAAACGGAAACTGATTAACCTATGGTCAGACATAATAGCGGTTTTAATACGAGTGCCTTTCACAAAAGGCGACAGAACGTCGGAGACGAGAAAAAAGTCTAGCCTACTTTTGATAGCTCCTTTTGGAGAGCACCAAGTATATTGCCTGACACCGGTTTGCTGATTTCTCCAGATATCTGACAACTCGTACTCATTTAAGAATTCAAGTAGATTTTCCCGATATCGAGAATGGCTTTCCTCAACTCCACCTTTCTTGTCCAGCTTTGGATTTAAAGTTACATTGAAATCGCCTCCTATTATAAGTGACATACCCAGCAACTTACGCAACTGACCGCTGAATTCTTCCAGGAATAGACATTGTTTGGAGATATTGTTCTTTGTGGGGGCGTAAATATTAGCCAGAACATATTCATTCTCATCCATATTATAGTGCAGTATAAGATAACGTCCGTCTTTATCGCGCGTATGATCAATTAACGTGCAATCCAGAGAGTTGGGAATCAGGATACAGACACCTCTGCTTTCAGTGGTATAGTGACAAAACTCTATATCTCCTCCCCATTCTTGCCTCCATGCATTTTCGTCACTCTCTGTGCTATGTGTTTCTTGCAAGAATATGAAAGAATCCCTGAAATAGGTGTGAAAGTGTCTGAAGATACATCTTCGCTTCATGGTATCTCTGAGCCCTCTGGTATTAAAGGCGGTAACTTCGAGCAGCAACGTCATGGTCACGTGATATTATAAATACAACCACAAGTGTAATAATATATCCAAATATACCCTTGCACAACTTTGCCAAGTAACGCATATCAAGGTTTTTACTCTCGCTGTAAAAGTAAAGAGGACAGTGAGAGATAGGAAAAAGGATCATAGACATGGCAACAAATGTCGGGCGCAAGGCATCCGGCATACCGATTTTAAGCATACAACATTCAGGTGACTTTGCATCTCACAGAGCACAGCCAAGTAACATAAAACACGCATGGGATAACACACGATCTGAGCTGAGCTGAGCAAACATCCGCAGCGCCAGCGTGACCACTAGCTCACTTCGCTCGATTTTACAACTCGCGCGGTGCAGACCATGTACATAATCGGCAGTGGAACAAAAAACAGGTGACAAATATGACCGCGTCTACAATGCTTGAACTGTGGCCTATACACCGAAAGGCCTTGTTGGGCCTTTTATTACACGCACCCTACATTGGGACGTCAGTGCACCGCCGTTTTCTTCTATTCAAATCATTGATAAGCGCGCGCAAGTTTTTCGTCCTCATGATTGCACTTGTTCTATCTTTCGGGCTTATGGTCGCCGGACCCTTCGACCTTTAATCCGCTACCCCACCACCCCCTACCATCCCTGTTGATATGACAAGTAGCGCGACCCAACCCTACGTAATCCCATCACACTTCCACCACCCCCCCCCCCCCTCTCCCCCAGCCGCGTCCCACACTCGTCACATCCATACACCGCCATACCCTCTCTGCCCCCCCCCCCTCCTCCCACAAGCGGATTGACCGACGACACACTTTCCTATCAGCTATTTTGTTGAAAATCACTTGCAACCGCACCCAGCGCAAGGGGCAAGATGTGTAATTGGTTAAGTGAACGGGGCGACAGACAATAAGCCTCTTCAGTCAGATGTGCGACAAACAGTAACAAAGCCAACACCATTGTTGTGAAAATTATTCATCGTTAGAAGGGTGTTGAGGCGACTTCCCGCGCTGGGGAGGAGACTGATGGCGCCCACCTACAGCAAGAGGTAAGCCCAGTGTCCACGTGTTAAAGGGCATAGGGTGTCATACTGTGTTTACATGTCAATGGGCTAACAGTGTGACAAAATGTGTTAACATGTGAATGGGCTAACAGGGTGACAAAATGTCTTAATACATATATATCATTGGCTTGATCATAATAAATGTGCCCATACATATGAAACATCACTTACAAAAAAATTCAATGGTATTTTGAATGGTATATCGTTCAATGGTTAATGAAAGGTGTTATGGCCAATGGTACTTTGAATGGTATATCTCCCAGCATGCTCAATGGTATATCATTGAACATGCTCAAGGGTAGTTTGAATAGTATATCGTTAAATGGTATTTTGAATGGTATTTTGAACGGTAAATGAAAGGTGTTATGGCCAATGGTACTTTGAATGGTATATCATTGAACATGCTCAAGGGTAGTTTGAGTAGTATGTCGTTAAATTGTATTTTGAATGGTATTTTGAACGATAAATGAAAGGTGTTATGGTCAATGGTACTTTGAACGGTATATCATTCAATGGTATTATGAATGGTATATCATTCAATGTTATTATGAATGGTATATCAATCAATGGTACTTTGAATGGTATATCATTCAATGGTATTATGAGTGGTATATCATTCAATGTTATTATGAATGGTATATTATTCAATGTTATTATGAATGGTATATCATTCAATGGTATTCTGAATGGTATATCATTCAATGGTATTTTGAATGGTATACTACTGAGGACCCCATTGGTATGCTGAAAGGTATATCACTGTAGCAGTCAATGTTATACTGCAAGGTATATCACTGCAGAAGTCAAGGGTCCCAGTAAGGTAAGTCTAGTGAAAGATCTCATTGTCGGTTTGACAATCTCATTCAGGTCTTTATATGCTCAGAACACACCGCAATCAAAGAAGTAATATATATACTGCAACTATACTGTTCCAATAATAGTTGTATTGCATATATAATAATATGACAATAGCGCGAGTTTGCGGGGCGTTAGGCAATTTTATTGGCCCGACATCAAGCTGTAGCAGCTCGCCAATTTTCATTATCGGCCCGAGGCCGCAAGGCCGAGGGCGGATAATGAAAATGAAGGGCTGCTACAGCTTGATGAAGGGCCAATCAAATGCCTAACGCCAAGCAAAACTCGCGCTATTACTATTATTACGAGTTGAATTTAAATTTAAGGCGTTGACTTGTCTCTGCTTTTTTGGTTTAATTTCCGCATGCAATGACAAAAGTAAAGCATTTTGGGACTGACTGTCCGCAAATCGCAAGCCTTTCCACATATAGTTGGCCAGTCGCCTTTTTATACCATATATATGTTGCCAAGAAACATAGCATGTGCAACTAGGCAATTAGTCATGGAAGCGGGCTATTTAAAGCTATAACTACAATTCTTTTGTGCGTGACGTCATGTTTCATTGTTCTATGCAGCGTCGCCATGGGAACGATTGTCGATTGCATTGGCAGCAGGGCGGTTTGGGTCAGAATACGGCATTTTAGAGGCCTTCAGATGTAACGCTATTGTACTAGTTAACATGCCCACCAACTCGTAATAATACCAGGATCACATCA
Organism: Arenicola marina; assembly: GCA_964019135.1. Lineage (NCBI taxonomy): Eukaryota > Metazoa > Annelida > Polychaeta > Arenicolidae > Arenicola > Arenicola marina. Next base: position 29,573,759 of record OZ025263.1, read on the forward strand.
TACCAGGATCACATCATATCACAGTTTTTGACGAGTTTTGGAACTCCAAAAACGTGAGTAATATGGCTTAGCCTTAGTACAAACAATACATACGTCGTGATAAATGATTAATAATCACGTATTATATATAATGAATCTGGTAATACTGTGTGTGAAGCTACTGTAGTACGTGAGGTAGGCCCTGGTAACGACGTCAGTCCATGCCATGACCTGGGTATGTATCTCGAGTCTAGACTCTATAGTCTCTATCCATGCCATGGAACATGGTGTCACCAGCCACAGTGCCAGATCACGTATCCCGGACGCACGAAAAGAATGGATTACCGCATAAATATGTCCTTCGAGTAAGTAATACATATTCCACTGGTCCCACGTTTCCGTGTGTATCAACTTCTAGTTCCATTTGCCTCGTTGACAAACAATCAGGGAGAAAACGTTCACTCAAAACCAGAAATATAGTCAGTTGGCTAATTTGTTGATTACAGCCGATTCGAATATTGAAACGGCTTTGACACTCTCAAACGTCACATTCGCTAGGTGGCACGCGGTGTTTACGTTAGTCGCTAGATGGAGGGGGCATGAAAGTGGCTGCTAAAAATGCGGTCCCATGTGGTTGCAAACGTCCCCGCGTTTATATAGCCCAACGTGGCTACACTTGGTCCCACATGGCTGCCTTTGGTCCCACATGGCTGTCTTTGGTCCCATATCTTGTCTATTGTCACCCAAAGCCCCAAGGCGTGTTGATAAGGATTGGTATCTCATTGATAACTGAATGGTATTAGGATATTGAACGGTAATGAATGCTATATCGTTCATAAAACTCAATGGTGTCATTGATGCGTGTAGGTAATATTATGAATGATAGAACATTGATGCGTGTAGGTAATATTATGATGATATACTGATATTGATAACTGAAAGGTATTATAAAGTTAAAAGGTAATGAATGATATATCGTTCATAAACTCAATGGTGTCATTGATGCGTGTAGGTAATATTATGAATGATAGAACATTGATGCGTGTAGGTAATATTATGATGATATACTGATATTGATAACTGAAAGGTATTATAAAGTTAAAAGGTAATGAATGATATATCGTTCATAAACTCAATGGTGTCATTGATGCGTGTAGGTAATATTATGAATGATATAACATTGATGCGTGTAGGTAATATTATGAATGATATAACATTGATGCGTGTAGGCAATATTATGAATGATGTAACATTGATGCGTGTAGGTAATATTATGAATGATATAACATTGATGCGTGTAGGTAATATTATGAATGATATAACATTGATGCGTGTAGGTAATATTATGAATGATATAACATTGATGCGTGTAGGTAATATTATGAATGATATAACATTGATGCGTGTAGGTAATATTATGAATGATATAACATTGATGCGTGTAGGTAATATTATGAATGATATAACATTGATGCGTGGAGGTAATATTATGAATGATGTAACATTGATGCGTGTAGGTAATATTATGAATGATTTAACATTGATGCGTGTAGGTAATATTATGAATGATTTAACATTGATGCGTGTAGGCAATATTATGAATGATATACTGACATTGATAACTGAAATGTATTACAAAGTTGAAAGGTAATGAATGATATATCGTTCATAAAACTCAATAGTGTCATTGATGCGTGTAGGTAATATTATGAATGGTATAGCATTGATAAATGAAATGTATTACAAAGGTAAAAGGTAATGAATGATATATCGTTCATAAAACTCAAAGGTATCATTTATGCCTTTAGGTAATAAATGATATATCGTTCATCAAACTCAAATGTATCATTGATGCTTGTAGGTAATGAATGGTATATCATTGATGACTGAAAGGTATTACGATATTGAAACGTCATGAACGATATATCATTGATGTGTGTCGATAATGCTCGGTACATCATTGCATGATAACTGAAAGGTATTACGATATTGAAATATATTAAATGATTTCTGTACAATCTATAGCAACCTGTGCAGACACAAATTCCTCAAAAGAGATCGGCATGGACCCCTCACATTTCAACTGACTGGGCATGCCAGTGAACATAAAGAATTTAATAGAAGGCAAAAATAAATGTATGCAAAACTTTTGAAATTGTCACAAGACTGGCCGCGAACCTTTCTTTTCAAGGTTGACATCATGCAAATTAAACTGAAGCTTCATCAATGTTATTAGCAATTGATCTTCAAGACTCAAGACTTGTATATTCCAAGGTCTATATGGTTTTGATAACAACTTGAAATACATCTACCGGGAAGAATGTGTAGAACAGCATCTGGAAATTTAAAATAATTCCTACATCAATCATAAAATTGATTTATATTCAATTGAAATAGATCTACTTTATATATATATATATCAGTGTATATCAGATATATGTGAGGGCAGTGCACAGCGGCACACACGAATTAAGAGCTCTCGATTTTATGACGAATATATCCAGAATATCAAGGGCCCACTATTTTCCTGCCCTCCGTCGAGGCAGAAGAAGTACTCAGGAATATGTCGGATATTTGGAAACTAGCCCAATCAAAGAGGAAGTCACGAAACAGTGGAGGGAGTTCCAGCAGTGATAACGACAGTCCCATGCCAAAGAAGCCATTTTCGTCAAGCCGTGCGGACACGGGTACCTGGGCAAAAGGCGAGCCCTCCAGGTTTGACCTTCTGCCCGAGGAGGAACTTGAGCAGGTGAAGGCCGGTGAAAACACTGAAAAACTGCTCACAACACTGGTGACATTGGTTACTGAGCTGCGGAAAGACGTCAAGGCCGTCCGGGAGGCCCAGTGTGAGCTTCAGGCGCACTTGAGCCATATAGAAGAACACATTGCAAACGTGGACGACAAACTTGAGCTCTGTACAGCGGCCGTCGAATTGCTCAGTACCAGGCAGGAAGAGCTCAGCACCCAGCAAGGCGATGCAAATAAACAGATGGAAAGAGAGAAACAGACCATGGAAGGAAGGATGAAACAACTGCATGGTGACATAACCCGTCAAGAAGAATACTCTCGCCGAAATAACCTTTTATTCTTTGGCCTTCAAGAAGGAAGCGGGGAAACCTGGAACAAAAGTGAAGAGACGGTCCGTCAAGCTATGCGAGAATGTTTGAAAATACCAGACGCCGGCGACAACAACATGTGGGATATCGAGCGAGCACACAGGCTTGGCAAGAAACAAGAAAACCGAACACGACCAATTATCGTCAAATTTCTCCAATGGAAAAAGAAAAACGAAGTACTGGAAAATGCGAGGACGTTGCCGAAAAGCTCACTCCTGAAGATAAGCGAAGACTTTAGCCAGCGCGTCCGAGATGTCCGCAAGATTCTATACCCGAAGATGAAGGAGGCCAAAGACCATGGGAAGCGGGCCAGTTTACGTTACGACAAACTTCACGTGGATAATGAAACCTTTATAGTCGATGATAACGGACAGATAGTGTGCACCACATCCATTCGCCAATAGTACATTGGCTCGGCCCGAACTGCTCCTGCCAACGACCTCAAATTTGTGTATTGGAATGTACACGGTCTACGCGATGCCAGAAACTGCCCAGACTTTGTGCCCTACTTGGAACAATTTGATGTGATTGCCTTAAGTGAAACATGGACAAAATGTGATAAAGATGTCGACGATTTACTTGATAACCACACAGGATACTTTATGCACGGAAAAAGAAGGGCTAAGTACGGTAGGACTCCCGGAGGACTGTCTGTGTTTGTGAGTAAAAGATTAAGTAAGAGTTTACGACTCCTAACTCGAACAGATTATGGAATGTACTTTAGAGCTGATAAGGATGTTATGGGTCTCGATAAAGACGTTATAATTGTCTGTGCTTACATTCCAAGTGACGGTTCCACTTTTTATAACAGCAGGGATGAAGTCGATGGTGTAATGGAGTTTGAACGATATCTAGCAGATGTGTTATGTGAAAACGAAGACTGTCATGTGTTCATAGCAGGGGATTTTAACGCACGCACAAGCGATGAGCCTTTTTTTTTTCCACGACGGTATTTTAAATTTCATTCCCAATGCAGAGTGGTATAGTGGCGACACGTTTAATATAGAGCGTAAATCGAGAGATAGTAAAACTAGGGTTAGTCGTTTTGGTCACTCTTTGTTAAACTTGTGCAAGCGTTTTGATGTCCATATGCTAAATGGTAGAAGCATCAGTGATCCTGACGGAGAATTCACTTTCTGCTCGCCAAATGGACGCAGCCTTGTTGATTACATGTTAGCTTCCACTAGTATCTTTCCTTTCGTAACGGATTTAAGGTAGACATGATTAGCGGTTCAGATCCTTTTCCAATTGTGAGCCTCTTTAAATGTAACAGCGAACGAGCGCGCGTTGACAACCAACATGCACCAACCCTGCCCGTTTAACGCTGGGATACATCTAGAATGAATGCATACATAGAAATACTAAGTGATGAACGCAGTGCAGATATTCTGAAAGATGCTGACGCCGCTCTAAATAATGGTGATGTAAATAATGCAGTTGACAAACTTACTCATGCTGTCCAGCGCGCGGCAATTGGTATGCGGCGTTCGAAAGTCAAGGTATCGGCCAAACGCAAAACAGGTGCATAGTGGTGGGATGATGAATGCTCCGTATTAAGATCTAAAAAGATTCGCTCGCTGAGCCAATATAAAGACACGAGAACCGACCATGACTGTGAGCTTTATCACGGTGCTACGCGCGAATTTAAAGATCTGTGTAAAATGAAAAGACGAATGTACGAAACTAAGCAATATCATGATCACAATCATTCACTACACAGTCAGAAGGAATTCTGGAGGAAAATAAACCAGTTTAAGATCAGATCGCAGCCATCGCAAAATATTTCGGCTGATCAATGGTTAGAACACTTCAGCTCGTTGTTGAATCAAAGTGATGACACTGGCACTGAATTCGACGATGAAGTTAAGAGATATGTAAATGAACATGACAAGGAATGTGACACCTGTATGGAAAACAACCCCACTCAGCTTAACTCTGAAATTACAGTCAATGAAATAGATGATGTCCTTGTACAATTACCAAATGGTAAAGCAGGGGGTCCAGACGGGCTTGTATACGAAATGATTAAATCGGGGAAGCATATAATCATAGGGTGTTTGCACCGTCTTTTCAATGACATATTAACTAAAGGAATATTCCCAGATGAGTGGTGTAAAGCTGTTATTAGCCCTATCTATCCATAAGACTGGGTCGAAGACCGAGGTGAACAATTACCGTGGTATATCGTTGTTATGCGCTATCAGCAAAATCTTCACAAAAGTTTTGAACAATAGGTTATCTATATGGGCCGAGCACAATGGTAAATTATCTGAGAGTCAATGTGCATATCGAAAAAGTAGATCGACTGTAGATCATATCTTTAGTTTGTACGCTCTGGCTCAAAAGTACTTATGCAAAAAGGGCGGTCGCTTCTACTGCGCTTTCGTCGACTTTTCAAAAGCGTTTCATTCAGTTCCGCATACCAAGGTGTTTTATAGACTTATGAAGGACGGTGTTCACGGTCATGTCATCGATGTCCTTAGGGATATGTATTCGAAACTTAAATCATGTGTTAAGACGTCCGAATGCATATCTGAATATTTTGACTGTGGAGTTGGCACGCGACAAGGGTGTATGATAAACCCGTTTATGTTTATCATGTATATACAAGAATTTGAAGCTATGTGTAAGCAGCAGGGTTGTCCCGGAGTGTTCATTGATGAAGTATTCCTAGGCGTTTTTATGCTTATGTACGCAGACGATATTGCGGTTGTTAATGATTCGGTTGGCCGTCTGCAGAAGCAATTAGACACTCTGGGAGAATTCTGTCAAAGATATGGATTACAGGTTAACAGTTCAAAAACTAAAATAGTAGTTTTTAGAAATGGCGGTAAACTTAGGAAAAATGAACGATGGTTTTTTAACGGAAGAATTGTACAAACCGTCACGTACTACAAATATCTCGGCATTCTTTTTTCTTCTTCATTAAAATGGACAGTAGCCCTTGAAACGTTAGTAAAGCAAGCGGAACGAGCTATGTTTATCGTCAGAAACATCAGATCAAAATGTGGAGACCTGCCAGTGAGGGTTAGCCTTGAATTGTTCGATAAAATGATTTTACCTATTATACTCTATGGATCTGACGTATGGGGATATAGCTACCGCCCCCAGATTGAAAAGTGTCACATCAGATATTGTAAACTTATACTTGGGCTACCTTCACGAACTCCGGACTGTGCGGTGCTAGGGGAATGCGGCAGGAAGCCAATCTACGTCTCATACATGACCCGATGTGTTAAGTTCTGGTTAAATATTATACATACACTGAGTCGGTACACTAACAGTTGTTATAATAAACTAATCTGTTTAGAAGAAGCTGGAAAATTGACCTGGGCGACTTGTATCAGCGATCTACTGTATAAGCATGGTTATGGCCATGTCTGGGTGACGCAAGGTGTGGGAGTCAATTGGTTTTTATCTGACTTTAGACAGCGCTTATCTGATATATCACTACAAGAATGGTCCGATAACGTTGACAGTGTTTCAAAGCTTGATCATTATAAACAGTTTAAGTGTCACTTGGAGTTAGAGCCTAATCTGCAATATTGCACAATATACAAACACATGACTACACTTGCCAAACTAAGATGTTCTAGCCATAAATTACCAATAGAAAAGCTTCGCGGTCGTGTTTTCAGAGAGGAAAGATATTGCAATTATTGTCTTAATCAGAATGTAAAGGTGCTAGGAGATGAGCTTCATTTTGTCATGGATTGTCCGCAATTTTGTGATATACGAACAAAGTATGTAATCTGTATTCCTGACAAATATGTTACCAAAGCTAATTTTCACACAATAATGAAAACTACGAATGTCAAGATGTTATGTAACTTGGCCGCATACACGTATCACTGTTTTAAGATTATGGATGATTGTGCACTGTTACCAACAAATGTGTAAATGTGTTGTACCATGGGCCCATGGCCTAAGTTGTACGAAATAAACATACATATACAGTGATCTGGTGATCTGGCGCAATGGGCAAAATATGTTAAAAATAATATGCAGATCTTTTACAATGTTCTAAATAGATATGAAGCTGGCTATAACACATAAAACCCTGCAGAGGGGGCCTCCCTGGTGTAGTGGTTAGCGCACTAGACCGCAGATCAATAGGTCCTGGGTTCGAATCCGGGCTCGGGCACCTAATCTGGGGCATGTTTCATTCCTTCATCCTTCATCGTCCCGGGAGGTTCCTTGGCCCAATTTAGCCTGTATGTGCACAAAAGTGGCCTAAAACACCAACATTCCATTCCATTCCATAAAACCCTGCATGAGCAGAGTGGCATTATCTAAAATGCTGGGCTAAATAAAATGTTATAGACTTCGCCTAATGAAGGAAAATATTTAAAATCAAAATATTACAGAAACAAGTAAGTTTCGTGCTGCCTTATACTGTTAAAAATAGGTGTTCCTTACACTTGTCTAAATTTTATCTCAAATACACGGTCCCCTATTCTGAAAGTTAAGAAAACAAACACTGGTAGACACTCAAACTGACGGACAGTGAGTGTGACGCAGTAACAACGTCAACGTGACAGTGACAGATCAGATCATTAGCCTGAAAGTTCAGACTTTACAGTCCTGACACTTGTTCTTGTGACTACAGTCAGATCATATGAACCCGAGCCGAGGCCCGACGGGGGCGTTGCCTTCATCGCTTCGATCGGCTTGTGAATATCAACCTACCTGCATAAATGTATCCATTTCTTCTCTTTCTTCTTGTCCAGTGGGAAGGGAAATAAACTGATTTTTTTTCAATGAACAGCTCTTCCGTGGTTGCACCCAAACAAAGCAATGCACCATTTTAGCGTTTAAAACACTGTCGCTTGCCGCACAGTAAACAAGCGAGCAGCCCGGAAGTGCTGCCTGCATGGGTAAAACACGACGCATGACCGTGATAACCGCGCGAGTATGCATAGCCTATTGAGACAAAATCAGAAAACGTCTTGACATATCGTTGGTTTTAACAAAGAGAATGCGCGCACGAATATCAATGGCGTTAATATGGTAAATGTGCTAACATGACGAATGTGCAAACATAGCAAATGGGCTAATATATCACTTTTTACACAATGAATATTTCCATATATGTGAAGTATGTCATCATAATGTTTTTCACCTGATGTATGTCTACTATGACCCATGTGTCAAAACATGTAACATATTTTAATATAATGAATGTCTTAACATAATACTTTCATCCTAATAAATGTGAAAGCTGTTGGCATTGTAAAAGTATTAAAATATATTAATATGCATGAAAACAACATGTGAAATCCTAGTTCGATCGGCTTTGCTGGTAAGAACCTCATTGAACATTATCTGTTTCATCGGTTAATTTTATGGAGTTAACGATCGATTTACATTTAAAATTCGTCTAGCTCCCCGGCCTCTTCCTCCTGCCATTCATCCTCCCGCTCCGCCGGAGACGTTGTGATCCGCCCGGCACGGGAGAGTGACCGCCAAGGCATCGTGGAGCTCAGCAGAAAAGCTCATGGTCAAAACTTCAAGAGCGACTACGTTCCTGGTATGTAACATTCACTGTCAAATCTCCGCGTGAGAATGCGTATTGTCGACATGGTATCATGAAATCGCATTGTAGTGTGTAAGCCGCCATGGGGTCATCACCATGCAGAATGCGCTACCGCTGTGACCCGGGGTAGGGGTTAGGATTCAATTGATGATTACTCCGTTATCAGGTTACTGGCAAATATGTCGTTATCCGCCAACTTGGTCAGGGTGAGCTTATGCCTCTGCTCTTGCCTGATAAGCGACAAACTCTTTGGCTTTGTCATAAACGTCCGGCTATGTCAAAAATTATGCGATTTGCGACCCCTTTTTGCTTGCTTCTTTGCTATTCTGATAGGTATTAAAACTATTTTTTATCCTTTATTTTACAAAATAATTCCACTTTCCATTTTAGACTATAAAGAAGCAACGGGGTTTTAAAACAAAGAAGGAAATACTGAAAAAGCCTTATTCGGATATATGGCATCATATTTCATACATAAATATGGAAAAGAAGAATTGGATAAAGTAATTCTCTCTTTCAAATCTCTTTGCTTCTCAACACTTAAGTCGATATTTCCTGCAATGCCATCTTACTTGCGTATTTATATGGCCAAATAATATTTTCTTTGCTTTTTTTCTTCTCCTTTGCCATATGTCATTATTTGGACTCACCACCATTGACATTAAACCACTGTCTTTACCGCAGGGTGCCTCCAACGTTTCATTCAAGATCCGGATCGGGTGGTTTACGTGTGCGAGAAGAATGGCGAGATTGTAGGCATTGTATTTTCTTTTGTGTCTTTGCATGCGATGCAGTATTGGCCAAGAGGCTGCTAATCTCGTGCGGGGAGTGTGACTTTTTTGTGTGTATTACGTCACAAAATTCAGACACCTCGATGTTAATAACGATGCCATTACTTTAAAGTTGCTCGTGAAGCTAAATTTTTCCTGGATTTGTTTTGAATATCTTTAACGGAAATTATATATTTAGGGCCTTGCTGTATAAGAACACATATATATTGTATGCAATGAATAATAAGGCATGTTGCTTAGCAAAAAATGTTGAGTAAAAACTGGTGCAATTTTGTGCGGGAAGGCATGGCTTTGTTGCGTTCTACGTCATTTAAATGCAGATATCGCCGTTTTTACCGTTTTTAACATATGATAACAAGCCTTTTTCGTGCATCGTTTACCTTCACACAATCAGACTACAATATGTAGGTCGCATGTAGTTATCTCTAAAGGAGAAATATTTTACTGCCTTGTCAAACTATACTAGTATTCTGATTATTCTGATTCTGCCAGGATTCGATCCAGTAATGAATTCGAACGAGAACTATTTTACACAAATTAAACTCGGGGCCGAAAGCCATCGCCGTTTGATGGCACATCCACCCACGTGAGTGAGTGAAATAGTCATGGTGACGTGTAATGCAGAAGTAGGGCTTGGACATTTTGAGTCTTGAAACACCCCCCCCCCCCCCACCCCCACCCCACCCCAAACTCCAATTCACTCAGACGTTATCTATCCAGAGATAGCTACTGTCAGAAAATGCAGAGTCTGGTAAGTCCATCATTGTCTGTCCTTTCTTCTAATCTCCAAGATATCCTTCGCCATGCTTCACATGGGACTGGACGAGGGTCGCACGATACAGGCTGAGGCTGGTCGTGTGTTACCCGCCCACCAGGGGTCAGGCCTGGTGCGCCGCAGCACGCCGCCGATGATCCGGCAAATAGAGCGTCGCTACCCGCAATGGACTAACTTTCGGAGCAGCAGCACTCAAACACACTTCTACGACAACATCTTGGACCAAATCACAATACTGGGGAAAAGGGTGGGTTCATATAATATCGAACATGTCGTAACCGTAGAATTTAATAAATCTGTATTGTCCTAAAATCATATTATTATATATTGTATTTTCATATTGCAACAAATGTAGATATAAAGTAATGCCGGGTTGCCCGGTTTATTATTAATATGATCATCTATATGTGATTCAGCAAGTTTTTACCCCAACAAGGTGGCGTTTCGGGTGGTGATAGACGTGACCCCCTCTCTCCTGACCCACTTGGAGTCCATCCAGACCCAGGGACTACGGACCGTCTCACCCATCGAGATGACCAACCTCCTCGGGAACCCCGAGAAAACCAACCCAATATTCCCCGATGGCTGCATATTTCTCAACCACAGTATATATGACGCCATTCCCAGCAATGTGAGCTTCCTGTTCAAGGATAATGACGTCTTCTACGGCAGCCCCGCGCAAACCGGATATGACGCACTGTCCATCGGCGGCAGGATATCAACCAATGACGACCTCGCGTGGCGCGTCAACTTTAACTACGCCGGCGTCATAGACCGGAAGCTCATGCTGCGCCACCTGGCGGTGCACATGATGAGTGCCCTGCGCGCGCCGCCCTCGAGGAAGGAGATGTATTTGATTGTGATGCTTCCGGAGACCTTTTCGGCGACATTCGGTGATCGTGATTTGGCCGACTTCATCTCGTCGTCTCTGGGTCTCCAGACGGCACAGGTCCATACCTTGCACCAGTATAACTTCCAGTACATCAAATTATTTTCATCCAATCTGTGAAATGCGGGCGTTCGTTCTTTCACTTCCATACAATTTCGTAATTCCCATCAATTATTAATTTCAATTGTTACGTTGAAACGAATTTAGCTTAACTTGGGTTTCTGGATGAATTGGGAATGAACTTATTGCGAAAATCGGCGTGTAATGGACATATCATTATAACATGATATCCATCTTCAATTATGCGCGTCCCTGATAGAATACAATATTTACAAAAGCTATCTTCCCTGTCTAACTTACCTCTCTCTTTCTCTATGTTTGTCACCTGATTCAAATAAAACTTTCCAGTGCCAAAGATGCCTTAAATTGGCAATAGGTATCTCTCTTAATGTAGCTAGTGATTTGGCCGAGTTTATCTCGTCGTCTCTGGGTCTTCAGGCGGAACACGTCCACACCTTGCACCAGTACAACTTCCAGTACATCGACTTGTCCTGGGTCGCGTCAGCCAAGCTGTGATAGCGGACGTTCGTTGTTTCTCATATATACCGTGGGACCATTTTCAGCAATTATCAATTTCAATTGTTATATTATCCTCTTACCCAGGAAATAACAACATTTGCTTACCCGGAAACAACGATTTGTTTGGTCATATACTGATTCAGATTGCGCACTAGAATGTTCCGATATCTACTGAACGGCATAATATGATAATGAAAGCTTTGAAATAGACAAAAGAGTAGTTCATACGATTGAAATATCTAATGGTCAATGTTCGTTACATTTTAAAACCGACGAAGCATCAACATCTTTGGGCGAAACGCATTTGACTTGGCAAATCGGTTTGTCGTATATCTTCGATCTTCTTCTCTTGATACAAATAACTCGCGTGTTTATCAATTAAACTGCCGCCAGTAAGATCACATTAATCACATGGGTTGCTCAGACTTTGTCCTCGATTTTTGTTTCAAATACAATTCTGCGATGAAGTGTCAACATGTAACGGACGTTACATGTCATATAGCGGACACATGCTTCTTTTTGACAGTCACGAGATAATAGGGAGCCTCCCTAGCTCAGTTGGTAAGCAGGCTGAGCTGCAGATTAACAGGTCATCGGTTCGTGCTCTGACACTTATGGCGAGTTTTCACCAATCCCTAGGCATTATCAGGGGAGGATTCTCGAGCTAGTTTAGCCTTCATTTACGCAAAAATATGTCTAAACACCAACATTTGAACATTTCTTTCGTGTGATAGCACTTATGTTCCATATGAAAAAATTTCCACTGAGTCTTATTTTGGTTTGTAAAAATGGACACCCCTCTCTCGAGGCTTGAGTGGCCATCATGCGGCCATGATGCCTGCTTGTTATAAGTGGCTCTATGGTATTAAATCTTCATCAGCTTGATAACCCAGCTGATCCAGATCTCGAGATGATACAAGATGATATCATTTTTTCTTCTATTCAAGTCACTGATAAGCGCGCGCAAGTTTTATCGTCCTTATAATAGCATTTGTTCTATCTTTCGGACGCTTCGGCCTAGCCTTTAATCCGCTACCCCACCACCCCCTACCATCCCCGTTGATATGACGAGTAGAGCGACCCAACCATACGTACTCTGGTCACACTCCCCCCCCCCCCCCGGCGTCCCACACTCGTTACATCCACACACCGCCATACCACCTCTGCCCCCTACCCCCCCCCCCTCCTCTTCCCACATGCGGATCGACCGACCGACACACTTTCCTATCAGTAATTTTTTTGAAAATTTCATGCCAGTGCACCCAGCGCAAGGGGTAATACGTGTATTTGGTTGAGTGAGCGGGGCGACAGACAATAAGCCTCTTCAGTCCGATGTGCGACAAACAGTAACAAAGCCAACACCATTGTTGTGAAAATCATTCATGGTTGGAAAGGTGTTATGGCGACTTCCCGCGCTGGGGATGAGACTGACGGCGCCCACCTACAGCAAGAGGTAAGCCTCGCGTCCGCGTGTTAAAGGGCGTGGGGGGTTATGAATATGTTTACATGATGAATGGGCTAACAGTGTGACAAAATGTGTTATTACATGTATATCATTGGCTTGATCATAGTAAGTGTGCCCATACATAGGAAAGATGTTTATTCGGTAAATGTGTTAATGTAAGGAATGTGCTAGCACGGTAAATGTGTTAACAGTATTAGTAAAGTATTTACATGTATTAATATGGATGCTAACTACATGTGAAATCTTCCTGCTATTGGTCCTGCACCGCGTAAACCCCATGTGACATGTATCTTACGGGTTATGGGTCCATGGGCACAGGATCGATCTACATTTAAAATCGCGTCTTGCTTGTATTGAGTGATTTGTTGACGGATCTTTCCTCCCAGTTTATGTTGCTACTCTCAGATTGGTGACGCACGCTCCAGTGAACGCTGGAGACGCGGGCAAACTGAGCGCTCCCTCCACCTCCCCCTCGTTGTCCTCCCCCTCCCACTCCCCCTCCCCCTCCCCCGCCCCCGGGGATGTTGTGCTCCGACCGGCACGGGAGAGTGACCACAAAGGCATCGTGGAGCTCAGCAGAATAGCTCATGGTCAAGGCTTCAAGAGCGACTACGTCCCTGGTAGGTAACATTTAGTGCCGTGAGATCCCGCGTTGTCGACATGGTATGGTGGATCCGTCTTATTACGATTTGATCGTCGTGTTAACTAGGGCAATACCATTAAATCTAAGGCCGCTAAAATCATTAAATCTGACCCAAACCGCTCTGTCGCCCATTCAATAAACAATCGTTGCCATAGTTACATGGCGAAGAACAATGAAAGATGAAGTCACACACAAAGGAATTGTGGTTATCGATTTCATTGGCCCACTTCGCTGCCTAGTTGCCTAGCTAAGCGTGGCGTTTCTTGGTCACGATATACTTAAATACGCTGATATGTTGCAAAGAGGGCAACTGGCTCACAAGATCTGGAAATGATTGTAAGCGCCAAACCTTTTACTTTGAACGTTGTATGCAAAAGTTAAAGTGTTCGTGCCACCCCAGAACAACTTTTGCTCATATTAATCTTCTGTGTTTTCACGCTTATATTATCGAGCTGTAACGCCCCATATATAGTAGAAGGGCATACTTTTTCCACTTGTTTTCGCACTTACCAATTTAACCTCTGCGGGCGAGGAAAGTGACGTCAGAGGGGAATACAAACGCATGGGCTTTATATTGAGACTCCGATTTTCTCTGCTCATTGGCTTGAACTCAACGAAAGGCACTCAACCATAAAAACAATACACGCACTCGACCACAGATGTCTACGCACTGCATCAAAGCTCACCTGTCAATCTTGTGACATCATTGGGGAATTTTCAAAGAACGCTCAGATGCAATGCTCCCAGAAATAAACCGGCCGGATCTCACTTTTGCTACTTTGACAAACGCGTTTATAGGGATATCGTGGAATAAAAACTGTTAACTCCCATTAAAACAAACTGTTATTTGTTAATCATCCGTAAACCAAGTTAACTCTGAGCAAGGCAGAATCGTGGCACGAACCCTTTAAACCACAGATTTTGAAAGAAGCAAAGAGAAGTCCTTATCAGCCAAGGTAGGGTGAAGGGTGATGCGTCTGCTTGTTCATTAATGCATATTCCTAAGATGCTTCCTAAGTGACGTCTCACGTCTTTGTCATCAACGAACTGCTATGTCATAAATTATGCGATGGCGACCCCTATCTGTTCGCTCCTTTCCCAGTCTGATCGGTCTTCCTGTTTTTTCCATTTATTATATGAAAAAATAGCGTTTCTTGCCCCTATCCATTTTGAATTAATACATCGAAGCTATAAAGAAGCAAGGGGTGATAGACCAAAGACGGAAATACAGAAAAACGCATCATTCGGATGCATGGCATCATATTTCAGATATAAAAATAGATTCGATTAAAGTAATTTTCTAGTCCATATCACCTTGCTTCTTGACATTTTAATCAGTCGATGTGTCCTGTAATGTCATGTTGTTTGCGTATTCATTTTGTCGAATACTATTTGCTTTGACACTCTTTTCGCGATATGTCATTCTTTGACCGCACAACCACTGACATTAAGTCACTGCATTTACTGCAGGGTGCCTTCAACGTTTCATTCAAGATCCGGATCGATTGGTTTACGTGTGCGAGAAGGACGGCGAGATTGTGAGTGTTGTAACTTCTTGTGTGTCTTTACCTGATGAATAGCGATGATAATAACTATGTTTTTACATTAAGTTACCCGCGCAGCAATAGGTTTTCTAAAAGTAACTGCTTCGATGTTTTGCATGAAAATTATATAGCAAATTCTGAGGGAAATATTCGTTTGTGGAAGTGTGGCTTTTTTGCTGACTCCGTCGTCGAAATTCGGATATCGCGATGTCAATAACGGTGCTATTGCATTAAAGTTACTAATGCACCAATATTTCGAACGGAAATCATATATTTAGGCTCTTGGTGTATAAAAACACATATATATTGCATGCAGTAAATAACAGGTCATGTTGCTTAGCAACGCTGTTTAGGATGTTGTGTAATACGTCATCAAAACTGGGATATCGCCGTTTCTTACCGTTTTTTAACATATGACAACAAGCCGATGTCGTATATAGCTAACATTCCCACAATCAGGCAACATTATATAGCCCGTTAGGCCTTGACTTAAAGCTAAGAACGATCCAGGCGGTATCTACTCCATATCGTTACCAAATGGCTCATTGGACGAAAGCTCAATTCATCAGTTAACCACGATATTGCTAAATAGATGAGTGCGTAATTCATTAATTAACTTCAAAAAAGCTCACTAGATGAGTGCACAAATCATTAGATAGTTGCAAAATGGCTAACTAGATCGGATCGCAAATGAGCATTTAACTACAAAATGTGTACTCTGTCAGATCTTAGAGTGACCACAAAGTGCTTGTTGTCTTAACATGCGGCCGAGCGTTCCGAGTATTCTTTTTCCCTTTTTTTTCTTATTTCACACTGGACAGATTAAGCAATAAATTATTGAAATATACAGTAACAAGCATACATCAGCCAATATAAAAATGGCAAGAAATTCTCTCATTTGTCCTTATATTTCTTTCGTCTTCCTGTTGGACAATCTGTGTTTTGACTAATATAACCATCTATCTGGTTAGTTAACTTTTAATACGCATAGTGCTCCCTGCATGTTCGGCTTCTGTTCCCTCCATGTGCAGCAACGTTCCGAGTATTCTGATGAATTCTAAGAGAGAGATAAGTTACTGCCTCATCAAACTATGCGAGCGTTCGCATTGCAAGGCGCCAGGATTCGATCCAGTAAATGATTTGAACATAAAATCCCAACCACTTCATGAGTGAGATAGTTCATTCATGGTGGCGTGCCATACAGAAGTAGGGTTGGAACATTTTAAGTCCTAGACCCCCCACCTTATCATCATCTCTCTGGTTATCCTGTAAGTCTAGCAACAATTCAGGGAGACCCAGTGAATTTGAAAATGACTCGGCTGATGTGTAAAGGGAGAAACGCGTATTTGCATGTCCACCATTGTATTTCCGTCCTTCTAATCTCCAAGATATCCTTCCTCATGCTTCACATGGGACTGGACGAGGGTCGCACGATACAGGGTGAGGCTGGTCGATCGCTACCCGATCACCAGGGGGCAGGCGTGTTGCGCCGCGCCGTAGGACAGATGATCCAGGATGTAGAGCGCCGCTACCCGCAATGGACTAACTTTCGGGGCAGCAGCACTCAAACACACTTCTACGACAACATCTTGGACCGAATCACAATGCTGGGGAAAAGGGTGGGTTCATATAATATCGAACATGTCGTAACCGTAGAATTTAATAAATCTGTATTGTCTTAAGATCATATTATTATATATTGTATTTTCATATTGCAACAAATGTAGATATAAAGTAATGCCGGGTTGCCCGGTTTATTATTAATATGATCATTTATATGTGATTTAGCAAGTTGTTTACCCCAACAAGGTGGCGTTTCGGGTGGAGATAGACGTGACCCCCTCCCTCCTAACCCTCTTGGAGTCCATCCAGACCCAGGGACTACGGACCGTCTCACCCATCGAGATGACCAACCTCCTCAGGAACCCCGAGAAAACCAACTCAATATTTCCCGATGGCTGCATATTTCTCAACCACAGTATATATGACGCCATTCCCAGCAATGTGAGCTTCCTGTTCAAGGATAATGACGTCTTCTACGGCAGCCCCACGCAGACCGGATATGACGCACTGTCCATCGGCGGCAGGATATCAGCCAATGACGACCTTGCGTGGCGCGTCAACTTTAACTACGCCGGCGTCATAGACCGGAAGCTCATGCTGCGCCACCTGGCGGCGCACATGATAAGTGCCCTGCGCGCGCCGCCGGCGAGGAAGGAGATGTATTTGATTGTGATGCTCCCGGAGACGTTTTCGGCGACATTCGGTGATCGTGATTTGGCCGAGTTCATCTCGTCGTCTCTGGGTCTCCAGGCGGAACACGTCCACACCTTGCACCAGTATAACTTCCAGTACATCAAATTATTTTCATCCAATCTGTGAAATGCGGGCGTTCGTTCTTTCACTTCCATACAATTCCGTAATTCCCATCAATTATTAATTTCAATTGTTACGTTAAAACGAATTTAGCTTAACTTGGGTTTCTGGATGAATTGTGAATAAAGTTATTGCGCAATTCGGCGTATAATGGATATATCATTGTAACAGGATATTCGTCTTCAATGATGCGCGTCCCTGATAGAATACAATATTTACAAAATCTATCTTCCCTGTCTAGCTTGCCTCTCTCTTCCTTCAGTCATCATATTATTCTCGAACCTTCGGCCTCGGTCAGGACAAATATTCCAAGCCAATGGTTTAATTTCATCGCCGTAAGTACAGTAAATTTTGCTGTGAACCAATGGATTAAAAAATCCTCCACCTTGACCTTTTTCGACTTCTTTTTTGTTGCCGCTTCTCCGTCGGTCTTTTTGCAAAGTAAGTGGTTGAGTGGTGATGTAATTTTAGCAAAGTCCTTGATGAATTCACGGTAAAAGCTGGCGAAGCCGGGCACCACCCGGAACGCCACGTAGTGGGGGTAAAGAACTTACTGAATCACATATAAATTATCATATCAATAATAAACCTGGCAACCTGGCACTGCTTTATATCTACATTTGTTGCAATATAAAAATATAATTAGTAATTATATGATTTTAGGACAATACAGATTTCTTAAATTCTACGGTTACATGTTCCATATTATATGAACCCACCCTTTTCCCCAGCCTTGTGATTCGGTCCAAGATGTTGTCGTAGAAGTGTGTTTGAGTGCTGCTGCTCCGAAGGTTAATCAATGGGAGGGGGAGGGGGCAAGGGGTATTTCCGTTCCTCGGGAATGGGGTTTTCATTTCACCGTGAACTGGGATTGAGGAAAATAATTCTTCGTTCTGGGAATGGGGTATTAGCCGACCGTCGGGATAAAAGATTTTCATTCATCGTGAACTGGGAATCTTAATATGAAATGACCGTGAATCGGGAATTCGCTAATTTTTATCCTGTATCCGCCCATCTTATGTATACTGGGAGTTATCCTTTTCAATTCATCGTGATGTAGAAATAAAGAAATGTGTTCTTCGTGATCTGGGAACACAACCCCCCCCCCCCTTGCCCCCCCCCCCCCCCCACTCAATTGTGGGTAGCGACCTGGTGGGCCGGTAGCGCACGACCCGCCTTAGCTGTTTCTTGCGACCCTCGTCCAGTCCCATGTGACACATGGTGAAGGATATCTTGGGGATTAGAAGGAAGGAAATACAAGGATGGACATGCAAATATGCGATTCCTCACAATATGCAACCTCCTATTCACTATTCACTGAAGTGGGTGGACGGTGACGCGGTCAAACCGCGATGGCGTCCATCTTCGAGTTTACTTGCGGAAAATGATTTTCGTTTGTTATTGGATCGAATCTTGGCGCCTTGTAATGAGAATACTTGTATAGTTCGACAAGGCAGTAAATTATTTCTTCCTTAGAGTTAACTACATGCGACCTACATAATGTTGTCCGATTGTGTGATGATAAACTATGCACGAAATATGCTTGTTATCATATGCTAACGGCGAAACCGGCGATATCCGCATTTGGATGGCGTAGTACACAACAAAGGCATGCTTTCTCACACGACATTAGTCCCCCCCCCCCCAAAAAAAAACAGAGTGCAAGCTATATGACATATGACACTCTCTGAAGGGGTGAAGCACTCGTGGCTTAGTGGTTTAAGCAGCTTGAGTGAGCCTCTCGATCTGTTGTGATAGGTTTGTACACGTGCAGTCGAAAGTGGACGAAGTCCCCCCACCCCCCTCCACTCCAACACACAAGAACACTGGTGCGACGTTCCGAATGTCACGTTCACCCAGCCCGACAACACGCTTTAAAAATGTGTGTGACGTCACGCCTTTGTCTTAAGTGTTGATTATATAGATGAATGCATCGGAAAACAGACCTAGCCGTGTGCTGTTAATGTAACTGTGCGTTATTTAAATAAAGAACGACAAAAGAGTGCATTATTTTAACAATGAACGGAACAATTTTGCATTGTCTTGATAATGAACAGTTGTTTTTAATATTGACTCCGCTAAGTGTCAGGGTGCAATCAGTCGAGCGGAGCTGAGCTAAGGCGAGCTAGCAGATGTTGTCAGAACTTGCCAATTTCAATGCAAACAGTGGAAGTAAATGTTAGGCTCCAGGGGGGCAGGGGGGTTATATCAGAAAGCTCAAAATATATACAAATTCGACAGTTATCAATTGCATATATTTCTCATGCCGTCTATAAATGGGAGACTGTCTGACAGTCATGCCATGTCATTGCTACAGCAGGTGTCACTAAGCGTTTAATGATGCGGGATTAATATTACACAGAACACGACATCTATGGATGATTTATTTTCAAGCCGAAGTGTTAGATCCCTCATATCGCTTTTCATGGGGCGATGTTTTCAGGAAAGTTAGACGTAATGACTGTTGTGTTACGGAGGCGAGACGGAGTTACAGATTACAGTTTGTGTCGTTTATTACTTCTCTAGGAGTTAGTTCTTTACACATCGGTGATCAGGAGACAAGTGACAAATAGGAGACTGCTAGTTAGCATATGACAAAGACACTTGGTGGCGCTGTCGCGGACCCAAGCATGATTGTTGGGCGTTCAGTCCTTAATACAACAATGACCCTTGTGTGGTGATTTAGAAGACAAGACTTCCAAAATGTTTACTTCCTCCACGCCTTCCCACCCCTACCCTCCCTTGGGGTTTCACAATGACTAACCCTTGTTTCTATAATGCTCCCTCGCTTAGTTGTTCCCTTACTCAATTACTCAATTAGGCAGTGCAATTGATACAATAGTCATTTTCTTCGATCCAAACATGGAAAATTACACGCCCAAACCATGAGGAAATCCCATACCTTGTTCTAACAATTTGTAAGGACGTTACAGAATTCGCTGTCGTGCATGCCCGAAATAAAGCACCAGACGCTATCGCGTCTCGTGCTTATTTTGGGGAGTGCACTCCAGCTCGTTCTTTAACTGGTACATAACCCACATGCCTACTAGTCTGTGAGCTGAGCTTGGAAAACAAACACCAATTGGCTCCATCCGAGGGCACCATACTTTGTTGAATTTCTGACAGTTATATTTATCTGGAACCTGCAACAGCATGTCATACCGACAACAAAATTGTTGGTTTGCATGTCACTCCAGAATAAATTGATATAATGCCACTTATGAATCATATTATGCTAATTGGCAGATACACAAGGATTGAAATATATATAATAAACTTGTTTATTGTATTATTGTAACACAATATTCATATATTGGTCCATATAACCGTCTTTGAAGATCAAGTCAGTGAATAAAAGAATGGCTTTGATTCATATCAACATCTAATTGCGTAATATTACCTCAAATTTCACACATTTTTAATTTGTCTATGATTCCCATTCCCATAACATAACTTCATTAAACTATTGAGCAGGTCAGATTTATAATATATACAGTATTGGCTCCAGCTGATCCCGTTTACTAAACATTATCGTACTTGCTATTAACACACATACTTACTATGCATTTCATGTTCGATAGTTATGCAATGTATATTAATATTATTATTATAGGTCAACAATTGACATGTGTATAGTGCAGTGTATGGTGCGAAAGTACTTAACTAGAGAGAAGGGAAGGTGTTACGTTGATTGTAGTTGATTTCAGCAAAGCGTTTGACTTTGTCCCACACAGGTTGCTATGGTACAAACTCTGCAATGGAGGTCTGCATGGTGTTGGTTTGTTGCAGAATATGTATGGCAAACTGTTATCAGCTGCATTGACACCCAATGGAATTTCGTTATGGTATTTCAAAACCGGGGCCCACTGCGGCAAAATCAGAAATGGTACCTTGATAGAGTCCAGCTCGAAGCTACATCATATTATAAATATCTTGGGTTCATGATTCCTATGTTGGTCAATGTCACAACGTACCCTAGCTGAACAAGCGAACAAAGCACCCGTATTTATACTGCAAACTGCAGCAACGCTTAAATTTACTAATGTCAAAATGCTGTGTAATTTATTTGATAAAATGGTGCCACCTATCTTAACATATTGAAGTGAAATTTGAGGCTTCAACACATATGACTCTATTGAAAGGATTCAACCGAAATGTAAATTTGTGCTGAAACTGCCCAGCCACACTTCAAATTCAATTGTTCTAGGTGGATGTGATGTGTACAAGATAGATGTTGCATGTAAGTTTAAGTTCTTGAATCTTGAGTATAAACTCGATGGGAGTGGAAGAAGAACCTAGGCGACCGAGGTCAAAGACTTATTGTTTAGGCTAGGATTCAGGTATTGTTGGATTGTGTAAGATGTAGGAAACACAGTAACATTTTAAAGCGAAGCAAAGCAAAGACTAAGGGACATCGACCAGCAAGAGTGGTACTCGGAAATGTGTTCAAATAATAAGCTTTGTAGCACTGTAGACTTTAAATCTGTTATTGATATTGAATGTTACATAGACTGTGTGAGTATTGTAAAGCACATAATCGCGGTGTCGAAATTCACATGTAGTGTATATAAAGTACAGATTGAGGAAGGAAAGCATATAAATGTACCACAAGAGTTAAGGGTTTGTAAATATTGTGAAAAACACGGGGAATGCCTAGCAGAAGATGAATACCACTTTTTACTAATATGCCCACTATATCAATCTTTGCGCCAGATGTATCATCTACCTAATTTTGTCTCAGAAAATCTGAGCCAAGATAATTTTATTTCAACCATAAAAAAATAACCTTCTCGCAGCTTTAAATTCAAATTTAGTTTAAACATATTTTATTGGCAATTGGAAAACAGGCACACTGCCCATGTGAATTCCTCTTGCAACGCAAATTAAATTTAAATTTAAATATTCACATGTGCGGCGTGTCGTAATCTTTGACTATGAATGTGTTTTGTATTATTTTCGTTAAATTTTATACATATCTTTTTCTTGTACCATGGGCGTTGCGCCTACAGTACTTACTGAAAGAAACTTCATTCATTCATTATGCAGTCTAGACTTAGTATTTCACAGATAATGTAGAATGGACGACCGTCACAATAATATTATATAATGGTTCGTTATCAATAGACCAGTGACTGCAACGTACATAATAAAGTGCTCGTATATTGATCATTCGGGTTAACAAATTTTATTTCTTGAGTAACATAATAATATGTTGATGTCATTGATGCAAATGGAATTTATAAAGGTAGTGGTGACATGGCATGGAAGTGAAAGAACAAACTTCGCATTCACAGCTTGGCTGACACAAAGTCGATGTACTGGAAATTGTACTGGTGCAAGGTGTGGACGTGTTCCGCCTGGAGACCCAGAGACGACGAGATGAACTCGGCCAAATCACGATCACCGAATGTCGCCGAAAATGTCTCCGGAAGCATCACAATCAAATACATCTCCTTCCGCGCCGGCGGCGCGCGCAGGGCACTTATCATGTGCGCCGCCAGGTGGCGCAGCATGAGCTTCCGGTCTAAGATGCCTGCGTAGTTAAAGTTGACGCGCCACCCGAGGTCGTCATTGGCTGATATCATGCCGCCGATGGACAGTGCGCCATATCCGGTCTGCGTGGTGCTGCCATAGAATACGTCATTATCCTTGAAGAGGAAGTTCACATTGCTGGGAATGGCGTCATATATACTTTGGTTGAGAAAAATGCAGCCATTGGGGAACACAGTGTTGGTTTGCTCTGGGTTCCTGAGAAGGTTGGTCATCTCGAGGGGTGAGACGGTCCGTAGTCCCTGGATCTGGATAGATTCCACGTGTTTCAGGAGGGACGGAGTGACGTCTATCAGAACCCGAAACACCACCTAGTAGGGGAAACAATGTGTTCTCTCCTCATATCAATAGGATTCGCATATAAAGTATTAAATATAATCGTGTATGAACTCAATTAGCGTATGTACGTCGTCGTATGTTGATTAACGACTGGCTGGTGTATGGCCAATCTGTACAACATGAGCATCAGGCTTAAAAAATGACAAGTTGATTTGGTAGGTCACATTTGTGCAGATAACGTCATAAACTGGAAAAAAAGGAACTTTCCAAGGCTGTGTGGCGTCTGGAAGGGATAAATGGCGACACGCGACATTGCCGGTTCTGAAAACTCGACACGCCACATCGCCGTTTCTGCAAATTTCGCCCCCAAAAATCATAAGAAATCGACACGGACCCAGTTGTTATAAGTTATATCTCGACACCGTTATTTCTTTATAAATCCCAACTATAGGAAGGGAGTTGGATGAAACATGTTCCACGCATGGCGGTACCAGGGTGCCATGCCACAACGTGTTGATCGAAGGCTAGGCCTCCAGGCTGATTAAGCGAAAATGTCCCGAAAAAAAATCGAATCCGCCTCCTGAAGGTGTCTTCATAGTGGCTACATTATTATTCCCATATGTATCATACTATTAGATTTTATTGCCTCTCGTTATCCTGAATTTCATGTCTCTACTTGACTTGTCAAAGTATGTTTAGTATGGCGTTACCATTGCGAAAATGTGTTCCTTTTTCATATATTTTGGCATGCAAGCCAATTTATCGATTTCTACCGTGCAAACAAGGTGTTCAATATAATATTAACCTACCCTTTTGCCTAGAATGGTTATTTCGTCCATGGTGTTATCGTAGATATGCGTCTGGGTGCTGCTGCCCCGGAAGTGACTCCATTGCGGTTGGCGACGCTTTACGTGTTCGATCATCTGTTGCATACTGAGCCTCACCAGACCTGACCTCTGGTGGGCTGGCAACACACGACCAGCCTCTCCTATTATCGTACGACCCTCGTCCAATCCCATGTGACACATTAAGAACGATACCTCCGGGAGCAAAAGAAAGGAAAGAAAATGATAGCTATCCAAATGGGGGTCCCGTCCAATACATTACTACTCACATCTACAGTCATCTGACAGTCAACGCTGTCATATCTCACTAGATCTTTACTTTGAACTGTTTGGTAGAATTATTTCGCCAATAGTGTTGTATGGTAGCGAATTATAGAGTTAAGAATACAGAAATCAGATTGAAATTTCCCATGCAAAATTCGGTAATTGCACT
Source organism: Arenicola marina (assembly GCA_964019135.1). Classification (NCBI taxonomy): domain Eukaryota; kingdom Metazoa; phylum Annelida; class Polychaeta; family Arenicolidae; genus Arenicola; species Arenicola marina. The sequence goes on from OZ025263.1 coordinate 29,598,559, forward strand.
TGAATCTCTCCCCCTCAAACCCCATATTACGCGATTCTGGGTGAAGGTGGCCACAAGCCGATATTTTTATTGTATATGACGCGGTCGGTTAAATATTACGCCAATTGGTAGCGAAATGGAGAATATGGTGTTTTGGACAAACAAGTCGTTGTCCACGTTCAGCCATGAGTAAACGAGCCCTTTACTTCACATAATAGCAGGGTTATTTACATAGACAACTTACAATTCATCCCAGGTAGGGAAACGAATAAAACACTTACAATCTCGCGATCCTTTTCGCCAACGTAAACCAGACGATCTGGGTCTCGTAGGAAATGATGTAGGCACCCTTCAGTAACGGAAGATAATGACTAAATGTGAGTGGTTTTGAGGCCAAATCATGACATATCGTTAAATAGAAGGGCATGCCAAAGAAAGCAGTATTTGGCCAACTTAATGCAAATTCGAACTTCGTGATTAAAAAGAACCTATCAGCCCTATATATTTTACACATGCACCCAGATTGCTCACATGTTTACTCTTTTATGGCTAGAGTATATTTTGTTTTCCTATTTCCTTGGCCCAGAAGCCGATCCGTAAGTTTTTCCATGTGGATATGGACGGGAAATACTATACAATCTTATATAACTAAGAACAGACGCATATGAAACCAAGTCAATATAGGAAACTAGTCGGAAAGAGGGGAAATGTTTGTATTGCCAATAACCAATAGGGATGTACAGTTACTCTGATCGAGACCTCCCGAGTCAGGGATACTTATGATCTACGTCAAGGCCTAGCATCAGCGGCCTGTATGTGCTGCAATACCTTGCGGTTATTTGCCTTCACTCGCTGTTTACACACAAGATCGGCTAAAGCAGTCGCTGGAAGCACAACTAACCATTGAAGTTCTATGCATATCAGCATCATAACCATCCGAGTAGATTTATGTAATATATGAGCGGTTAGACAGTTGATAATCAGAATGCGGTTGTCTCGTGAGCGTCTGTCAGTTTCAGGCGGTCTAATGTGCGGCGCGGGGTTTTCCATGTTGTATGACGTAATAATCATCATGACTCGCATGTCTGCGCGCGGTATCTATGGTTACGTAACAACGCTCCTTATATGGACTGACCAGGCGAGGAAAATGGTGTTCCGTTTTGTCGCAGAAATGTAAACATCCATGATTTGCCTTAACATACAACGCTTCCAACAATGTCATCGAAGGAGTTTTTTATAGTAAGCAATGTCTGGACCAAAACAAAAAAAATAAGTTCCTTCCACTCAAACGTTGACTGCAATGAGTGCGCGTCACGCAGCTGTAGCAAGGCACCAGTGTGATGCGCACTCGCTATAAGAGCACGGTTTGTTTGGGGGTCCCCAAAAGACCTAAACCGGAAATAGAATCAGCGAGTTCTCGCAGGTTCTACTTCCGACTTGGCAGTTTGGTGACACACAAACGAACACGTGATTATCATTCAATACGCAGTTTGACTCGCTCTCTATGTAACAGTGGATACATCTTTGAGACACTCAAATGCGCTTAATCATGATTTCAATACAATACAGATCCATACCACTACAATGTAGATTCATGACACTACAATACAGATTCATGATAACACTACAATACAGATTCATGATAAGACTACAATACAGATTCATGATCATACTACAATACAGATTCATGATCATACTAGAACACGGAATATCACGCGGAGGTAGGACAGTAAATGTTACTTACCCGGGACGTAATCGCTCTTGAAGCCTTGACCAAGCGTTCTCCTGCTGAGCTCCACGATACCTTTGCGATCACTCTCTCGCGCTGGGCGGATCACAACGTCCCCGGAGGAGGGGGAGGGGGCACTCATCTTGCTGTGAGGGGACCCCGCCTCTCCACCAATCACTGGCGCTCCCGTCACGAATCTGAGGGTATGTGATATTTATTGGGGGTTCTTTCCGGGTTTTCCGGGCCAACTTGTCTGGGGGCTGGAGACTTTGGCGATAGGAATTTTAAAAGGCGGGGATTTTAAATTCGTACGACCGGGGATGGCCCTCTGGATCAAAACTAGAGGTCCACAAAATAACATTGGGGGTCCACACTGCTTTAACACATGCACTATGTAAAGACATGGAGTCTAGATTTTGTTATGTTAATAACGCGTGTGCACGAGGCTTACCTTCTAGTGATGCTCGACTCGGTGAGTTTGCTCCCGATCTTCGGAAGACGGCAGAACGCCATGCCCACTATGAATATGTAAGACCAATGTTTTGGCTGTGTGACTGCTTGTCGCACAGGCGACCTAGATCTATAGGTAGTCGCGTTATGTGCTTACGAAGTTACACCTCGTGCCCGGAGCGTTAGGTGCACTTGTGAGCGTTGTTTTTAAGAACTTAGCCGAGGGGTGCATGAGGTGAGTGGGAGGGGGGGGGGGGGTGTACTTGAGAGTAGTCATTGTAGAAACACGTCATCAGTGGGTATTTTTTAGAACTGTCGATCGATTGAGAGGGGCGACTGTGTAGGTGGGGTGGGGGTGTGGAGGGGAGCATTGAGACCTGATTTAAAGGCTGTGAACGTTTCCAATTCGTTGTTTGCCTTTTTCAAAACGCAATTTTGACTTGATTTACTACTGGCCGTCTCACTTACTTAGCAAAGATCATGAAACATATCTATACGAAATGTGACCAGTGAACATGAACAAAGAACAAAATTTGGCTGTTTTTGTCATGTATGAGGTATGTTGTATTTAGATGTATTACAACCAGACATATAGCAGTTGTCAGGGTTAGCAGACAATCCTATTTTAGAGGCTAGTAAAAGATTGTTAAACAAACAGTGTCTTGCGAGTTCTGAGGATGTAGTTAGAACTGTGCGCAAACTAATTCAAACAAACGGGCCATGTTCCTGGCATTGCTCTGCTGTGGGTGATTCGTGTGAAACAAACTTCGTTCCCAATAAAATGCCAACTTGGACAAAGTTGTCACTTGAACCTTACCCTGATGAATTCTAATTGACCTGGCTATTGGTAAATACTGAAACGTGTCGACTATTTGTGAACCACATAATCCTTAATATAATCGAGAAAGAGGGATAACCGAGACATTGAGAAACTCACAAACGTCACGTCCTTCACTGCATGAGGGCTATAATTTGAACGATATTAAGCGGGTGTCCACCCTAATCTAATCGCGATCCACACTAAAAGTTAACGTTTCGTTTTCGTTTCAATGTCACGCCATTTTGCCGGAGCAAGTGACGAATATTGTGACCCTTCATGTGGCACCGCCTTACGTTAGAACAGGAAGTTATCTCAATGGAGGGAAATCTTCACAGGTACCATTCAGCGGAAATACGCGAAACGAGAGATCAGGATTTAAGATGTAGTTAGGATTTGTATCGCCTTCTGACTGGTCAACCGCGGACAAACCTCCAAAAAGGGCTGTCGCCTGGGTAAGCGGCGAAATCATGGATGGCGGTCACTTCTAAACTTTATGTCAGCTACAGTCGTTATGTCTCAGTATTCTACGCTGCCCCATTCATCGTAAATTCAGATAAAAAAATGAAGCTGTTAATGTTACTCCTACAGCAATTGTATTTTTCTTGCGAAAGTAAAAAAAAATTCTGAGTGGAAATGATAGGATTTTTATATTCTGAGCATATCAGTACACATATGTTGTATGCAATCAAGAAACGGACATGTTATTAAGCCTCTTGTTGCCCAAATTAGTGCATTTCATATGGGAACGTGTGGCATTCTTGAGTACTACGTCATCAAAAACCACCGTCGGTGTGGCTACAATGGGAGGTTGAAGGCCACATGATTTTCGGTTACTCAGGAAAACTGTCAATGGCTCAGGGAAAAATCAGGAAATCTGTTTTTGTGTTTCCTGTGGGAACCCTGTTCACAGTTTGGCTGACACAAACAAAGTCGATGAACTGGATGTTATACTGGTGCAAGGTGTGGACGTGTTCCGCCTGGAGACCCAGAGACGACGAGATGAACTCGGCCAAATCACAGTCACCGAATGTCGCCGAAAATGTCTCCGGGAGCATCACAATCAAATACATCTCTTTCCTCGCCGGCGGCGCGCGCAGGGCACTCATCATGTGCGCCGCCAGGTGGCGTAGTGTCAGCTTCCGGTCAATGACGCCTGCGTAGTTAAAGTTGACGCGCCACGCGAGGTCGTCATTGGCTGATATCCTGCCGCCGATGGACAGTGCGTAGCCCAGTGAACTTGACCCTTCTGACAACAAGCTGATAGGCAGAAGGGCCAAGCAATACACATTGTTAAAAAAGTAGTAATGCATAACCAAGCTCACTTCGATGAATAATTGTCGATTATGACAACGAGCCTACCTCTTTAAGTCGCCGCGACCCTCTTCTTTACACACTACTTGGACCCCAGGATGCAATCATTTTAAAGTTTGCTCTCTATTACTTGCACATGAATGATATTTTCATCGGTTGTTAACGGCTTTCCTCTCTGACGCTTCAAATTTGACCAGGCAATAAAACAGATATCATCCGCATGGCGGCGCCGCTAGTTGCGTCAAAAACGCAGGCACGACTATAGACACACAACGAGAATTAGTGGCGCCGCCATACGGAAGCTGTCGGGTGTATTACCTGATGTCAACAAACGAGCCGCGGCAACCGCCTAGAAACATTTGAACCGGCACGGAGGGAAACCGTTAACGACCGACGAAAATATCATTGATGTGCAAGAAGTAGAGAGGAAACTTTAAAATGAATGCATCCTATGGTCCAAGTAATGTCTAAAGAAGAGGGTCGAGCCGATTAGGAGAGGTAGGTTTGTCGTCATAATCGACAATCATTCATCGAAGCGAGCTGGGTGATGCAATGCTACTTTTTTGACTGTGTGTATGGCATGGCCCTTACACCCCCGTTAGGGTTGAGGTCGTGAGGGCCATGCGTCAGGGCTAGACAGTGCGTCATATCCGGTTTGCCCGGGGCTTTCGTAGAAGACCTCATTATCCTTGAACAGGAGGCTCACATTGCTGGGAATGACATCATTTATACTGTGGTTGCGAAAAATGCAGCCATCGGGGAATATTGAGTTGGTTTGCTCGGAGTTCCTGAGGAGGTTGGTCATCTCGAGGGGTGAGACGGTCCGCAGTCCCTGGGTCTGGATGGACTCCACGCGGGTCAGGAGGGAAGGGGTCACGTCTATCACCACCCGAAACGCCACCTAGTGGGGGAAACAACGTGTCCGATCGTCATATCAATATGATTCGTATATTAAATACTAAAGAAAAAATTTTGTATGAACTCAATCGTATGTACTTGGCATCACGGTTAAGACATGGTTGGACACAGTGGATTAACGACTGGCTGGTGTATGATCATTCTGTACAATATGACTAACAGGCTGGATGAAACTAAAAGTTGACTTTGTAGGTCACATTTGTGCACATAGAGGCCATAAACTGGGCAAATGAACTTTCCAAGGATCCCAATTTATCAATTTCTGCATCCACAACATGTTGTTCAATGTGATGTCAACCTACCCTTTTTCCCAGCATGATTATTTCGTCAATGATTTTGTCGTAGAATTGTGTCTAGGTGCTGCTCCACCGGAGGTGACTCCATTGCGGTTGGTGATGCTTTACGTGCTGGATTATCAGTTGCATGCTGAGCCTCACCAGACCTGACCTCTGGTGGGCGGGCAACACACGACCAGCCTCTCCCACTATGGTGCGACCCTCATCAATTCCTATGTGACACATCATGAAGGATACCTTCGGAAGCAGAAGAAAGGACAGCAAATGATAGCTATGCAAATGCGCGTTCCTGTCAATACATATAGAATGAAATACTCACATCCAAGGTCAACAATGTTTGGTCGAAAGACGGACATATCCCAAATATACATTTACTTTGAACTTCTTGATAGAGTTTCTGTGCCAAGTGTGCTGTGTTGTCTATGATAGCGTAATGAAAACAGAAATCAGATTGCAATTTTTTCCCATGCAAAATTCTGCAAATCACTCTTTCGTATGTCTACTCAAATCCCAAATTACACGATTCTCGGTGAATGTGGACGCAAACCGATATGTTTCTTGTCCATGACGCACTCCGTTAACTTAGTTTCTTGACATACAGGGTCGAGGCTTGAATCGGATTCTTCAGACTGATACGCTCTATGACCCGCAATTATAAGATATAAAGATTAACAAAGGGTGTCTTCATTATCAGCGTCCCACAAATTTGTTTTTGTTATCATGCCACGACGTTAGTAACTTGTCGATAAAAGTTTTCTGTTAATTGTTCTTCCTCTTGAGCGATAACTCTGCAGTAGTTATAGCGATTATGAGGAACTCTTGACCCTACTGTTGCTGTGGGCGCAGCCATGACCATTTCGTTAGTGAGTGGATCGTGTGGCGAACATACCGTGGCCACCCTGCCGTGAATTTCAATCCATGATCCAAGTCGGAGCGATATGGAGAATATACTGTTTTGGACAAACAAGTCGTTTTTCACGTTCAGCCATGAGTAAATGAGCGTTTTACTTCACATAATAGCACGGTTATTTACATAATCAACTTACAGGAAGATAGTGACTAAATGTGAGTGGTTGTGAGAGCAAATCATGACATATCGTTAAAGGAAAGGGCATGACAACGACAATAGTATTTGGCCAACTAAATGCAAATTCAAATTCTGGGATTAAAAAGAACCTATGAGCCTTATATATTTTACACATGCACCCAAGTTGCTTAAATATGTACTCTTTTATGGCTGGATTATATTTGATTTACTATTTCCTTGGCCCAGAAGCTAGCCTGTAAGTTTTTCAATGTACCGGAAATACTATCGAAAAAGAGGAAAAGGTTGTAGAAATGTAAACATCGATGATTTGCCTATAAATACAGCGCTTCCAACAGTCTCCTCGAACGGACCACATGCATTATGGAGAGATAAATGTCTTATCTTTAACTATATTATGATTGTATAGTTAGCAATGCCTGGACCAACGCCAACAAAAAATAGTTTCACATCCACTCGATTCTTCATGCACAAACCGGCCGCAACCGCCCGGTTACCAACACCCAAACGTTGACTACAATGAGTGCACGTCTCTCAGCTCCTGCAAGGCACCAGCGTGATGCGCACTCATTCTAAGAGCAAGTGGTTTTGCGTTTTTTTTGTCCCCAAAAGACCTAAACCGGAAATAGAAGCCGTAAGAACTGCACAGTTCTATTGCTGGCCGCTTATGCACGTAAGCGGCCTGCACCCCATGCACGCTTCATGTTTACAGTTTCGACAGAAGTTACTTGAAATATTCTCCTGGTGAAATACTTTTTTTTTTCTTACGGATGAAGATAAGATATGTTAATAGTGATGAAACAACCATGTTTGAATGTACCGTAATAAGCGGATTTTTCATAATCTGCTCTAGTTTACTCAAATAACTCTTTGGCGGGAGACACTCAGCGGCGAGTAATCATGATTTTACTAGGATACAGATTTAGAATAACACGACAATACAGATTCACGATAATACTACAAAACAGATTTGTGATATCACAATAATACAGAGTTATGTTAATATCGAAATAAACGTTTATGATAACACTAAAGTACAGATTCATGATAACAGTACAATGCAAATTCATGATAATACTGCAATGCAGATTCATGCTAACACTACAATACATATTTATAACACTACAGTACAAATTCATATTTACAAAACAGAGCAGAATGTTACGCGAGGGACAGGACAGTAAATGTTACTTATCCGGGACGTAGTCGCTCTTGAAGCCTTGACTAAGCGTTCTACTGCGGAGCTCCACGATACCTGTGCAATCACGCAATCATTCTCGCGCTGTGCGGATCACAATGTCCCCGGGGGGCGGGGAGGGGAAGGGGGAGGAGGAAGAGGAAGAGAAGAAGGAGGAGGGGGAAGAGTGGGAGGTAGAGGGAGCGCTCAGCTTGCTAGCGTCTCCATCATTCACTGGAGCGAGCGTCACCAATCGTGGTAGCAACACAAACTGAGAGGAAGATCCTTCAAATAGTCGTTCAATAAATAATAGTATTTTGCAAACATTATGTAATTAACAATATAACAAAAGTAATACAATAAACAATACAACGTGTGTCCGTTGATTCATTGCTGTGGTACTCACCAGCTGTTTTCATGATTTGTGCAGCATTCACGCGTGATTTTGGTCGTTCGGTCCCTCTGGATCCGCACACGATCGAAAAATGTGCGTGCGCATGCTCGAAATATCTTCGCCGATTACTCCGCTCGCATACACGAAGTCACCATTGCTGTTTGCCGGGGGCATATTTCTAGATTCTTATAAAAAAACTTTTAAATCAGCGTTTTATAAGATATCAACAAACGATCACTGCGTATTTAAGCAAAATACTAAGCAAAGTATTGCAGAAAAATAGTTATGGTACCATTTGGACAAAGCTATAATTGAGAGTAAGCCTCATTCCGTGTGTTACAAGGCCTATAGGCGGGGTCCCCGGCATTAATTTGTTGTAGAGCCTGGCGCATTTATCCTATCAATTTTCGCAGTGTGCGTGGGGCCTCCCTGGTGTAGTGGTTAGCGCACTAGACCGCAGATCAATAGGTCCTGGGTTCGAATCCGGGCTCGGGCACCTAATCTGGGGCATGTTTCATTCCTTCATCCTTCATCGTCCCGGGAGGTTCCTTGGCCCAATTTAGCCTGTATGTGCACAAAAGTGGCCTAAAACACCAACATTCCTTCGCAGTGTGCGAACGCACTGAGGAAGTAAGCGACAACGAAGATATAACGGAGCCCTAGCGGATTAAGTCGAAGGCAGAGAGTGGCTATAGTCCCATGTTGAAGCTTCGATATATACAAGCACAGGATCTTGCCACCTGTTACGTTCCGAAAATGCCGTCGTTATTTACACCACTGGGCCCGTGAGTATAACAGGGCGATTTCGGGGCTAAAAAAAGGCCCCAGCCCGGGCCATTTTCCTGCTCTGGCTGTAAGTATAAAGCCGCAGAGCGATAAAAACGGCCCCAAACCGGTAAATTGCTCCAGATTTCGCCCCAATTACGCCCTGCTCCGCTTTTTCGCCCCAAATGGTCAGTTTAGATAAATGGCCCCAAAAAACGCCCTAATTCCGCCCTGTTTTGGCCCTGAAACAAGCCCTGCTTTTTAAAGTGCCCTGAATGAGGGCCAAATCGGGGCAATTTACGGGCCTGGGGCCGTTTTTTTCGCCCTGGCTGGTTTATACCAAAGACCTTACTATCATAGTAATAGTATAAACAAAGACCTTACAATGATCACAGTAAGGTCTTTGTTTATACTTACGGGCCCTGGTTGCTATGACGTAACCAAGTGACGTGACGTCTTTTGTTCCGAAAATGCCGTCGTTATTTATACCACTGGTTGCTATGACGTAACCAAGTGACGTGACGTCATTTTTTCGAAGCGCGTTATGATAAATAAACAGATAAATAAGAAAGGGAGAGTAACTTTTCACACTGAACCGATTAAAATATCTTTCAAATGCGAGTCACGTTCTCAAACATGCATAGAAAGTATATGCTTCATTAAAAACCATAATCACTACTTTTATTTGGTTCAGGATTGTTAAATTCCCGTAGTTTATCATCCAAAACGACTTTCAAACGAAGTCGTGAGGTACCGAGTCGGAAGTGAATTTGAATCAGTCAGCAGAAACGGGGAAAACCCGTCTTTGTTTATTCGATCGGAAAATTGTCAACAAACAACAGAAGAGAACACGTTATTTTTATTATAAGCAGCCTCATTAGGTATACTAAATTGCTACAAAGATTTGTTAAAGCACGAGTGACCCCCAAAATATATTTCCACACCAGTCCATGCTGAAAACGAAAAGTGTTTTTTTGCAACCAAAACGTTGCCGCGCTATTCTGCGGGGAGTTTTACGCTCTTCCGACTCGGTACCTCACGACCACCACTTGAAAGTCACTTTTTGACACTAAACATAGTCAAATTGTGATATCTTTTATTATTTAAACATATAAATGAATGCAAAATGGCATCCAAATGCCATCTGCATACTTTTATTCACATAAAATGCAAACGACAGTCAGATCCAGCGGATTATTGAATGGGAGTTACTGTCCTTTTCTTATTTCTTTATCATAACGCGCTCAAAAAATGACGTCATCTTGGTTACGTCATAACAACCAGTGGCGTAAAAATAACGACGTTGTTTTCGGAACGTAACAGGTGGCAAGATCCTGTGTATACAAGGTGAATAATCTACGCAGCAGTTCGTTATCTACAGGCTATCCGCACCTCTTATTGGTCGACGCCAAGAATCTGGTCCCCGGCGCCAGAAATCGCCAGCAATTGTTGCCAGCCATAGATGTCGGAATTAAGTCTAAGGTAGTTCGCTCCTTGAATTCTCCCCACGCAAGGCGAGAGTTGTGGCAGCTCTAGCCTGCCTGCTACATACGCGGCGCCGCGGTTGGGCTGCGCAACTCGGCAGTCTGATCTCTGGCTTGATTGTCTGCGTCAGCGACTATATCGCGCGCTGCTGCTTGAACACCTTGAATCAATGAGGGTCCACCTGGTGTGGATATAACATTGTCGGCTGATACACTCATGTAGATCTGCGGTCCGTTTTTATTGTAGGAGATGCCGGTCACTGTTTTCACCAACCGATATGATAAGAAATATAGGACGCCCGTTATTGAGGGCTGCTATATGTGGCAACAAAACAGACCGAAGTAGGTCGCACATGCGCGTGCGTGCGTGCGTGCGTGCGTAGGACAAAAAAAATCATAGAACCGAGCAGCTAAAATGTCGAATATTGAACAAAGTAACATAGCTGGAGCTACGAAGGATAAAGAATCAAATGTGTCATAAGGGGGAAGGGGAAAGATATACAGCGCGCGCCACTTAATCGCACTTCGGTTAATCGCAACTTCCGCAACAAATTTCAAATCCAAACGCCACTTCCTATACATTCCCATATCCACAACTTCGGTTAATCGCAAATTCTGCTTAATCCCAACACAAATTTACCTGAAAACGGTTGGAAACGTCGGATAATTGCAACATTCGAGCGGCCCAAATTATCCCTTTTTCGCAGGTTTGTTTTCTTTCCTCGAATCAGAAACATGTTCTCTCAATGAGCCCATCTGATTCTGAGCATTAACTACCCTTTTGTCCTCGCATATTCCCGCGATTCTCGCGTCTGGAGATTTCAATCGACTGTACGTCAGTGTCTACTTTGGATGTCATTGTTTTACCAAAATATTCTCTCTTGATGACCACAAAATCCTGTACTTGACGAGAGTCAATCAGGCGCTTGGGGACAAGTAAATCAACCAATGGCTTGTGGATGAGCCGTCACGTGTCCGGTACTTACTAACGACGCTAAACCCTGGATCACTTGTGATGTAAAGACGACCCATAGTGGTTGGTTGGTTGTATATTCAGGACGCTTTAACCACCTTTGGTCATATCGCGTCAATGGGGGAAGGAAGGGAGAGTGGAGCCATGTCCCCTGGGGTAACCCCCTACTCTTTGCGAAGTACATTGGATCTTTATCCTGCGACCACACATGACCACAGAGGAGCTCTAGGGTGACCAGAGCACTCAAGGCGAGCGTTATAACCCACTGATCGAGCTACCGCGCCTGTCCCCGACGCACGGCGTCAAGACAGCGAGTTCAGATTCGGAGCATCAGGCTGCCACTTCGTTATATATACTCATCTGATGTCAACAACATTGCTCTAGAAACCAGACGTGCAAGTGCGTGTAGGGGTGAGATATTTGGGAGTGAGAGTGGGAGTTCGGGGTGGTAAGACGCTGAGGGTGCTAAGGAGAGCGAGAGAGGGACGTGGGTGGGGAGGGGGTGGGGAGTGATAAGACGATGAGGGGTAGTATGGACGTTGGTGGAGGTAAAGGTGACTGGCTCTAAGATGGTTAGGGGTGGTAGGGATAGAGACGAGGGTCAATAGGGTTGTATTGTTAATATGGTTGTACAGTAACTACTGGATCTGATTGATACCTCACAGGGATACTTATGCTCTACGCAAATGCTATAGGCCTGGGGCCGTATTCATAATCCCCTCGTAAGTTACGCACGAAAAGCGCATTTTTGTCTTAGCCACACCAGCTCGTTTTGGTGGTACTCATGATTAAGAAATCCTCTTCAATATAATTTGAGCACTTTCTTGATTCAGAAAATCCACTTCTTGTGTGACTACTTACTTATTTTGAACCCGATAATCGTTCGACAAATCTTCCACTTAGCGCTAAGTCTAGTGGCGTAGCCTAAGTGGTGATTATGAATACGGCCCCGGTAGTGCATAAACGGCCTGTACGTGTCGCCTACCTTCCGGTTGTTTGCCGTCACTCGCGTCACCACTAGATTTAATGCGTACATGAGCATTATAGCCATCAGAGTAGATTTGTGTAACATATGAGAGGTTAGACAGTTGATAAACCACAATGCGGTTGTCTCGTGGGTCACTGTCATTGTCAGGCGAGCTAATGTGTCGTATAGGGCGATTAAGTCTCGTTCGCTTAGACTTCCGGTTTTCGCCTAGACTTCCACATATGCCTGCACATTGTTTGCTGCTCATGCGCTGACGACTCCACTGATTCATAATATCATCGAGTTCGGATGTAGCATTGTCGTGAAGCAGGATCGAAGGCAATTTGTTTGCAATGGATTGTGGTCCTCAAATTGGCCACAGTCTCTCAGATCTTAGAAACAAATTATTCAAAAGTCCAAGCCTTATTTTTGAAGTTGATTCCACCTTGCCTCTATTCTTTGATTTGCTGTACTTCTCCCTTCCATACACTCCTCATACATCGCCATGCCTTCAACAAAATTTGTTGCAGTTTCACAGTCACTGTACACAAACGGTGGCCAGTAACTGCAGATACGGTCAACCAAAGATGGCGCAGTAGAATTTTCCGTCCCGCCATTCCATCGGAGGACATTTAGAGCAATTGTCAGACGAAATTAGCACTCCAAGAAATATGTTGCAATGACTGCTGGGTCATTGTTACTAGGCACTACTTGCAGCCATAGAATTTTGCGTCGAACCCTTCTTCCTCCGGCCGCAGAGCCATTGGTCAATTCTACATAAATGGTGCCCGCGTGCGTTTTCGCGGTAAAATTTAAATGCGAGACCAATTTCTAGCAAGGAGCACTGGCCTAGCAGGACACGCTCTCTACGGAGATTTAGTATCCTCTTCCCGTGTGTTTTTATCGGGCCTGTATGAGTATTTTTGACAGGGATACCCCGAGGGATCTTTTGGCGAAGGCATTTTCCCCCGTCTTCCCTCACCATCTCCCATATTTCGAGCGTATGCCATCAAAACGGTGTCAATTTTCTATAGCATAACGTGCATAACATTTTGTAACTGGATTGTTGCTACGCAATGTTTTGCAGAATGTCGACGTCAATGTATTCATGATGATGTAACAGTGTGTGAAACAAACTTTAAGTTGTACAAGGCCGACCGGTCTAGCAAGTACACTCTACCGGCTGTGGTATCACTAGACCGGATAAGGCCATGCAGCGTGATAATCGCCCACCGCCGACCCCTCCCCCCGCCCTCACACATACACGCAACAAATAAGTGAAGCCGTGAGCCCTGCATTATGGAGGCAAATTACAGTTGTGTATTGACAAACGACACTATCTCTTGATTTTCTTAGTCACTTTGGACGTTTTCTTTTCCACAATCAACATTCGCCTTTGGCGCCGTTGGAGGCTTGCCCCCTTTCACAAAGCGCCACATTTCTTCCCACTGTGTGAGAGGATAATCGAGACATGGCAAGTGATGCAAATAGGATGTCCGCAGGGTGTGCAGTTTCAACTGTCAATTCCAACCAGTCCATAAGCTAATTATTGTATACTTGCGCGCGTGTGCGTCTGTTTCGCGGGATTGTGCTCAGCAGGCTGGTGCTTGTGCTCAGGAATATATATGCGTTCCTCGGAATTGGACTTTTTATTTCACCGTGAACTGGGAATGAGGAAAATAATTCTTCGTGAACAGTTAATGGGATGTTAGCCGACCGCCGTGATCAAGCATTTGCATTTAATCGTGAACTGGGAATTTTGATATTAAAAAACCGTGAATCGGGAAATCGTCCATTTAGTATCGTGTATCCGCCTATCCATTGCATGCGGAGAGTTCTGCGTTTAATCCATCGTGACCTGGGAATAAAGAAATGTATTCATAGTGATCTTGGAACACCACACCCCCATTGCACGCCCCCCCCCCCCCCCCACCCTCTTGCTACATAGCGGGAAGGCAAATACTTAACAGTTTTAAATATTTATGAAGGCGGGCAAGTCGGGCTCATTGCCAATTGAGAGAGCTTACATATGTCTAAGCAGCTCGCTCACGCACCAGATTTATTTATGCAATATTTTCTGTATTTTTTACGTTACCAATCTCTTCTCCAAGTCGAATAGGTATATTCTGTGTTGCATTGAAATCCTGAAAGCCTGTGGGCTACCCGGAGTGAAGCAAATGTGTTCACCGGAGCCAAAATTGGTGGCCGGCTTCTCTGCGCGCCTGTTCGCTGTTCGGTATTCTGTGTGATGTCGAGCGCAGCTCGCTAGGACGTCCGCGCGCGCTAAACTAGTCCGCGCTGTTTTATGTTGAAATTGTTATATACAGTAAAAGCTCCCTAAGTCAACGATATATCAAACATATATGCATGATAATTTTAGTATTGATTCTAAACTGTAAAGACATCTAAGATGGCCATATAGAGCTTTCAGGGCGACAAATATTTAGGCCTTGTACAGTGTCTCAGCATTATTAGCACTCGACCGACCAGTAAAATACTCGACTCGGTCCGCCGGTCGAGCATTAGTGTCGCAAACTGATGTAACGTCAGATCAACAGTTGTTATTGTGATATGTAATGCCACACTTCAATTTACACCAAGGTGACCACGAGAGAGATTTGTTCATTAAAGAAAGCTGCCAGCCTGGACGCTGCTTTACCGATTCAGATAATACCCATTACAGCTCAATATAATTAGGTGTTGTTCTGTAGGGTCGTCAATAAAACGCGGAAAACTTCGAAAAACTTCTTCGTGGCGGAAACCCCGAAGTTTTCCGAAGTATTCCGCATAATTTCGCAGGTATTCCGCAAGTATTCCGCAGGTATTCCGCGTTTAATCGAGGCCCGTTCAGTATTCTGTGTGATGTCGACCGCGGCTCGCTTGGACGCCCGCGCGCGATATAAATAAACCGCGTAGTTTTATGTTGAAATTGTTGTTTTACAGACGCAAAGAGATAAATAATATATGCATCATAATTTCGAGATACTTTTAGTCTTCATTCTCAAATGTAAAAAAATCTAAGATGGTGCATGGAAGTATATTGTTTAACCAGACGGGCAGCCCTTTTTGGATTGTCCGCGATTGACCAATCAGGAAGCGATACTGTAATTATATTCAAACCGGAAATGACGCCTACTGTGTGAGCAAAACAAGAGCGCGTGATCATCGATAATAATATGGGTAGGTGCTACCTAAACAATGCGAGCGTATATTTATTAATTCAGATATTCCGAGAGGATACATCTACATTAATATTCAAAATTAATCTCACTTCGGCTTGCCATAAAGAATATCTTTGGCGGGATGACGTATACCATGCACGTGCTTGTGGCATATCATTCGGTTGTTGCTTAGGAACTCCCATTGTGACGTCATGTTTATAACATTTTGACGTCAGAACTACTCACTATGACAGCAGCCGATGGGCGGTCACCAAGAGCGCTCTGCTTGGCAACAGACATTTAGCCCGTCGCTTATAAATTAACTTCAATTTGAAGTATACATCCAGTGTTAACATTGAATAATTTATTCGTTAATTTTGTGGGGCAGCTGATTTAATTATTAAAGACATGAAAATAGGCTTCGACCTCTCTTTGCTTGAATATATTGATGTACAGCTGATATTTACTCCGCATCCGAAAACGTCTCATGGGGGTTGTTACCCGAAATGAAAGTCCTAAGCCTATGCTTGAAATGGACTTTAAATATGCATGCATGTTACCTTAAGAGCTCGCTTGCGCTCGCTAATATGGATAGGTGCTACCTGAAAAATGCGAGCGTATATTGATTAATTCAGATATTCCGAGGGGATACATCTAGATTAATATTCAAAATTAATCTCGCTTCGGCTTGCCATCAAAAATACCTTTGGCGGGATGACGTATGCCATGCAAGTGCTTGTCATATCATTCGGTTGCTTAGGAACTCCGATTGTGACGTCATGTTTATAACATTTTGACGTCACAACTACTCAATAAGACAACAGCCGATGGGCGGTCACCAAGAGCGCTCTGCTTGGCAACAGACATTGTCATTTACCCCGTCGCTTATAATTGCACTTTAATTTGAAGTATACATCCAGTGTTAACATTGAATAATTTATTCGTTAATTTTGTGGGGCAACTGATTTAATTATTAAATCCGAAAACGTCTTCTAATCCTATGCTTGAAATGGACTTTTAATACGCATGCATCGCTTGCGCTCGCTATAAATAGCTGCAATTGTAATTCTAATCGTGGCATTCTTACTGAGACATTCGTCGCAGGACGTATATCAATTGTTTGGATGCTATTTTTCATAAAAAACTAAGATCATGGTCTATAGTTGCATGTGCATAAGGCGAATACACAACGCTATGGAGCAAGCGAATCGCCCTCTGCCGAGAGGTAGCCTCACCCGAGATGACACTATAGTAGGAACTATATTTTGCCGTGCACAACGTAAGCACCTGTCTCTGATCGTTAGCCGCACACCAATCTACGTGGCGTGGCTGGAGACCTTGATTTGACCTCCTCTTAGAAGCACGCGCGTGTTAATACCCCCCCCCCCTCTCCCGCGTGTACCGCCCCAGCTCAAACCCCAACAACGGGTCCCACCCCTAACCGGCATGGTGTAACATTAACCTAACCGTAAACCTGACCTGTATACATGCGCTATTCACATAGTAAGCTCATTCGCTGCGCCCTGTGACGCCGGACAGGTTATCATGCTATACCGGGTGTCCTATATCTAGTGTCATATCGGTTTGTGAAAACAGTGACAACGCCTACCACACAAACGGAGTGTAGAACTATATCGCAAGCCGTCTTAATAAAAAATCACCAATTCAAGATATCTTGAATTATTTAAAGATATCTTGAATTATTTCAAGATATCTTGAATTTAATTCAAGATATCTTAAATTCAATTCAAGATATGTGACACATCTATTTTTTCTCATCAAAAATAGGTGAGATTTCAAGATATCTTGAATTCAATTTCAGATATCTTGAAATCAATTTCAGATATCTTGAAATCAATTTCAGATATCTTGAAACCAATTTCAGATATCTTGAATGCAATTTAAGATATCTTGAATTGAATTCAAGATATCTTAAATTCAATTATGGATATGTGACAGATCTATTTTTTCTCATAAAAAATAGGTGTGATTTCAAGATATCTCAAATTCAATTTGAGATATCTTGAAATAATTTTAAGATATCTTGAATTCAATTCAAGATATCTTAAAATCACACCTATTTTTTATGAGAAAAAATAGATGCGTCACATATCCATAATTGAATTTAAGATATCTTGAATTCAATTCAAGATATCTTAAATTCACACTTATTTTTTATGAGAAAAAATAGATGCGTCACATATCCATAATTGAATTTAAGATATCTTGAATTCAATTCAAGATATCTTTAGTACCCGTCAAAAGACCGGAAGTGTAATACTCTCCATCGATCGAGTGTCGTCAGATGAAAGTTACCATTTAAAAAAAAAAAAAAACATTCATTGTGATCCAAATGTGCTGATGACGTAACATGCATGAAGTAATCTTCGCCAGAGGGAGCACCAACGTCCCACTTTCCGGAGGTTTCTATACGATACGTTATTGGCCAGGAACCAGACACAATCAATATGGCGACGAAGCGGCCGAAATGCCGGGCCATGCGAGGGGCAGTATACCCATTTTCTAGAAATGCTTCTAGCTGCTGCTTCGAAATGTCCAGACGGAGTCTCCCTCTCTCGCCGGGTCATGTAAATGAATTGATACATACAATCAGAGATAAATTTTGAGTGTATACATGCTACTTTGTACATAACTTTGTAAGGCTTTCCAAAATATTCATAGAAGTCAGTTGCGGTATGTATGTCACAAAAGATTTATCATAGCCAGGTCTTTGATGTCACTGGCTTCAGCACAAGTGTTGCTTTTGATAATACACTGGAGCGAGGTGCAGTCAGAAGATTTAGTATCTTCGTTGGAACGGCGACACAGAGTGTTAGCTAGGTTATATTGTTGAGTCCTTAGCGGTTTGCCTAGCCACAGCATGGAAGGCTATACCGTCCTCCTTTTGTTGTTCATCCACTTCCGTATTCGAATTGTCAGGAGTTTGACAAAGGGCGAGGAGCCCATCGATGGCTCCGGGCGCTTCCGCATAGGCGGCTTCGTCGAAATAGGACGAAATACGATCAACATTATTTGGTACTGTGGACAAAATATTATAAGCCCTTTGGTTATCACCATTGATCAAAACGAGCTCAGCCTCACGGAGCGATCGCAACATTCGAGCCTTCACCGAACCCGTGCTAGGCGCCGCCATTGTTATCACGTGAGATGGGTCTCCGTGTTCAAAACAGGGCCCTCTTTCTAGATATCCTAAATCCAATTATGGATATGTGACACATCTATTTTTTCTCATAAAAATAGGTGTGATTTCAAGATATCTTCAATTCAATTATGGATATGTGACACATCTATTTTTCCTCATAAAAAATAGGTGTGATTTCAAGATATCTTCAATTCAATTATGGATATGTGACACATCTATTTTTTCCCATAAAAAATAGGTGTGATTTTAAGATATCTTCAAATCATTTTAAGATATCTTGAAATCATTTTAAGATATCTTTAATTCAATTTAAGATATCTGGAATACAATTGAAATTGGGATAAGTAGTAAGTAATTTCAGATATCTGGAATTGAATTCAAGATATCTTAAAATGATTTGAAGATATCTGAAATTGAATTCAAGATATCTGAAATTGAATTCCAGATATCTAAAATTGAATTCAAGATATCTAAAATTGAATTCAAGATATCTTGAATGAGTGATTTTTTATTAAAACGGCTTGCGATAGAACTACGGGGAGCAAAGTGCATCAGCCGATAATGCTATGTCCACCCGCCATTGATTGAAGGTGTTCAAGTAGCAGCACGCAATATAGTTGCTGACCCAGACAGTCAAGGCAGAGATCGTGCACAACTTGCTGCCGAGCTGCGCGGCCCAACCGCGTCTCTGCGTATGTAGCAGGCAGACTAGGACTGTAGCAGGCTGTAGCAGGTATAGCCTCGCGTGGTGGGGAATTCAAGGAGCGAACAACTTTAGACTTAATTCCGACATCCATGGCTGGTAACCATTGGTGGCGATTTCCCGCCGCGGGAACCAGATTTTTGGCGTCAACCAGCACGAGGTACGTATAGCCTGTAGATAACGCACTAGCGATTAGATTTATTCAGTCTATATATATGTATATATCAAGGCATAAGCACATGACTAGCTTAATGTATTGACGGGCACGGGATCTCGCCACTGGTTCTTATGACGTAATCAAGATAGCGTCATTCTGGCAGCCCGTTAGGATAAACGAACATTCTTATTTCGATATGACGTCGTAAATAACAAC
The DNA here is from genome assembly GCA_964019135.1 of Arenicola marina. Classification (NCBI taxonomy): domain Eukaryota; kingdom Metazoa; phylum Annelida; class Polychaeta; family Arenicolidae; genus Arenicola; species Arenicola marina. Next base: position 29,618,267 of record OZ025263.1, read on the forward strand.
GTCGTAGGTCTTCTCGCGGGGGCTATTTCCGGTTTGGGTCATTTGGGGACAAAGAAAAAAACAAATGCTCTTAGAACGAGTGCGCATCACGCTGGTGCCTTGCTACAGCTGCGTGACGCGCACTCATTGTAGTCAACGTTTGAGTGTTGGGAACCAGCCGGCTGTACGGATTGTGCGTGAAGAATCGAGTTGGTGTGAAACTATTTTTTGTCTGCTTTGGTCCAGGCATTACTAACTATAAAATCATAATATAGTTAGAGATAAGACATTTATCTCTCCATGATGCATGCGGTCCGTTTGTTGAGACTGTTGGAAGCGTTGCATGAAGAACGTTATTACTTAAACATGGATACCGCCCGCAGACATGCTGATTATTACCTCAGATGCCATGGAAAACCCCGCACGGCACATAAAAAATTATTTTAGATCGCCTGGCACTGACAGTCATTCATGAGACAACCGCATTTTGGTTTATCGACTGTCTAACCGCTTATGTATTACATGAATATACTCGGATGGCTATAATTCTGATATGCATAGTGGTTGATGCTAGGCATTGACGTAGAGCATAAGTATCCCTGTGTCATGAGGTCTCTGGACCTTAACGGTCTCTGGACCTTAACGAGGGGCGATCGAGATCCACTGTGCACGAATAGCCTACTTCCGTCATGAAATGTATAGTGTTCTTCCCAAAGGTTAATGACGCGATCCCAGACAATGGCAGAAGACACGGTGTCCTCCTTCCGCAGCAAGCTGAGCGACCCTTCTCCGTACCCCTCTCCCTTCCCCTCACCGGGAGACGTTGCGATTCGCCCCGCGCTGGACAGTGACCACACAGCTATCGTGGAGCTCAGCAAGACAGTGCATGGCGAAGGCTTCAAGAGCGACTACGTCCCTGGTAGGTAACAGTTACTAGTCTCACACCTTGCCTTCGCATTCAGGGGCATGTGCATGAATCCTTGAAATTAAGGGGGGGGGGCACATAAAAAAATTGACGACTGAAATCTTGCGGCCGGGTTGGGGGGGGGGGCGGTGGCTGAACAATATTGTGAACAAGCGGTCCATTAATTTTTGGACGACCCCCGGGGGGGGGGGCGCAGAATTTGAAAAGAGGGGGCACAGATATACTTTAGGGTCACGCCCATGGGATATCATCGTTTTGGCCCCCTTAAATTGTCCGTATTTTGTACCTAATATTAAGTACCTACCTAATACCTACATGATTTTGACACATTATCTGACTGTGGATGTTAGCACTGTTCGAAATAGATATGTTATCATACAAAAGAGGCAGCGATGTCCAATTATTGATGACGTCATACAAAAAAGGCAGCGATGTCCAATTATTGATGACGTCGTACACAAGAAAGCCGAATTTTCCCACACGAGATGCATCAATTTGAACAAAAAACAACACGCCCTGTGGTTAATTATGTTGTACAATATTGTGTTCCCATGCACTACGAACCAAAAGGTTCATGTCCATTCAAAGACTTTAAACGGTTTCTCTGGGAACATATTGCATTTAAAAATGTTTCCACCAAGAACTAGCAAATATCGAATTGCGTATTATCTATAAAAGATGAATTGAACGGACAGAAGGCAACAGCGGAGCTTTCCGTCGCTTATTTCCTTTCAGTTTAAAGGTATTACTTTAACTTTCATAAATCGCTGCACCGTTTTATCTTCATGTGTCACGTTTCTATTTCATCGTCTTCTCTTCTTCGCCTTGAATTATGATACTCTTTAGTCTGCTCGCTACTCACTCACTCTCTTACTTTATTTCAGGATGTCTCCGCAAGTTCATTCGTGACCCGTATCGCCAGGTTTATGTTGGCGAGAAGGACGGCCAGATGGTAACCATGAATCGCCCATCGCCGTCTCCATATAGACATCCATCTGCCCATTACCATCACCGCCATCATCAGCTCCAAAGGGTTCCATCACCGCCCATCGCCATCCCCAGCTCCACAAGATTCTGTCACCTCCCATCGCCATTCACCAGCTCCATAAGATGCCATCACCTTCCATTGCCATCACCAGCTCCACAAGGTGCCATCACCGCCCATCGCTATCACCAGCTCCGCAAGATACCATCACCGTCCATCGCCATCACCAGCTCCACAAGATTCCATCACCGCCCATCGCCATCCCCAGCTCCACAAGATTCCATCACCGCCCATCGCCATCCCCAGCTCCACAAGATTCTGTCACCGCCCATCGCCATTCACCAGCTCCACAAGATGCCATCACCTTCCATCGCCATCACCAGCTCCACAAGATGCCATCACCGCCCATCGCTATCACCAGCTCCACAAGATTCCATCACCGCCCATCGCCATCACCAGCTCCACAAAATGCCATCACCTTCCATTGCCATCACCAGCTCCACAAGATGCCATCACCGCCCATCGCCATCCCCAGCTCCACAAGAGTCCATCACCGCCCATCGCCATCCCCAGCTCCACAAGATTCCATCACCGCCCATCGCCCTCACTAGCTCCACAAGATGCCATCACCTTCCATCGCCATCACCAGCTCCACAAGATGCCATCACCGCCCATCGCCATCCCAGCTCCACAAGATTCCATCACCGCCCATCGCCATCACTAGCTCCACAAGATGCCATCACCTTCCATCGCCATCACCAGCTCCACAAGATGCCATCACCGCCCATCGCCATCCTAGCTCCACAATATTCCACCACCGCCCATTGCCATCCCCAGCTCCACAAGATTCCATCACCTTCCATCGCCATCCCCAGCTCCACAAGATTCCATCACCGCCCATCGCCATCCCCAGCTCTAGAAAATTCCATCACCGCCCATCGCCATCCCCAGCTCCACAAGATTCCATCACCGCCCATCGCCATCACTAGCTCCACAAGATGCCATCACTAGCTCCACAAGTTGGCATTCCATAAATGCCCATCAATTGCTCGGACGATAATGTCGTTGACACATTTTGCATTGTAAAGGTGGGAGACAATGGGGAGATATTGCGTATACGCAATCGAAAATTAACGAAGACGATAATATAACTATGACAGGTGGACTACATTTCTCAAATTGACTATGCAAAGTATTCATAGAAGATAATATCATTTTAATCTACTTTGAAATGTGTCCTTTCCCCTCCACCCCTTCCAGGTCTCCTTCGCCATGTGTCACATTGGATTGGACGACGGACGCACCATTCAGGGTGAGGCTGGTCGTGTGTTACCCGTCCACCAGGGGTCTGGCCTATTGCGATTCATGGTCGATCACATGGTCCAGAAGAGTTTGCGTCGGTATCCACAATTCACTAACTTTCGGGGCAGCAGCACTCAGACACACTTCTACGACAACGTCCTGGATACCATCAAAATGCTCGGCAAACGGGTTGGTCCATTACTGACATTGTTACAAAAATCCATCCATTACGAAGAATTATTTTTATGCCAAGGACTGATATTCTGGCCCACATGCAAGGCCTATAAATAGTATGCAGGTACCGGAGCACGATTGACCGCTGTCGATCGCCTTAGCGGGAGCAGTCATGCATTATAACATCAGTCTCTGGACGACGATTCTTTTGATATAGTCTACGTGCGGATAACCCGTAAAATCAATATCGATGCATAATAATTTCCCTTTATTTATCAATATTTTAACCTATTTAGAGTGTGGTACTATTTCCAAATTAGGGTTAATTACTTTGTGGAAATACCCGCAACACATTGTACGTGCAGGTCGACCGTGCTCCGGAACTCAACCATGGCTGACTTTAGCCACTGGATGGCCGGAACAGCCCAAGCAGATGTTCCTGATCTCACTGACTTTCTGCCATCTGCCATTGTTGGTTTTCTACCGTTTGGGGGGCCCGGTTGGATTGTTTTATGTTGGCTGTACAGTTCTCACGGGTTCTATTTCCGGTTTAGGTCTTTTGGGGACCAACCAAAAAACACGTGCTCTTAAAACGAGTGCGCATCACGCTGGTGCCTTGCTACAGCTGTGTGCCGCGCACGCATTGTCAACGTTTGGGTGCTGAGAACCGGCCGGCTGCGCGGTTTGTGCGTGAAGAATCGAGTGGGTGTGAAACTAGTTTTGTTTGCTTTGGTCCAGGCATTGTTAACTATAAAATCATAATATAGTTACAGATAAGACATTTATCTCTCCATAATGCATGTGGTCCGTTGAATGAGACTATTTTTTGTGTTGGTTCCTAAAAGATCTAAACCGGAAATAGAACCCGCGAGAACTGTACAGCCCTACTCACCAGGTGGCGATATTGATTGTAGGCCACACGCTTTTGGCACAACAAATAGTGTATGTTCAGCGAGCAGAATTTCGTCTCCTCGTCGGCAGGCTAGTGATTGCATCAAAGGATAGGACTGGTATTTCAAATTAACCGACTGGTTCATCATGTCGGGATGGAGCTCTATAATGACTTGGCTGGTCATATACCATTATGGACACCAATTGTTTATGGTGTTGTTTACCCCCACTAGGTGGCGTTTCGGGTGGCGATAGACGTGACCCCCTCCCTCCTGACCCACGTGGAGTCCATCCAGACCCAGGGATTACGGACCGTCTCACCCATCGAGATGACCAACCTCCTCAGGAACCCCGCGCAAACCAACACTGTATTTCCCGATGGCTGCATATTTCTCAACCACAGTATATTTGACGCCATTCCCAGCAATGTGAGCTTCCTGTTCAAGGATAATGACGTCTTCTACGGCAGCCCTACGCAGACCGGATATGACGCACTGTCCATCGGCGGCAGATTATCAACCAATGACGACCTCGCGTGGCGCGTCAACTTTAACTACGCGGGCGTCATAGACCGGAAGCTCATGCTGCGCCACCTAGCGGCGCACGTGATGAGTGCCCTGCGCGCGCCGCCGGCGAGGAAGGAGATGTATTTGATTGTGATGCTCCCGGAGACATTTTCGGCGACATTCGGTGATCGTGATTTGGCCGAGTTCATCTCGTCGTGTCTGGGTCTCCAGGCGAAACACGTCCACACCTTGCACCAATATAACTTCCAGTACAGCGGTTACTTTTTAGCAAAAGTGTGAACAGTATTAACACAAGCGGCCTTGGAAGTATGTTGAATGTTCAATGGAAGATATTATTAGGAGCGGATCTCTGGATATATCGTTTATCCTCTCGCTTCTGAACATTATAAAAGCAGAATTTCCTTTTTTTTTATTTTCTGTTTCACAAGGGCTAAAGAAGAAACAGGTTTCGGCAATTCTTTATCATTTCAAAACATCATAAAGCAAAAAGACATGTCATCAGACAATAAATTACAGATGGTTGTGATATATGCGCGAGGTGATGAAATCGGGGCTAATTTGCTGCATTGGGATAAAAATAGAGATTGTTATATGGAAATTTGAAGGAACTGGTGAGTGCAATAAGTAGTGGTAAGTTATTATCGAGATTCTGACACGGTTAAGGGGGCCTCCCTGGTGTAGTGATTAGCGCACTAGACCGCAGATCAATAGGTCCTGAGTTCGAATCCGGGCTCGGGCACCTAATCTGGGGCATGTTTCATTCCTTCATCCTTCATCGTCCCGGGAGGTTCCTTGGCCCAATTTAGCCTGTATGTGCACAAAAGTGGCCTAAAACACCAACATTCCATTCTGACACGGGTAAATGAAGGAACTGGTGAGTCGGTAAGTGAGATGTTTGATTATGAAGGCAAAATAATATCTAAACTCTCACAGAGATAGTTTTTGCTCCTTGTTAATTAGGTCACGACTTCTTCGATACCGTAACATTCAAGGTCACATAGGGTTAACGGGGAGGGTCGAGCGGAACCATGCTCCACGGACTGGAAATGTAGACTGTTAGGCCACTTTGGTCCATCTGAAAGGCAAACGGGGCCAGCTACCCTCCAGACACAATGAACTTGGATTGGATGGAACAGGCCCCAGATGTGGGTGCTAGGGCGTGAACCCACGACCTTCTAATCCCCAGCGCAGTCTGCTAACCAACTGATCCCCGACCCCCTCCTCCAGACTTTTTTCTTTTAAAGCAGAATCCGAAATCTGACTCCAGCGCGGACAAAAAACATTTGTACAGTGGGGTGCGAACCCGCACAACAGACACGATAGCTGGCCACTAGACCAATCGGGTGGCCCGTTCGACGTTCGTGGCACACACACCCTTGTGAAGCGCGCACCAGGAAAAACAACAAAAAGGTTGTCTGCCATGGACTACAATTTATTGAACGTTTAAAGAATACATACACCTCTTTATGAATTTTATTGGAATCAAAGTTGGCCAATTCCGCCGTATTGCATACCTAGGAAACATTTAACCTAAAGTGAACTTGTTAATAATAGTCATATATTATAATATGATATTATTGTAAGATCCTGTATTATATAAACATACGTGGTCATATATTATATATGAACATATTATGTGATCATATATTATATGAATATATATCGTCATATATTATATGAATATATATGATCAAGTATTATATGATTGTATATTAACATGGCGCGGCTCTCATACGGATGTTTAGGGCTGACGACAATCAGATATCATACGGTAAATTATGTGCAACACACAAAACGGTTAAGAGAAGCTAAAGTCGGTTCTTAATTAGATAACGAGTAAAAAATCTTGCGTTATATACCTTCACCAGGCGGGGAAACACACGGGAGAGGGGTGGGGGGTTTACTGTCAGATGGCTTGTAGCCCAGGGTGTTTAATATTTTACCCATCCCAAACAACACAAGACTAACATATAATTTGTTCCTAGCCACACAACTTTAATATCTAGATCAACACAGCGTTTTGGAATCTAAATTGCATGTAACACTGACAACACACAACTTTAAAAAAATAACGTTCCTATAAAATCAGACTGCAATCAAACCCTGTAAAGTTAAGTGATTTCAACGGCTACATTACGCTATGTGTGACGGGTATCTCTTTTGTTGATTTCACTCGCCAGACTGAACAACTGCACTATAACATTACTCCATACACCGGCCACAGCCTCCTGGTAGTATCTCCGGATTTAATCATGAACTCAATGCTGAGGGTGGCGGAATTAGTGGAATACTTACTATAGTGTTGTCAAACATGCTTATTATAGTACCGTTAAGCTGTCAGTATATAACACAGTACAATATGCCAATCGGTCTGTAGGCAATAAATAGCCACCTGGCCATGACAACCACACTCTTATCGACCCACGGACTGACTACCCACCCATGGGTTACGGCGGGGTAGCATTCAACCACCTGTTTATTAACTCTCCATTCCCCAGGTACGCCAGACGGATCCTGACGGTGATTACAGGCGGTGTATCTGTCCGGATCGTGAGGTCAGGCGCGGTCTCGGGGGTCCCGGTGACTCGGTTTAACTTCTGGAGCGACGGCTGCGATACCTGGCGGAGAGAATAGGAACCACGTCAGCAAGGGCAGCGTCTCATTTTGATATTTGGATCGCTGTACTATATGTATTTAAACTCTATAAACTCTTTTAAAACCTTTACATTTTTAAGTTTGACCATTATCGGCCATCCACACATTACTTTCTTCGTTCCTTCACATACAAGCATAGTTATAGCGGGAGTAGGATATAATTGAAGCTCCCGACCCACTGTACAGTTTATATATTCCACAAATTGTCGGCATGACCGACACCGATTGAAGCTTCTCGTTTTAATAGACAATAGTACTATAAAATCACAAAAATAAAATCTGGTTACATATTCCACAAATTGTCGCCATATGACCTACACAGATTGAAGCTTCGCGTTTAAATCGAACAATAGTTCATAAATAAATCCATTACGTCCAGCCGACTTTTCAGCCGGAGGGTGTTTCCATGACAACCCTATACCTAATATCAGCATATACGCGTTCAGCCGTCGTGGCTGTTATGTCAACACATCATGCGTACTAAGTCTATCCTAAAACAGGTTGTGTTACTACTTAATAATCTGAATCTAAACTTAGGATTAGCGGATTAACGTCCACCGCTCTGTGCTACCAGAACTGATCAACCAACCAGTATTTGTAGTCGCTGATTGAGGATGGCACAAGGTCATTCAACTGTAGTAACAAAACGAATCAACTCAACAAATTAAGGGCAAATTTGTAAAAATAAACGAGGCAGCGACGAATGCGAAATGCATGTATGTCACTACCTAACAATAAGCATAATAATGTCTTTGATTTGGCAATAATTCCTTGTAATGTAATATAAAAGGAAACAATAGACCGATCCAGGCTGTCAATCACTAACTGATGTCACTGTTGCTTTTATCCAATCATGTGGTGACAAAAGGTCTTCCACAGGCGTTATGTTGAACAAACAAGTCGGACAAACAAAGCAGCAGGTCACTTTGTTGTCAGTTGCAGAGATGAGTAGTTCTCACTTGTACCTACCATCAGCTATGATTGTCAATTTCATATTGACGAGTAAGGCAAAAGGACTCAAGGGTGGGCGGGGCTTAGTGTCGGAGCCTGGATCGGTCTATTAAGAGGTCGAGACACGGAGTGGCACTCACCTCGGGCTGCCCCTGCTGGAGCTACGGGTACGGGAGCGCCGCCTGACGGGAGATCTGCTGAGAGAGCGTCGGCGAGACCTGTCCGAAACACAAGGACATAGTGGGGGGTCAAAGATGGGGTTGCGAATAAGCGTTGCTCTCCCAATAAAGGTGGATGAATTTCCGATCCCTTCGACTGTACCAGTAATGATATAAACTGACTCTTAGCCAATGGGGTGGAGGGCATGAGTGAGCGTGCCACGTCGTATGTGCGTTAGTCCCGTATAGATATACAACGCCGCAGTCCTACACACAGGGGTAATATAAAGGTGAGCTTTGTAGAAACAAAATCTGGATAAATCACATAAATGATTATTTGCTCAAAGAATAACCGTTGTCCAATAAAAGACGGAAACTGTTCATTCCTACGTACACGAAGAGGGCTCACATATCGAACTCAAAAGTTTACCCTACCTCGATCTGGTGGAGCTTCGCCGTCTCCTAGGCGACCTGGTTGGTCTCCTTGGGGATATGCTTCGTTTCCTTGGCGATATGCTCCGTTTCCTTGGAGATATGCTCCGTTTCCTTGGAGATATGCTTCGTCTCCTGGGCGACCTAGTGCGCCTTCTAGGCGATCGGCTTCGACTCTTCCACGGCGACCTGGTCTTCCGTCTGGGAGAGCGACTTCGGCTTCTGCGGACCGGCGACCGGCTCCGTCTCCTTGGCGACCGCCTCACGATGGGCGACCGACTGCGCCTCCTCGGGCTCGGGCTGCGTCGCCTTGGAGACCTGCTGCGCCTGCGCCATGGCGAGATGCTGCGGCGCCGCGGACTGCGGCTGCGTCTCCTGGGCGAGACACTGCGCCTCCTCCTAAACGGCGACCGACTGCGTCTCCTTGGCGACCGACTCCGTCTCCTAGGCGACCGACTCCGCCTCCTCGGCGTCCGGCTGCGTCGCCTGGGCGTCCGGCTCCGTCTCTTGGGCGTTCTGCTGCGCCTCCGGGGGCTCGGGCTGCGTCGTCTTGGCGACCGGCTAACCCGTCGCCTCGGAGATCGGCTGCGTCGGCGCGGCGTGGGGCTGCGGCGGCGGCGCGGGCTGCCGCTGCGTCTCCTAGGCGACCGGCTGACCCTACGCCGCCAGGGGGAGCGGCTCCCGGAGCGGCTACCCTTCCGGATCGAGCGCCTCCTGGGTGACCGGCTTGGCGACCGGCGGCGGGAGCTCGAGCCCCGCTTGGCCGGGGGGCTAGCCTTGGCCTTGGCCGGGGACCGGGAGCGAGCCCGCACCGGGGACCGAGACGTGGTGCGGGTCTTGGCGGCGGCCGCAGCCTTCGGAGACGGACCGCTGTCGGCGCTGCTCTTGGGGCGCGCGGGCGAGGGGGACCCCGCCGGGCGCACAGCCGAGGGGCTGGCCGCACCCGCCTTGCCTTCCGCCGGGCCGATCATCTCTACGACTCGCTGAGGGTCCCTGAGGATCACAAAACGAAAGAACACCTTATGGCAACAGCTTAAACTTTAAACGACTAATGGCAAAGAACACAAATGACCTATGTAACAAATAGCGCAGACACTAAAACAAGTTTCAACTAACATTAATGCAATTTTTCAATTTTATTCTTTTTACCCCAGGAAGCCCAATGTTAAAGAGTACGTAACTAGACAAACATAATCCTGCCTTACCTGCCGGCTGCTGCTGGCTTGGGGGGCGCCGCACCACCCTCTGTCACCGCGACCGGGGCGGGGAGACCCTCCTTCCTGGGCCCCCCAGCCGAGCTGTCGTCATCGGAGGAGACGGAGGGCGAGGGGGAGGCCTCCCGGTGCGCGCGCTGGTCGGGGGAGGCCGGCCGCTGGGTGGCGGTGGGGGCGTTGGCCTGGACTTCCACTGCTCCACGGGGTCCTGGAATACAACCGCACGGGTATCACACTACTGCACGCGTACACCTACTTCACGTCCTTCAGGTATCTACAGTGCCCGTATTCTTAATCCTTCCCCTATTCCAACATTTTCTGAAGAACGATCTCCAGATTGTCTACAAAATCGTTCGTAAGATTCGCGTAGCATTAGCCAGGGATCCTTAATACAACCCCATGGGCCTTACTCACGCTAGCATCACACGTATGCTACCATTAATTAAACCGTGAAATAAAAGCAGTGCAGAGCCACCAAACGGAGAGGCCCGGTACCAGAGACGCCTGACCACCTACCAGCCAGCACTTCCGGCGCCTTGGTGGCACTCTTCATCCTCACTTCCCGTTCATCCCCGGAGTCGCTCCGGCCGCGGTTGCCATGGAGCGCTGCCATGGCGATCTCGCTGATGTCCGGGACGCGTGGGGTCTTCAGGCGCGGGATGTTCGTCACCACTCGCTCCTGCTGCTGCGGGGGAACAAGGTTACACCTTAACGCTTAGAGGGAGAGAATCCTTCAACATCCTTCACCTGTTTTCGACATCATTATTTTTCAGTTCCACAATCATATAGCCTGTTTGCACAGCACTTTTAATATAATTTATACACATATACATATTCAGACTGCATTGGTTACTCACCTTCGTAATATATATATGTACACACCGTTTCGTAATTAGGACCCTTAGAAGAAGGTTTTGAGGTCCTTGATTAAGATCCTTAAAGCTGGTCATATAACAATTGTTTCACCTACAGCATTAGGACTTTCGAAATAGTTCACAAAAACGTTCTGGACACATTGTCTGACCGTGTGAATGTTAACTCTGTAAGAAGCAGATGTTGAAATGTAAACAAATGCCATAATGTGCGAATTTTGATGACGTACTATACAAGAAAGTCACTTTCCTACAAGAGATGCACCAATTTGGCTACAACAAAGTGTTTCAACAAGAGGTCCTTTTTTTTATTGCATATCCTATATGTGTACTTATATGGTAAGAATATAAATACATAATTTCCACTCGAAACAAATGTCAGTTTTTCAAGGAAAATAATACTGTAAGAGTAACTTAATAGATGTTGGCTGGTGAGGACTGCTTCATCCCAGGTGCAATCTGTTTTGAAGGCCTCTAACGCTGCTTTACCGATTCATATAATACCCATGTGTCTATTCTCCAACTTATAGAATTGTCAGTAATGTCTGTAGCTCATAATAAAATGTAAAAGTGACCGTAGCCACAATTTCATAGCTTAACCAGGCGGCAGCCGTTTTCGCCGGTTTGTCCGCGATTGACCAATCAGGAGGCGCCGTTTCTCTTTCGATTGCGCAATATCATTGGTTAGGTAGATCAGCATAAAATGCATTGTCAAGGACAACCAACCTCGGCACCATTCTCGTCATCCTCTCCGGCGGGCTTTTCATCGTCCTCGGGTTCAACTGGAGGCTCCCAGACTCGACCCTCCTGCAACACGTCAAGTCGTTATTATTCTTTTCCTTATATAACGTAATAATTATTTAAAAATTAATACAATTAATAACACTTCACCCGCTGTGTCATCTCAAGAGTTTGTTTCACGAGGAAGTTTTGATTTGACTTATTGACTATATGAAGCATTAACGGCTCTTATGGTCCATGATTATAAATCACATGTAAGAAGGGGCTTTCACGCTTCAACTGAAATTTAATTATTGTAATATGTTTAACATTTTAAATGCCATATAATGTAATCAGTGTGGATGGATCGCTTTTTTGTGTCACATTTATGCACACAATGGGCGCATTTCTTTGGTAGCTCGGTATATCCCTGCGGTAACCCGACTACGCCCAGTACGCATCGGTATACCGCCCAACACTTCTTTCACCCGGGTATGGGTGCGCGCATCCATTCGGTATGCCGATGTGCCTTGTTCAAAACAACAACGAACATTCGGGAGAAGATGGCGACTGATCGAAAGGTGATGAGAGCAGGTTGGTTCTAGTACCCCTACGTGCACCGGATGTGAAGGGTGTGTGCATTTCATTGGAATAGGCATATCCCTATCGGCACACCCGGAAGTTCCCTGTCACGTGTTGCGGGTCGCGGGGCGGGATACCGAACCTGGCCCGAAGAAATGCGCCCACTGGCTTAACAGGGCCCTCAAGGTCACTGGTGGATGGATCGGTGTTTTATTCCACCTTGGTGAACACATGGGCCAAACGGCCATCCAGGACGCTCACCTCTGTTTTCGACTTCCGGCCGCGTTCGTGACCTTCCTCGTCACTCTCCTCAGAAGAGGCGCCAGGGGGCGAGCTTGACCCCGGAGAGACCTTTGACCTTGGTGGTTGTCCTTGGTCGCTGGAACTCGCCGCCTTGGCAGTAGCAGCACGAGCCATTTCCGCGCCAGAATCGGAATCCGATTGGCTACAAATATATAAAAACGTACAACCAAATTTAATACTGATCTGTGCGGAATACTTGTTTCCGCACTTTCCATAACCGACAACTTGAAACTAAAATACACAAAATGTACATAGATTATATAAGGGTGAGTTCGAGACTCCGGGTAATAATCACGTGTTCAACTCGGTGTTTGGTCATTACAGAACTGTAGACGCGTGAGTGCAAAAAGATTTTGGCTTCAAGTTATGCCTAGGTTTACAGAATATTATTAGAGAGTGTAAAATAGTCGTCTAACCACTGTAGTGAATGTACGAGTCTAGTGGTATGGTAAATGGTAAAATGTTTATCCACTACTTTTGGCACAACGCCCCTGGTACATATATACCATTTTCGATACAATATTCAGATAGATAGCGTACATGTCTATATACCGATATCAGCTACAGCGATGCTAGAAATGACTCTCTTCAGTTGAAAGATTCGTAAACAAAAATGACTAAATTCATTATAAGGTTTTCGTTTTTACTCCCAAAGTCTTATAACATTTTCGGAAATCGGATAACGAGTCTAGTGTATCAACACGGTGGGTGTATATTCAGGATGCTTTAACCACTTTCAGTTATATCGCGTCAGTGGGAGAAGGAAGGGAGAGTGGAGCCATGTCTCCGTCAGTAAAACCTTTATCTTTGTGAAGAAGGACATGGGATCTTTATCCGCGACCACACACATATGGCCACAGCGGGGCTGAATGCCAGTTGAATGCCAGCGCTCCATCCCACTGAGCTACCAGGTTGGCCCCGTATTAATATGGAGGGGTCTGTCTCACCTTGACCGTCGGGCGACGTCCATAGGAGAGGGTGCAGAAATCTCAGGGGTAGGGGAAGGGCTGTCATACTCCCTGGGGGTCACACAAACAACAACACATGAGGCTCTACCCACCAATCAGGATGCAGGCAGCGTAATCCAAATAGTCTTCGATAGTCTATGTCATATTGAACATTGCAAATATTATGCAATGATATCTGATGTCTGTAAGTTAAAACTTGAACAATAAAATATTTAAAAACAGAAAAACAATGTATCTGCGCTTTAATTACAGTTTTCAGCCACGTACCGCAGTACATTGTTGTGTATGTGGGTGGGAGTGGGAGGGGTGATGGAGTTTTCATAACCGGTAAGCTAGAGTCTAGTTTTAAAAGTCGTTGAGGCTAAAAACGTTATCGGCATTTAGTAACAGTGTGAACGGCATTAATGAATTTGACTTATAGTTAGCTCCTACGCGAGACCTTATTTCATGAGGAAGATAATATAAAGAGAGATGGGGTCAGAAGTTTTGACGCTCACCTGTTACTTCACGCAGCGAATATTATTCAGCTCAAAGACTATTTCTTATTTATCCACACCAACATCACATGATGAGTTCACCAAACGTAACGTCACAATACCTGACGAGCTGGGTGACGGCCGTGCCGACGACCGTAGCGCCCCCTGGAGTGGAAGAAGTGGCGTTCCCAACGGGACGCTTCTTTTCCGGCGATTTCGACTTCCTCCTTCGCGGTGACGGCGACCGGCTGCTGGAGGAGGAGTCACTCGACCTTGCCCTTCGTCGTCGGGCCAAGCGTTCCGCGGACCTTCGAGATGACGTCTTTCGACCTGACCGCGACCTTGAGCGCTTCCCGCGGGGCGACCTATCACGTGACTTCCTCCGGACCACGCGGCGTTCCTCGGAGCTGGATATATCACTGGAGCTGGATCGCTTCCTTCGTGGTCTCGCGCCGCCGCCACGGCGCCCGCGAGAGCTCGACCTACTCGACCCTGACGACGACCTTGACCTCCTGTAGCGTCTCGGCGGCGAGCGGCGTCCGCGGCGCACGGACCTGGATCGCGAACGATCGCTGGAGGACGATCCGGACCCCCGCGACTTGGATCTGGAGCGTCGCCTCGGGCGGCCTTTCCTGGCGGCGTCCGCCAGGGAGGTTTGCTGGATCCTGGAGCCGCGCTGGTCCGAGCGCTCGCTGTCGTTGCGGGCCCGGCCGTTGGTCCTGCCGACCATGCCGCCCACCGCGCTGGTGGTGGCGGTGGTGTCCTCCTGGTAGCCGCCCGCCAGGCGCAGCAGCCGATCCGCCATCGTCTCACCGCGGTCCGTCGAGCGGTCGGTGCCGCTGCGCTCGTCCCCTCGCCGGCCGCCGCCGCCGCCGCCGCCGCCGCGCTCCGGACTGCGCCGCCCCGGGTTGGCCCGCCCGCCGCGGTCAGGGCTCCTCCTCCCGCCGGCAGCCTCCCGTGGCGGGGGCGCCGCCTCCTCACCCCCTGAGGAGGAATCGTCCCGGGGAGGCGTGGCCTCACGGCGTGTCGCTCGCTTCTTGTGTTTCTTCTTCTTCTTCTTCCTGGAGAACGTAATAGAGAAAACAAAACTGAAATTGACACTGGTGATGATGAATAAATAAGCGACATATACAGATGTAATGATAACTGTTTAAATATGTCTTATATAGTTGGGGGTTTTCTTCATTCACTCATCATCTAGTATTTGGTAACATTTACTGCCGACGCTCACAAAGAACCCTGGACCCCTGGGCACAACGCTACCGAGGCTGGGCTTCCGGCAGAGGGCAGTCCTGAGGTCCGCCAGGCCCGCCAGGTCCGCAGAGTGCCGTGGTCGGGTACAGAGGCTGGGGACGCCCATGGGTGGATCCCGACAGGCCGAAGGGGCCAGCGGCACGCGGCTCCGTCAGTGTCAAGAGCCGGCGCGTCGCTAGCCTGGTGCTGAGAGGGCCAGACAGGCCCTAGGCAGATCTGAGGCAGGTCCGAAGGAAGATCTACGCAGATCCCGGAAAGATCCACGCAGATCCGAGGTAGGCCCCAGGAAGATCTGGAGAGGCCCAAGGAAGATCCACGCAGATCCCAGGCAGGCCCCAGGAAGATCCGCAGAGGACCAAGGAAGATCCACGCAGATCCCAGGCAGGCCCCAGGAAGATCTGGAGAGGCCCAAGGAGGATCCGCAGAGGCCCAAGGAGGATCCGCAGAGGCCCAAGGAAGATCCTCGCGGATCCCAGGCAGCCCCTGGGAAGATCCACGCAGATCCCAAGCAGGCCCCAGGAAGATCTGCAGAGGCCCCAGGAAGATCCACGCAGATCCCAGGCAGGCCCCAGGAAGATCCACGAAGATCCCAGGCAGGCCCCAGGAAGATCCACGCAGATCCCAGGCAGGCCCCAGGAAGATCCACGAAGATCCCAGGAAGGCCCCAGGAAGATCCACGTAGGCTGCCCAGCTGCTTCCACGCCAACCCTGAGCAAGCCTCAGGTCGTTTCTGACGTAGAGTAGAGGTTCTGGGCGCGGACATACCCACGTTGGCCCCGAGCCGGTCCCCCGCACCGCCAGGGCACAGGGACCAGCCCAGGACGGCCACAGAGCGGAGCCGAGCCCAGGGCGGTCCACCAGACCGCCGGGGGTCCGACCGCGGCATCCGCCGTCGTCCCCCAGAGAGCTGGACTCCGGGGCGGGGCGGGGCGGCGAGGCGGCGGCGCAAAGTCCCAGACCCTTCGGCCCACGCACCCCGCTAAGGGTACCCTGGGTAGGGAGGTAGGTCTGCCTTCCGCTCGGCCCGCCATCGAGCTCATCCCGCGGATGGGCTTTAACATCGGTAACATCAACGACAGAGTTACACAACCACATTATAGATAAACGCTCTATCCGGAAATAGTAAACAAGTCAAAAGAAAGGTAAAGTCATTTAACAATGGTGAATCCGTTCGTGCATTATACCTCCCATTATAGCCATGTTGACACACCTCCCCAGGTTGGTCTTTTGCGGTCGTACGCAATCTCCAGCCTGCGCGTTTCAGCCGCAGAGAAGGACCCCCGCATATAGTGTATATATATATATATATGGTGCGGTACAAGGTTAGTACTTACTTTTGACCTTTCTTTCGGTGTCCATCGGGCCTATAACGAGAGCAAAAACTTGATAATTGAAGAAAGTGAAATATTATTAGGAGTTGATAGTCGACGCTCTAGTAGATTAGCGTTAAATCTGAAGACAGACGGCTAAAATCGTGTCACCGACCCAAACGCCCCTTCGGTCCCCTCAATAGACAATCGTTGTCATAGTGACACGTTGTCACAGTGACATCACGTAGAGCAATGAACCATGACGTGACACAAAATTTAATTATTGATTTAAACAGCCGGCCTAGCTGCGCGGGCCACGCCTCTTGAAGTTAGATATAGATCCATAGAACCCAGGCAAAGGGCCTACGTTACGAACACTGGGCTTCTGACATCTTCACAAATTTACGAGCAGTCTCTAAATTAACATGTAATCATAAGCTCGTAACTGAGACTGTACTGAGATGTTCCCCATGTTTAACCATCGGAGACGGCAGGTGTATGTGTATGTGAGGTGGGGGGCTGAGGGTGAAGGTGTGTGGCTGAGAGTGGGGGGCTGAGGGTAGGTGGCTGAGGGTGGGCGGCTGAGGGTTGGTGAAGGTGGGGGGGCTGAGGGTGGGTGAAGGTGGGGGGGGGGGGGCTGAGGGTGATGGGAATCCGGGTAGGGAGCTCAGGGTGGGGGGGGGTGAATGTGGGGGGTCTCAGAGTGGGGGGCTGAGGGCGGTGGTGGGCTAAAGGTGGGAGGGGGCAATGATACAGGAGCTGGGGTCTCACCTCGCGCCTGCCGCGTCCTCCATGGAATCAGAGTCGTGGCCTGCCTTCGACGCCAAGAGCGTCGGGCTGGCCGTGCGGACTGCTTGGGGGGAGGCGGTGGCTCGGCCGAGCGCTTGGGGGGAGGGACTACCTCTCCGGGCCGACTTAGGGGTCGTCGCGCTGGCTCTCCGGGCCGACTGAGGGGAGGGGCTAGCTCCGCGGGCGGGGGCCGCCTGGGGGGAGGGGCTGGCCCTCCGGGGGGGTACGTCCCGCGCGGAGTCGCGGCGCCGACGGCCGTCCCCCTTACCCTCCTCGGCGGAGTCCTCCTGGGGCTTCCTCCCGCCCCCGTGCCGCCGCCCTTCCCCCTCCCGCTCCTCCCCCTCCTGGTCGCCCTTGGCCCAGCGGCGGTCGGCCTGTCGCTCGCGCTCCGCGTGCCTGTCCCGGTCGGCCTGTCGTTCCCGCTCGAGCTGCTTGTCCCGGTCGGCCTGGGCGGCCTGCGCGGCCTGCGCGGCGGCCTTCACCTCCTCCAGGGAGCGAAGCTTTTCCTGCTCGCGGCGCCAGTGGGGTGGTGTCTCCTCCCGCAGGCTGCGGTTACCCTCTCGGTAGCGCTGAAAGGGGTGGTCGGGTGAGTGGTTTAACAAAACACAGACTTCGGTAACCTCGGTAGGTCTTATCGCGACGTTGGGAAGGTACAGAGGAGCCATGTACATCGGGCGTAACCCGCTACTCTTTGCGAAGGATCTTTATCTTGCACAAACATACACACATTTGCACGGCTGGAGCTCGAACCATGAACCGGCCATTTGGTCTGGCCGAGCAGAACACACTCGACAATAGCCGGACACGTTACCTACTGAGCCAGTATTGGTAGTAAGACTACTTCCGGTCAGCTACAGGTAACGTAAGCATACAATAGCACGAAATTATATAAATGACACGTGAGCTACGCTGAAATAATAGTGCCCCTAACATGAAAGAATGAGAAACCTTTATAAAACATAAAACTAGAATTGTATTTAATTTAGTTATGAATAACAACGAAATTTTATTATAACTGATGTGTGAACTATGTTGCAAAAATGGTGCAAACTACAATTTAAAGTAGCCTACTTAGATGCGCCATTTTAGATTTGTTACAGTTTAGAATTAAGACTAAAGGTATCTCAAAAACTTACATCTCGTTTAATCTGTAAAACAGTAATTTCAACATAAAATTGCGCGGATTATTTCATCGCGCGCGGACGTCCTAGCGAGCCACGGTCGACATGACACAGAATACCAAACAGTGAACAGGCGCAGGGATATATAGCCGGCCACCAACTTCTGCTCTGGTGAACAAATTTGTTTCTCTCCAGACAGTAAGTCCACGGGGTTTCAGGATTTAAATTCAAGACAATATACTTATTTGACATGGAGAAGAGGTTGGTAATGCAAAACATTACAGAACATATTGCTTTAACACTCACCACGACACCACGCCCCTTAATCTTCCTTGCACCGGACCTCGAGTCGCTGCTCGTCCGTGCCCGGTCTCTTCCCCGCTCCCTGTCCCTCTCCCTCTCCCTCTCCCGCTCTCTGGGGGCGCGGTCTCTGTCCCCGCCCCCCGCCGGCCTCTCCCCGGACGCCTCCTTCTCCCCGCCGGCCGCAGCAGTCCCAGGGGCGGGGTCCCCCTTGGGCGGACTGCCCCGGAACAGGAAGCGGTTGGAGGGTACATCCGGGACCTCCTCGGGCCGGACGCTGGAGAAGAACTGCTCGCCGGGAGGCTGGTCCGCGGCCGGTCTGGAAAACGAATAGTCAGGGAACGCGTTGTTAATATACTGCGCTGATATAAAACGTGACACAAAGTACATACGGAGGGCGGCATCGCCAGTGCTGATACCATCGAACGGAGCGATCCGGTATCCGAGTATTTTACCTACATACGGCTGTTACCTTTAATCAATTTCATATTTCATGTATCATGTAGATTTTAATGGCTTTCAAATGAGTAGATGAAGCTACTTGAGGGGGGGAAACCAAAGGCCAGTTACCATCGAAGAGAAACTATATAATTTCTTTAAAAATTAAGACAAAAATGTACATGAAGCAAATGGTTAGATGATATGAATTTCTAAATCTAACTTTAATTCCAGTGGGAATCTACCATCGGAATGAATTATTACTGACGACGGGTTTTTTACGGCGTCCATTACCGGGCTACTGCAGCTAAAATTACTTACGTGTCTTTGCCATTCTTTACTTTCTTCGCCTTCTTCTTCTTCTTGCGCTTCTTGGTCTTCTTTTTCTTTTTCTTCTTCTCCTTGTCTGACCCCGAGGAGGAGGACTCGGAGGAGGAGTCAGAGGACGAGTCACTGGATGAGTCGCCAGAGTCGGTGGAGGCCGTCGTTCTCTTCCGCTTCTTCGCTGTAACACGTGGTAATCACCCAGATTGCACAAGCCACGAAACCAAAGATAACAAACAAGTGGAGCAATTTAACAGAACCCACCCCCCCCCCCCTCCCCCCGACCAACAAAATAACAAATAAAATGGAATTTTTAAAAAAAAGTACAAATAGAGATTTTAAACAGAACAAAAACAGAACACTGTATATTCTTCATAGTATAATCTATGAAGAATGAATGGATGACTTTTATGTCCCAGATTAGGTGCCCGAGCTCCGGATTCGAACCCGGGACCTATTATATATTGATCTGCGGTCTCGTGTGGAGATTCAATGTGGAGAATCAAGACACGTCCATCAATGTGTTCATTGACTTTTAACCTGGAGAATCAAGACATGTCAATCAAGGTCAAGGTGATTTGACTGACCTTTGACCTGGAGAACGAGTTCTCCGCAGTTGGCGACGCGCACCTCGCGGTCCGGTCGGTTGTTGGTGTCTGTCTTCATCGACTCGATGGTCTTCACCACATCCTGTCCGGAAATCACCTGGCCGAACACAGTGTGCAACCTGGAGGCAGACAACGAACATGTGTCACCAACCATTATATGTTTGGCTGGTTGCTGGTATATTAGATTTAACCAAATCTGGTCATATCGCGTCAATGGGAAAAGGAAGGGAAGAGCGGAGCCATGTCTCCGGGGGTACCCCCTACTCTTTGCGAAGGAAGACATGGGATCTTTATCCCGCATCCACGGACATCTCCTGGACATCGTATTCCCAGTGACGGATTTCACAAACGCACGGTTAGTTAACATGTAAACGATGTGCGATTTTAGCCGACTGTAAGTCTCGTGGCTGACGAAACTATGTAAATAGGCCACAGATCGGCATTCTGTACCAACATAGTTCAATATGTAAGTTGTAAGAGACTAAAAGATATATTTAATATAATTTAGTATTGTAATTGAATGTCAGTTACTCTAACCCACTGAGCTATCGGGGCGGCCCATATTTAACATGGGATCTTTGCCTAGCAGAGATCACGAGACAAAAGCAGACAGGAGTCGAAAAGGGCCAAGGAAAGCCGGTTCTACCTACCCATCGAGATGTGGAGCAGCTTTCGTCAGTCTGAAGCAGGTAACGCCGCACACAACATGAAAGAAACAAGGAAAAGTCATATTAACACCATGGTATGTGAATATACAATGATGCCAATACCAAGCAAAGCCATGGCTAGTTCATTGTTCGCCTATCACTGCGCAATTAAGTAGAAGGCCAGGATATTTAAGGTATATGAATGAGCCTAGGCAATTGAGAAAGGGCATCGGATGATCTCTCAACAATTCTGTAACGATTGTATGCCGGTGGTATAAAATAAAGTAATTCCTTGTCATCTTGAACGTTCATCATGGAGAAGTTTTTCTTGACGGCAGTTTGTTCGTTAATAAGTCGAAGTAGAGCAAGATCCACAGCATAATGACTAACAAATGTACAGATATGTACCTCTTCCCTGGCGCGTCCACTGAAAGCATTACTCATTCATTGACAGGTAGATATGTTCATCCCGCCTAATCTACACCATCAATAGTGATATCATATTCCACAATTAATTTAATAATGGCTTTGCAGTACAGCTGATCGGCCACAATATACGATGTTTTACAGTTACGCCAATTGCAGTGATGCTCCGTCACTTTTGGTTACGTATATTTAAAAAAAATTATACATGATGTAATGGATGCCAATTAACAAGAGCAATATTCTAAACAAGCACATAAACTAAGTTTCAGATTTCCGTAAAACCCTTGCTTTTCATACATACTTTTTACTCAATTTCTTCATATATTATTATGTGTTTCTCCTTCTCCTTCGCGCTTGACAAAAACAATACAAAACTGTTAAATGTATTATTTTTATATTCAGATATTTGACATCTACATTACAAATGGAACCTCATATATGAACGTTTGTATTTGGTCAACTATGCACGTACAAAACACGACCGATAAATCCTTTTCACTTTGTTGCAAAAACATGATCTTTCCCATTGGTTTTGTTATCAGTATTCATTGAATACATGGAATTGAAATGTTACCCGGTAAGTCCTAGAAAATCACCAACCGATACCAATAACGCCATTAAAATAATCCATAAATAGCAACTCAATAGACTGATTTAACACAAAGGCTGCAAAGGTGAGTGTTACTAACTTACAGAAAGATCTACCATAAATTTTGAATCCTAGACCATCTTGCCTCTACAAAGGCTATTTGGCATAAGATAAAACAACGATCCGCAGTCTATGACACATATTTCATACTTCAAGATTCTTACACGCGCGTTGATTGATCGTCATAGATACAGTACAAGATATCGATTGAAAATATTTCGCACGAGTAAACATATCTCGAATGCTTAAGTTGACACGACGCGTTATACCGGTAATCTACGATTATAAAAAGACATACAAATGCTGCATGGTTCCACGCATTAGACACCCAAAATTGAATTCTGGTAAATCTCGCCAGTGAAATTTTCACATGTCTCAAGTGAAGGAATGACACTACCTATACAAGTCTAGCGGGTACAACGCCCCATTCAACGGCAATGCTTCTTGCCGGCTATTAACTGAATATATGGGCAGGCATTGCAATCTTGCTTACACAACTGAGGAATCACATATCAATTTATCAAAAAAGAATTATCCCTGGGAGGAAATTCACAGTAAAACATCTAAAACACAAACAGTGGTACTACTTTCCTTGGCTGAAGGCTCATATATACTCAGTGTAGCGATATTTCACATCCCATTATATAATTGGAAACCATTGGCCTAAGCAACATAATTGTACATGTATTGTGATTAAAAACATTTCGCAATATCTGCATGACTAACAATTGCTAATTAGCATTTTTTATTAAATACAACAATAAAATTGAAATACCATTCCATTGCCAATGGTCCCTGAAAGAAAGATTTCAGACCATTAACACATTGTGTCCCAATGTAAGGGACTACAACAGAAGTCATCACATAATTTCTAGACAGACCCAGCTCTTCAGAAACTATTAATATGACCGTGATAAATATGAAGAGTAATAGCGGAAACAAGCAATGTGATTACAGATCGCTAATGCAAAGCACAAAGCGGTTGATGTCAAATGTTGTCGTTAGGGACTGGTTTTATCTTCTTCCTTGACGTTATCAGTGCTGTGATAGGTCCAATGGTCCATATGTCGAGATATTAACATGCCAGACAAAAGTATGGCCGCCGTTGAAGTCAGCATGTGTTCTCTCCATATTAAAGCAGTAGCCTTGTGTAGTCAGGCAACGAAGCTCAAGCCAAATTGAGTTAAAGTGTACGTCATTGGAATAATACAGAGAAAAACTACATTGATGCTATACTGGAGAAGTATAGGATATCAATCAGTACAAATTAAAGATCCTTCTGTCAGTTGTGTATCTTTGCTCGTTGTAGCTGCCTGGTAGGAGGTACAAAGCTGGTTATAACTCCCGGTCAATTCCCCGACCATCATAGGGCAATATATTGAGTCTCTGTGCAGTAGCCATACAAACTACGCACCCCCTTGTGTTACCATGGGATAAGCATGAACATACGGGCGTATGGTGGTAGTACTCACATGAAGAACTGCGATCCATTGGTATCCTTCCCTCTGTTTGCCATTGACAATAGTAATGGCTTGTCATGCTTATGAATAAAGTTTTCATCTGTAAAACATAACGCATTCAAAATAATGAGGGCCTCGGTAGTTGACAATCTATCAATAATTTATAACCGAATCATGCACACTAAATGATATTGTGCTTTCACGGAGGTGGGTTCATAGGCTGATGAATTTTCGGCATAATGACGAAAGACTTGATATCATAAAACTATGATACGATAAAACTGCATACAAAAATTGCCCATTGTACAAAAATAATCACTGCAAATATTAATGAAAATTATAACATCAATATAGATTTTGCTTGCACTAAACATTTATCACAGCAGAGCAATCTTTAACGACCCCCAGCACATGGTAATATGCTCAGATGCATTTGGTACATGAATCAGCTAACCAAACACTGTTTTATGAGACAAGTGGTATGGATGTCAGTTTATCAATTTGATATTAACAAATAATATTTACAAAGTGAACGTCAATAAAATTATATACAACTTCCACTTTCTAGAAAATAGATGCCACTTAACTTGCAACATTCGAAACAAGTACATGAACAAAAGTATCTGAATTCCATTCAAAACGTGTATCTAACTCTTTACTATTACCGGTTATGTTCATTTACAGTTGCACTCTTACTCTTAACTACCATTGAGACAGTCTCAATGGTAAATTGCCGTTCATGAAGATAGAGAATCTATAACTTACCTGGGAAAACCCCTCCATAAATTGACTCTCCACCAGTTCCATTACCTGAAAAAGATCACAAATCAACTTTGGTAAAACAAGGTGCCATAATGAAAAAAAGGAAACTTACTTACAAACATTAGATTTCTCGTACCTTAAGGAATTCTTGAACAATAATTAGTCTTGCTGATCGAAATGATGCCTAATGTTTACATAGGAAAAATGGTTAGGATTGCAATATAGTAACGTTCCATATAATGAGCAGTTTTGTTCATTAAACACTCACCATTGGTGAAGTCACCCCCTTGGATCATGAAGCCCTTCACCAACCGGTGAAAGGGGGCACCTTTGTAATGGAGGGGTTTCCCATTCGTTCCCATGCCTTTTTCTCCTACAAGAATAGTACAATGTCACATGAAAACACATATTACTGGTAAGAAAAAAAGACCTTAAATCATATTACCATATATATGACCATATATTTTTGGTTACTAAATATTAGTTATTTCTCCTGGTGTCTGATCACTTACAGCCAAAAAATAAATTGCTACATCAGATTGTGGAAAAAAAGTAGATAGCTGCAGTCTATGCTTCAAAAACAGGTAAGTTAAACAGTTAGAAAGGAAAAGAGCATTCAAGTGCAGAGAAGAAATATCTGTGACAAATAGCAAATAAATATTGTTTTGCACTACCATGCGCCTACCTGTGCATAATGCCCGGAAATTCTCACAGGTTTTTGGACACACATCAGCGAACAGCTCAAACACTACCCTGCCCACTGTCATAAAAAGAGCAAAACATTTGTTTAAGAATTAGCAATCAAGAATATAATATTATGTACCAGTATATAAATCATTACACAACATGCAACTTATTACTATAAATAAAAATGAGTACATTTCTGTCATAGTTTAGCTGTTAGCGGAGTTACTCATAATGAGGTACCAAAAGATAGAGCATTTCTTCATTAGTAACAAATTATTTTTCATTAATTAAACATGAATAGGTTTGCAACAACAAGAAAAGATCAGACATAAAATTAATTACCTGCTTCATTTTCCAGCTCCACATCAAAGAAGCATCTGGGGTTGATATTGCCTTTGACCTTCATGGCTTTAATCTGCAAAAAATATACACCTCTGAATATTAGATCTCATCTTTCATATACCATTAACATAATTAAAGCAACACAGCAATTTTCCATCTAAATTATAATTTTCAAAAGCTTTTGGAGAAATATCTTACACACATTTCTGACTACATGCGAATGTTAAGTTGTTACAAAGTTCATGTATTTTGTTATGTTTAAAAGGCAGTAATGTTCAAACTTTTATGACAGTTCTTGGCCGATATTTTCGTTAAAATTGGAGTAAGTGCTCTGAAATGTACAGACAGCCTGCAAAACCCAGACAATTCAATCACTTTCCTTTCTGAGGCAATCTGTTCTTCCTAATTCAATCATACTTTCCATTCTGAGGCAATCTGTTCTTCCCATATTATCCAAAGTAATCTTGCACATGATGAAGCTTCATTGACTACAAATGTCTGCCTCAAAATAAGCTAAAAGAAGGAGCACATGCCTGTGATGACATCTACTGTTTCCATTGTCTCAATTGCATCTAATGGCAATTATTGCTAGGCAACGTTGTGTATACATTCCTTCTTTTAATCTGTTTAGTAGCTGATGTTTGTGGTCAACAGGGCTTCATGATGTGCAAGATTACTTTGGATATGATAGGACGAATAGATTGCCACAGAAAGGAAAGTATGATTAAATTTTCTGGGTCTCTGGATCTTGCAGCCTGTCTATAAATTTTTGAACATTTTTATAGGCCTAGTCTTTAACTGTCTCATAACGTACTTAAAATATTCGTGCCACGATTTTGTCTTGCTCAGAGTTAATTTGGTTCAGCGAAGATAAATAAATAACAATTTATTTTAATGGGAGTTTACATTTTTTATTCCATGATATCACTATAAACTTGTTCGCCAAAATAGCAAAAATTAGATCTGGCAGATTTATTCCTGGAAGCATTGCATCTGAGCGTTAGTAAAAAATTCCCCAATGATGTCACAAGATTGACAGGTGAGCTTTGATGCAGTACGTAGACCACTGTGGACGAAGGCGTGTATTATTCTTATGGTTGAGTGTGCGTTTTGTTGATTTCAAGCCAATGTCAATGAGCAGAGAGAATCAGAGTCTTAATGTAAAAGCACATGCGTTTGTATTCCCCTTTGATGTCACTTTCCTCGCTCACAGAAGTTAAATTGGTAGGTCTAGGTGCAAAAACAAGTGGAAAAAGTATGCCTTTATACTATTTGGGGCGTTACAGCTCGATAATATAAGTGTGGAAACACAGAAGATTAATATGAGCTTAAGTTGTTTTGGGGTGACACGAACCGTCTTTAACGCATGCGGCATGGTTTTTTTAACAGTGAAGACTGAACTCTGAAGTCAATGAGAAGTTTACCGCATACAAAAAGATGCTACACGCAACAGGCAGATAAAGTCTTTGTCTTTACCGTTGTGCACTTTACTTTAAAGCTACCTAATGCAGATACTCGCAAGCAGGTTAACAACAACCCACAAACGCCGCTATCCACACCGCCATCTTGGACAAGTTTATTACCACACCATAGGGGCCTGAGCCTCAGACTTAGCCAAAATTTACGAACACTTTACAAGTTTATATCACTTTTGGGAAACAAAGAATTACAACAATCAGTGTATGGTCCTTGTTTGTTTGCACGTCACAACGAATGAATATATGCCGACATCATGGCTCTCAGCGTAGAACTGAAACCCCCTCAGGTATGATCAAACTTAGAATAGCCCGCCGGATAGTCTCTCTTTAGTACGATGTTTTTCGCCAGGTGGCGCCACGGCAGTTTCTTCTGACGCGGGTGTGTGTGGGGGGTCTACATGGGGTCGGGTCTCGAAGAATAATCTTCCCAGTTCAAGATGAATTCGCGGTTCACGACAAATTGAGGGACGAAATAGAAAGGTGGAGACGGCGCTAGAATATAAGCATGCACACCAATATCCCCCACCGCCCTGGATCCGCCCCTGCATCAGACGTATTCCTTCAGTGATGAGTGGAACACAAGGATCGATGTCAGGCTTACGTGTGTTAGAACCCAAAACGTCATAGTGACCAAAACGTCATACCTTGGTTGAATGAAATATACAGTTTAAAGTTTAATTTCAACCATCCCAGTTATCGCTCACACAACCCTGCGTGGCGTTTCTGAAGGAGACAGGGCGGGGCAACTCGGGGCTAAATGATTGATTGATTGACAATTAGAGACCTCTTGGAGGCCGAAATTTGCGACTTAAGGCGCAGGAAAATAAGGAAATCTAAGGTTTCTTGGAACAGAAGGTTTCAGGGGATGGACCCGGAGGGAGGGGGGGGGGGGCGATACCCACATTCCATCGTTTATGAAAGCACTTAAATATATCTGAAACTGAAGAGTTACTGCCTCATATATTCATAGCCCCCGTCAACAGACACTGTGATCGAGGCACAGTGTGAAACTGTACATTTGCTTCTAGTCCCGGAGGGGAGGGGGGGGGGGGGTACCCATATTCCATCGTTTATGAAAGCACTTAAATATATCTGAAACTGAAGAGTTACTGCCTCATATATTCATAGCCCCCGTCAACAGACACTGTGATCGAGGCGTTTACTGGACTGATATTCGTTTATTGGCGTGCTTTAGCCGCAATTTGAGTATTCTGTACATAGTGTATATATATATAGGTGTGTATATAGGCTTTAGTGTGTGTGTGGGGGGGGGGGGGGTACCAGATCTACTTAGGCCTAGTAAATTTGATTTAAGGACTTCCATCTTTTTGTAGCTCTAGATGTGTGATTTACGGATTCTTACAAATTTTCCTCCAATTTTCCTTCCAGCCAAGTGCGATAGATTTTCATAAAGTAAAGATGAACTGTCCTCAAATTTTAGGTAGATCTAGGACTAGATTTAAGCTTACATCCAAAATCTCTGCAATGTCAGGCTATTTAATATTGCATTTAGCTTGTGAATGAATCTGTAACATTGATGGAATTTGAGAGCTGCTATTTATAATTTGCTGGTCATTTTTTAATACAGCAAACAATTGTATAATAACCTGTTGCCGCGTAAACATATCTGTGAGCGATTCCGGGTAAGAGGATCAAAGTATAGATTAAATTGATTTTCTTATCTGTGGTGCTTTGAAGAACATATTAATTTACTGAAGAAGAGCCTACACTAATCTGCACTTTGCCTAATGCATCACATCTGAGCTCGACGTAATTTGCTTTACACCGGGCATGAATGACTGAATGCAGTCGATATCACAATTATTCCTTTAACGTGAGTTACGTTTTATCTTTCACAGATGAGACACGCATCGAGTAGTAAAATACGTTAAAATATATCGAATGTGTCTGACTTGTGTTGTCGAGGTATGTATATATATAGACCAGATATGTAGTAATACAGAAACATCCCTGCTACCCCCGCACACTTCAGCGCAGGAGTAAAGTATATGCGTAAATCCTGGGCGATGTAATAGAAGATTTGGAGGTTAACTTGTAACGCACAAGAAATAAATAAAAAAATAAAAGAAAATAAAAAATCCCTCTGTATCCTAACCCCTCTCCACCCACCCCTCCCCTACGCCCCTACCCCCCTCCTCCCACGCCCCCTAGGGGTTGGGTGATGTCAAACAAGCGAACCTGTAGACTAAAATATCCCACAAGCCAAAAATATCGGTAAAAAAATTGCTCTAAAAAATGTGAAAAAAAATCCTCAGCATGCCGACCCCCCCACCCCTTAGGCCCTACCCCCCCCCACCCCCCTCCGTGGCTAACCGCCCCCATCCCATGCCTCTTAGCGGTCGGGTGGTGTCAATGAAGCAAACATGTTCACTCAAAAAACAATATTAAGTACAAGTAATCATAATAAAAAAATATTATTAAAATAAACAAAAAAAATCCCTCTGTATCCTAACCCCCCCCCCCCCACCCCTCCCCTACACCCCTACATCCCTCCTCCCACGCCCCCTAGGGGGTGGGTGACGTCAAACAAGCGAACCTATTGGCTAAAATGACCCACAAGCCAAAAAAATCGGTAAAATAAATGCTCTGAACAATTCCTCAGAATGCCGACGCCCCCCCCCTCCCCTACGGCCTTACCCCCCGCCCCCCTACGGCACTACCTCCCCCCCCCTGGCCCTTAGGGGTGGGTGATGTCAAAGAACCTTTAGACTGAAATAACCCACAAGCAAAAATAAATCGTTAAAAAAATGTTTAAACTAAATCGTATGAAATAAGTTTCTCCTACCCCCCACGACCCCCCCCCCCCACCCACGCCAAGCACGCGTAACCCCAGCGCACCCTAGGAGTGCAGGGTGGCAGCAATACTACGGTACAGACCTGTGGAATCAAGCAGCTCAGAACAAAATTCGGTGTGCACCCCGGAGGGTTCGCCAGCGGCCTTCGTTCAGGCAGCAGGACACGCCCGTGCACACCTGGCTAGAGCGATGTAATTAACCCTCACCGCTTGGCGGCGCCACCACGATCCTGTTACCGGGTTATAGATACGGCTTTCGCTTCTTGTTCTATAAATTCTTTGACTCCGTCCACGACGATGGAAGAAATATGTTCATACCCTGTTTTATCGTCACTCTTAGCCGCTTTCAGCAAAGCTTTGCCTGTATATACACATGATAAAGTGTCAAATGGCATATTCTTCTATCAGTGCCCTTCTAGGGGGCGTGGATATCCTCACTGAATCGCGAATCGCCAATAATTAGGAAGAGTAACATGGAATCTTCAAGACTAGGAATAGCATTTCACAGAAAAATATAGCGGATCGCGGTTAATAACAAAAGGGCCTTCGCGCATAACCAGTAATTGTACGGATAACGATGCACACAAATTTCCCACAGCTATCCGCGAATGTGCAAGAATTCCTGCATACTAATCGCGGAGATCGGAAAAGGTACCCCCCCCCCACCCCCCCTCCCTTCTACATTATGACCGCATTGTTTTGCTCATTTTCACTATCTCTTCGGAATATGCAATCAAAACGCTTCGTAACACAGTTAGATCAGGAGCATCTACTTGGGCTGAATTCCGGCCGCGTAGTTCTACTATAGCCCCATCTGGAGAAAAAGCATCTAAGGCTACTATACGCGCCTGTACGACCGGCATATATGGACTGTGGCTACAGGTAGCCAGCAGTGTGACAATCTAAGGATGCGATCGACGACCAGCGCTCACCTCCGTCAATCATAATCGGTATACTGTGACCGCGGTCGACGGTCAACGGCCGCAGATCCACGAAGTTTTTTGGAGTGAAGGGACATGAGCGCGAGATTGTCACAGGCTGCTCCGAGGCTCTTCCACAGCCCCACCTCCGCTCGCTCCATGTGAGTGAGCGGGCCACGCAGAGGGGGGCTGTGCAGGAGACTAAAGCAGCGAACACACGGTTCGTTTTTGTTTTTGCATCCGTCGCTGCGTCCCCGAGCGTATAAAGGGATCCACTATAATTCGGTGGAGCGAACACACGAGTCCGCGTCCTGGTCCGCGTCCCTCTCCGGCTGCGTCGACTTCGGTCCGGGACCGAATTTGACGCAGGCGGAGAAAGAGGCGGACGATCAATTACGCAGGAGTGAAGTTATCCAGATGGCTTTGCTGGATTTGCTGGACGTTGCACCCCAGATTTTGAATTAACCCAGCGTGAAACATGGAAACTGGGTATGGGGAGGCATTTAGAACTTGGTGCAAATCATACGATTTCAGAAATAATGAAATTAAGTAATTAGGTAATAATTAGCGGAATTTCCTCAAAGTCGTTTTTGCTGTCATTATATTTAGGTTGCCAAATGGAGTCAGTGTATTCCGTGATGATATATAATGACATGACGCTCGGTAGTTTGATTCGACCAGAATCCATGGGGTTACTAGCCTGGAATGACCTGGAACCACAGCGTTCACATAGAAAAGTGGGCCGGGCGACGGACAAGAAGACGAACACGTATGTTCGCAGAAGACGTACGACGTACGACGCACGACGCTCGCGGACGTGGCGACGGATGCAAAAAAACGGACCGTGTGTTCGCTGCTTAGGCTGCCCCATGACCCGACCCGCCCCCGCGGACCAGCCTACATACCGAGGTCAATGTCCCACGTAGTGCGTGGGCTGATTGGTTTGTTGGACCACGTCGTATATAAGTGACGGTACAGGACTGTGTACATGCCAGGGTATTTCCGTTTCTGCGCTCGGTCAGACCGAAATAACAGCGGGATGGTCTGAGAGTACAACAACCAAGAGCCGGGACAGGTGCGCTTCGGCTAGCCTTGACACATGGCTCTCTTGACCTCGCACCTAAAGGAGACGAGAGAGAGCCATGAAGCTCGATCTCCCGGCAGACGGAGCTCGTTCCTCGCATCACAATTTTTCCTAGGACTATGGCGTAAGCGTAACGCCCTCTGTCGGGAGATCGACGAGAACTGTGACGTAACAGCGACATGGCGGCGGGGAGAGTTGTTGAAAATTGTTGTTGAAAACTTTCACCAGTACAAAAAGTGGTGGATTTTGTTTGTTTTCAATCTCATTGCCCTTGGAACTATAAAGGTATGAAGAACAACTTGACAAATTGATACGCCTTGCCATCATGGGGCATGCAACAGGGCTACGCTTCGGCCGGCTCAAGGCCGCAAGTCAGAGTGGCCTTAGCCTGAACAGACGTTAAGTCGCTGACATGTTGATAGGGCGACGAAATAACGTCTGAACATGACCCATACACAGCCCTGTGCACCAGAGTATTTGTCCTTAATTACTGCAGAATCGTACCTGTGGGATGTAATCCGAGATACCCCAGCGATTCTACCACTCACAATGTAACTTGGGGACGCAATAAAACGTGTCTAAAAGTGACAGCTGGGAATCGTTTCACTAAGAGTTATGAGCTCGTAACCGTATATTTGACATGCTAATTTAAAGACAGATCCGAATTTTACGAGCAACGGAAATAAGCGTTATACTGCGATGACTGGTGTGCAGCCATATTCATGAAATTTATTTTCTGCTGATATTATTCAAAAACGTGCTTTCCATGTATTGATGCTAAATATAACATTTTTCATTTATTTTCGTGTGAGCAATACAAGTTTGAAATTTTACGAGCAAAAATTACGAGATCTTAGTGAAATGACACCCTGGAGCCCATTTCGCACTTTTATTTCTGTATTTTTCGCTGCACTTAACTTTGCTGCACACGACGCCATGACAGAGACAACTGCGCTCGCTTGGCGGCGCTAATTGCCGCTGGAGGTAAGACCGTTAGAGCCAGTGAGTACGCTCATAAATATGGCCGCGATGGACACTGTGGCACTACTTCTCCAACAACTTTCAAGTGATTTGCGGCTCCCATATAATCACAACGAGGAGCAAATAGAAGCAATTCGTCGGCTTTATTTGGGAGAAGATGTATTTTGTGTCCTGCCAACCGGGCATGGTAAAAGTGACATCTATGTCCTTCCCCCTCTGCTGAAAAACAAAGCCAGTGGCGAGGTAGTATTTTCAGTTTCCTTCAGGAGCAAATGTTATTTGTTGATGAATTTCGTTTAAAAGTTGAAAATTATCCGTGGAATCATTTTCTAAATAATTGTTACGACAATTGCATCTCTCTATATTTAGCCATATGACATATGACGAAACATATTAATCAATTTTAGCCACAATAAGGACCATCAGATATTGGTTTGTGGGTCAGCCTCTCATTCGAAAAATGTCACAAGTTTATAACAACATGTTCACTCTCTCCCTTGCGCCCCCCCCCCCGGCCCCACATGACTCAAATGTGTCCTCCACACACCCATAAAAGCCACCAAGTACTCAACTCATTTCTACTCTCACGTACGACATCACCTGAGCTTATTGCTCTTACGGCTATTGTACACTTCTTCGCTTAGTAGTTCTCATGCTTATGTCGGATCTTGACAAATACAACTGCTTTAATGTCTGGCTCAATCCGGATCATTGCACATATTAGGTAAACATCGCGCAAAGGCATTATGAGAGGAAACCATAATGTAGCGTTACAATAATATCATATTTATAATTATATTAATAATAATAACAACAGGGGTCACCATGCAAATGTCCTTAATAAATTATAATTACTTTGAAACTCCACGTTCACTTCTTTTCTTTCGGAAAAGTTCGCAACAAACAACACAAATCTCTTCAGCCATCACGCCACCCGCTTACTGAACTCGTCACAGCGAAGTGATTTGAGCGTATAAAGCCGTGTGGATCTCGTGTTACCTCTAGTGGCGCGGTGCATCATGGGTATCAGCATGGCGGCCCACCCTCGAAGTCCAAGTGTTTTCGAAAACAGTGAAAACTAAATCGGAAACCGTGCAGTCACTTTCTATGATATGACCGTTTTATTGCGTCCCCAAGTTACATTGTGTGTGGTAGAATCGTTGGGGTATCTCGGATTACATCACACAGGTACGATTCTGCAGTAATTAAGGACAAATACTCTGGTGCACAGGGCTGTGTATGGGTCATGTTCAGACGTTATTTCGTCGCCCTATCAACATGTCAGCCACTTAACGTCTGTTCAGGCTAGAGTGGCCTTTGACTTTGTCCGTGATGAGGCGATTATACTAATAACACTCAGTACGTATTAACAGGCAACATTGAGGCTACACGTCTTTCGTGTTATATATACTATACATGAGCAGCGTTGTATACAGAACTTCAGCAGCGCCAGGAATGGCTGTAACTATTCGACTACTCTGTCGCGACGATGAGAGGCGTGTTTTCAACATGATATGGATTCTGATCTACTTAGATACTGGATTTGGTATCATTCAAGATAAGCTTCAATCTGCTATGTTCGTAGCGGTGGTCGGCGTGTGCTCCCTGGCTGCGTTTCCGTTCAGCCAGTCGTGGGTCACATCCGGATGTGTGTTCTGTATGTTGTATGGTGGTATATTCTTGTTATGCCGCTTCGTCTTGCTGCCTCGGGAGATGAACGCCAGTCACGGTATAGCGGATGGTGTCTTCACGTTCTGGAGTCGGACGGATCTGGGCAGGCGCCTTTGGGTAGCGGAAGTAGATGGTGCAAAAATCGGCACATGCGCCGTGGACCGGATCTCTCCTAACACCGCGCAAGTCTTTCGAGTGAGCGTGGCGCCAGAAGCCCGTGGTCAGGGCGTTGCTAGGCAACTGATGAAAACCTTATTGGACGACTGTCGATCACGTGGCATCAGTCACGTGGTGCTTATGACGACATACAAGCAGGCTGCAGCGACAAAGCTATATCAAAGCATGGGTTTTAGGATACTCAGCAGGAAGTTCAGCGGCCTTCCCGGCCTCAAATTTGAGAAGCTCTTGCTGCACCTCGCCGTGGATGGACAACCTCCAGGCCTGTGGGCTGGCAAAGACAACATGTACCACTTGTAAGTAATTAACCCCGCTCAGCCCCATCCCCACCCAGTGAATGCCACGTTATCGGAGCAGGGGCGGATCAAGGGGGGGGGGGGACGGGGGTTGCAACAACCCTCCCCCCCTAGGGAACCTGAAGATTCACTGTTAAAGTCGGCTTCTCCGAGCATCTCTTCCCCCCCCCCCCCCCGGTTACTAGTTTTTCAGAGAGCACCCTCCCCCCGCTGCGCAACCCCCCCCCCCCACTTGAGAACCTGAACATACACTGTTAAAGTCGGCTTCTCTAAGCACACACCCCCTCCCCCGATCGCAAGTTTTTCAGAGAGCACACTCCATAGCCCGGGTCGGAAGTTTTCAGAGAGCAACCCCCCCCCCCCTTTGCAATTTCTTAGATCCGCTCCTGTGGAGTGATATATTGTGAACAATGTGAATTTGAATAAGTGACATTAATATTTTGATCTTCGCGAAAAATGTGAGCCCCCTTTAGCTCAAAGTTATCTGGAATATTCTCCAGCTGTAAAAGGGAAGTATGGTAGATAACACGATAAACAAACGCTGTACGATATGTCATCCAACAATAAAAACTATTTATTCGTTACTTTAGACCGAATTCCCGTGTACATATAAAACA
This sequence comes from Arenicola marina, assembly GCA_964019135.1. Classification (NCBI taxonomy): domain Eukaryota; kingdom Metazoa; phylum Annelida; class Polychaeta; family Arenicolidae; genus Arenicola; species Arenicola marina. Next base: position 29,653,537 of record OZ025263.1, read on the forward strand.
GAATAACAAATAAGTACACTAGGGTAAGTGAAGGAAGAATACATATTAACGAACTGAACTGAAATATGAAAGCTATCGATTTAAACTTTAGTAATATTGGGCTGGTTTCCTCCAACCCCATGTCATTATCCCTAGACATTCCCGGGCTCAATTTCGTCTACATGTGCACAACATTGGCCTTAAACACCTGACTTAAAATACTTGTTGAATTGTCTTTTCTTGTTGCAGAAGGGATTGATTGACAGTCAGATTGCTGCATTTGGTGGATGGCAATGGGATACCTTCTTCCTCCAAGGAAAACGAATGACACAAGAGGAGTAAATGGACAATGGTAATTTACTGGTAACCAATATTCATAGAAAGGTTAGACACAGTGCCGCCAATCAACAACAGTATAATTATTATAGACATTATGCAGATCACAACGAAGCGGGACTCCAATATTGGTTGTATATTCAGGACACTTTAACCACTTTGTTTATATCGCGCCAATAGAAGGAAGGAAAAGTAGAGCCATGTCCCCCGGGGTAACCCCCTACTCTTTGCGAAGAAGGACATGTGATCTTTATCCTGCGACTACATATAGAGATGGCCAAAGCGGGGCACGAACCATCGATTCACGTGCCGTTAGACTCTCAGGTGGCCGGAACACTCAAAGCGAGCGTTCTAACCCACTGAGCTACCGGGCCGTCCCCGGGGTCTCCAAGAAGATTAATCCTCAAAATTAATAGCATTATACACAGAGCTACACAGTGGATATGTAATCTGGTGCAGCAGTTCTAAAACCAGTCGTGCCTGAAGTAAGTGTAATAATTGCCCAGTGTTCCGCGCAGCAGGAATGGACAAAAATGGTGCATAGATGGCAAGGCGTATTCATTGCCCAATTAAATGAAAGGCTTGTGTTTTAACCCGCCTTTATTGTGCACATAAAGGCTAATTTAGGCCATGCATGCAATATTCAGGTACCAATGAAGGTTAAATACATCATTCAATGCCCGATGCAGATTACAGAACGCGAATTGCTCAATAATTTGTGTAAACACCATTGCATTGTATGTCATGTATTATTTGTGAATTAGTAGGACATTTTCATTAAAAAAACGTAATATGTTTCAAAACATATATTTATCGTGAAAGAGTTTTTTGGTATATATTTCATAGAGGTAACAGCGGCAAGATTTCTCAATTGCAAAATGGATATATCACCATCTTTGGATGGACAAAATGAGACTCAATGGGCTCTATAACTCCTCATCCAGTAACACCATCATTGCATTGCGACTGCGGACACAGTCTGAAGGCATAACAGAAAGTATGCAAATTAACAGGATAATGATATATGTATATTATCGACAATTTCCGTTCAGTGATATGAATGGAAACACAAACAATATATTTCTAACAGATAGGCCTACTGTGCAGTTTGCGGTAATATTTACTTTTATCTGTAACATACGATAATATATATAGCTGCATCGGTGCTAGCCTGAAAACAAGACGTTACTGTCGTAAGACAGTTGGCAATGAGCTGAGTAACGTCTTTTCAGGCTACATCGGTGCAATACATTAATATAGAACTGTATCTGTAACATACTACATATTTGATCACTATGAGTTTCGATTTCATCTTTTAGGTACTAAACCTGGATTTTAGTTCAGTAACAGCATCAGTCAAATTTAGATCCAGTCGATTCTAATGATGACCACTGCAGTGGGTCTGGTATAACAGGATCTGTTGCATTTGATCAAGGCCACGATCCACACGACAAATGTCTACATGTGGAATGATAAATATAAGTACATCTTTGCGAACACAAATGGCGGAAACCTACTTTGAGTTCATTTTACATGATGAGCGCAAACGGCAGAAAATAGGAGCTCACCTTCGTAAAAAAACTCCCGGAAGGTTGACCAGACCAGTTCACAGCGCCACAGACCAGACCAGATCACAGCGCCACAGACCAGTCCAGTTCACATCGCCACAGACCAGACCAGATCACAGCGCCACAGACCAGTCCAGTTCACAGCGCCACAGACCAGACCAGATCACAGCGCCACAGACCAGACCAGATCACAGCGCCACAGACCAGTCTAGTTCACAGCGCCACAGACCAGACCAGATCACAGCGCCACAGACCAGTCCAGTTCACAACGCCACAGACCAGACCAGATCACAGCACCACAGACCAGTTCACAGGGCCACAGACCAGTTCACAGCGCCTCAGACTATTTCACAGCGCCACCGACCGTTCACAGCGCCACAGACCAGACCAGTTCACAGCGCCACATACCAGTGCATATCCCTAGCTATATACCCCCTCCCAGCACCCCGCCCCGCACCCCGCCCTAGGCCGTTGGACCCAATCCGGATCTTCAGTTGTGAACGCCCCTACCAGTAAGAATCCAGTCCCAATTCACTCTCGTTGGGAGGCATATTCGTTCATAAAAAAACAACCATGCTTCTCTTACCATTAACAATAATTAACGACGTAAAACGTATTCTGACAGGACCAGTTTGCATGTGACGATAAATAATTCGGCCCGACAGCTGGAATTGTGACATTATGCTTCTCCCATTACATTATTGCACCATCCCAAAGAAGATGGTTTGCCATTGTCTGCAGTATGGTTACAGCTTCACCAACGGTTAAATCAGCACATATATTAGGGCAATAAACACCCTGCAGAATTTAACCGTTATATGTGTCGTTTGATGGCGAAGTGACAACGGAGATATTACTATGCGAGCAGTTTGTTGAGCGCTGCGGACTTCTGGCCTTCCATCACCACTGTTGCGGGGGACAGTGGGTGGTTTGTCGTACATAGGTAGTCCTGCAATAAAAAAACAAAATGTGTAGGTTGACGGGTGAGGGACACTATTCTTGCGCGATCTGGGTGATAAGTGCACTCCGTATACATTACGTATGGTATATACGAAAACGTTCATTGTCTAGCAATGGCTACACGAATCGTTCATTGTAAACATATGTATCGTTCATTGTAAAGACGAATCGTTTATTGTAAACACCAATCGCTTACTGTAAACACGAATCGTTTACTGTAAAGACGAATCGTTTACTGTAAACACGAACCGTTTATTGTATATACGAATCGTTTATTGGAAACACGAATCGTTCATTGTAAACACGAATCGTTCATTGTAATAATCCCGCACCATGATTATGACTTGCCTGTTGTTATATCTAAGTGGCATAACCTCTATCTTGCGTTATATGTTCTCCGAATATTCCTACTTTATCCCATACATGTATGACGGAAACCTTTAGTGTAACCCAGCTGCATTCTGCACGATCCGCGCCGCCAATAATTTGTTTTACCGACAAAACTGTTTTTATTCACCAACCATCATATTTTTGTGAATACCAAGGATTTGTTCGGTGAAGAATTTGCCCACATACTAATAAATGTTGAACTCGATGTCATACCGATGTCTAGTGAAGTGATAATAGATGGTGATTTGAACACTGTCAAGTATCAAGCATCAAGTCCTGTTGGAAAGTCATTGAATTCTTACGTGAATCTGGATCAACGCAGACGATCTCATGTCCGGCGCAACGTGCTTGCTAATCCAAATGAAACATTCCTTTGGCGCGTCAATGATGTTCACGCCCTGTGCCAAGAAAATTAAAGTATTATATGTGAATATGTGTTGATTACTTTAATATAATCCAAATTTTTTCATATGTGATTTCTTCGTACCCGCTACCGTAATATGCTTATCCTGCTCGCCTATAACGTGAACTCGCGTAGAAGATTTTAAGATGACAACAATACATGGCAAATGGTTATATAAATGCGATTAGATTGACTTACCTTTTTATCGAAGTCTTTCGTGGCAATATTTCCCTCTTTCACCTTGACAAAGAGACTTTGTCCTTTGTTTGTCTGCAGCCTGTGGAGGAAATAATGCCTTAATGTACTTACTGTACATTCTCTGTGCAGTAACGTATATTGAATCTGATTATCGATTACATTTCTAATTACTTGTTATTGAAGCGGTATTGAGCTTTAAATTCAAAGCCAAGGGTACATAGTATTTGTATCTGCATCAGTACAGGCATATATATTTTAATAGTATGGCGTGAGAATGTTAAAGCATTTAAACACTATTTTCAATGGTGGCATATCTATGTGCCACTCGCGATCTCGGTCTGAAACTATATCATGTGGCGAGTAGGCTCGACGCGAGAATAGGCGAGACGAGCACGAAATTAGGGCGCAAGGCGAGATCGAGAGATATTGCGCGACACCGGAACGACCCAGCAAGCAAGTTAACGTCATGAGAACGTTTTTGGGTTGAAATAACGTGAAAATGTATGGGTTTTTTGACGTTGCCCGAACGTTTTCAGATAACGTCCGACATTCAGTCCAGTATTAAAATTGTGCCATCTGTGAGAAACAACTGCGTATATGATGGATTAATCAGAAGCATGATTGCCAAATACAATCAATTACATATTGTTTTCATAATGTCTAATTTTTCAGGTAACGTCATAAAAAAAAGTATGGGTACTCAATCTAATAGAAAGAGGTACTGGTACTAAATCCCAAAAAAAGGGATACGGGTACTAAATCCAATAGAAAGAGGTACGGTTACTTAATCCAATAGAAAGAGGTACGGGTACTAAAAACAATAGAATGAGGTACGGGTACTAAATCCAATAGACAGAGGTACGGGTACTAAATCCAATAGAAAGTGGTACGGGTACTAAATCCAATAGAAAGAGGTACGAGGACTAAATCCAATAAAAAGTGGTACGGGTACTAAATCCAAAAGAATGAGGTACGGGTACTACTTCAACAGCACATGGTACGGGTACTAAATTCAATAGAGCAGGGTACGGGTAATATAACTCCATTAGCACAGGGTACGGGTACTACTTACAGCACAGGGTACGGGTACTAACTCCATTAGCACGGGGTACGGGTACTAAATTCCATAGATAGGGGTACGGGTACTAACTTCAACAGCACAGGATAAGGGTACTATATTTAGTAGAGCAGGGCACCGGTGCCAATTCCATTACCACAGGGTACGGGTACTAACTTCAACAGCACGGATCGGAGCCTGGGGGCGTTGCGGGTACGACTCAAGGACGGGAAGATGGACGTCTCCTCCTCCTCGTTCCCTGGCGTGTACATGTAGGAGGCACGCGAAAGGAACGGGTAGAAATATTGCTGTAACAAATAAACACGTGCCATTCAGCAGTAATTGGGGGTGCTTAGGCGGCTAGGTGGCATAGGTGGCACCTTCCATATTATCGGCTTGGACGGGATAAATGGCGACACACGGCATATTTGAAAAATCGACATTTGACACCGACCTCAAATTTCCGACACTTCATGATGATCTGGAAAAACCTCACTGAAAACGACGCTGAACTTAGCCAAAAAGCGACGCCGAACATCATGAAAACACCGCATTCGACTTTTGAAAAAGTGAGTCATAAGTAAGCTTTTTTGAAACGAAGGTCCGTCTTAACATGGGAGGGGTCTCATTCTGTATTCTTAAATAAAATAACGCTTGTTTAGGAAGGTAATATTTAAGTGTAAATGAAGGGCGGGGGGCTGGAGAAGGGGGCAGGTATAACCATTTGCAGAATATTGGAATCTTTTGATGTATATATATGGTATTACTAAAAAGCTCAGCCATAGGTATTGCGACTAAAACGAAATGCAAGGATGTATTACTATAATAGTAAAACGATATAGCCTATATATCTACCTGTCATAATATAACGTTACTACGGAGCCCCCGTTCGCACGACATAGTATCTCGTGCGAACGAGATCCTATGTCGCGCGCACGAAAAAAAAAAAAGTATTCTGAATGTCCCTGGCGGGGCTGTACGTTACAGATGGCTTAACTGTTTGAAGCATTTATTTATATGCCAAATAGAGCACAAGTCTACTCACGCCACCCTCCTGTTCGTCGGCCCCGTCATTTACCATGGCAACCCTCAGATCACAGCCTCGGTTGGCTTTCAGTCTCTCCATGTGCTGACACGCCTGGGGGACAGCATGTACACCTCGTCCGTTAACGTTGGTTAAAGTTATATGTCGAGTTATTTGCTATTTTTGAAGGTCGATTTTCCGCATACTAAGAACACAAACAAGTTTAAAGCAATATGCTTACATGCGCCATCTTAGATATTTTACATTTTACAATCAAGACTAAAAGTATTTTTAAATTATGATGCATATATTATGTATCACTTTGAGTCTGTAAAACAACAATTTTAACATAAAACTACGCGGTTTATTTATATCGCGCGCGGACATCCTAGCGAGCCGCGGTCGACATCACACAGATGACCGAAGGGGTCTCAATAAAACGCGAAATACCTGCGAAATTACTGCGAAATCATGCGAAATACGGCGCAAAACTTCGAAATTTCCGCCGCGAAGAAGTTTTCCGCGTTTTATTAATGACCCTACCGAACAGCGAACAGGCGCGCAGGAATATAAAGCCGGCCACCAACTTTCTGCTCCGTAAAACAAATTCGCTCTCTCCGGATAGCCACGGGCTTTCAGGATTTAAATTCAAGACAGAATATACTTATTTGACATGGAGAAGAGGTTGGTAGAACAAAAATTACGGAATATATTGCTTTAACAGATTTTAAGGATCTAGTATTCTGTTTGAAGCCCGAACAGCTGCTGCGTTATTACATGAGACTTGTTATTTTCATATTCTACTCTGGTTCTGATGCGGATTTTGTTACATGTATGTTTTTATTTACATGTATGTATGCTTTTGTTACATGTATGTTTTTTGCTACATGTATGTTTTTTGTTGCATGTATGTTTTTATTTTGTTACATGTAATATTTTGTAATTTGTAATTATCTTATGATTTTCCCCCGGTCGGTGGCAAGGGTCAGGGCAGACCGCCCCCGCCACTGCCACCGCCAGCACCACCGCCAACGTCACCGGCCACCGCCAGCACCACCGCCACCGCCATCTTTTCACCTTGTGTACGTCTTCAGACCGACAGAGGGCGCCGTTCCACTGACAAAGGCCTTTGTTCGTGTCCAGGATGTAGACGAACGAGTTGTTGAGTTGAGTCAACCGAGCTGGGACCTGATGGGAACAGAGACTCTGAGGGAACGGAACCCAAGACCGGCAAACAACAACCGGGCCTACACCTCGCAACGGATAAATAAGGGGTCTGGAATGGGGAGTTCCAGTGTCCGGAGTCGATTTTTCTAAAATTCTTAGTGTCAGATGTCGATATTTCACCTTTCACTGTCGTGTCGCTTTTTGGCAAAGATCAGTGTCGTTTTTTTCCAAAATCTGCGTCGGTGTCGTTGTTTCAGATCCTCACTGTCGGAATTTGGGGGTCAATGTCGAATGTCGATTTTTCAAATATGCCTGTGTCGTGTGTCACCATTTACCCATCCAGACCCCTTAAACGGGCGTATCGGACCAATTCAATTGTTTTATCCGGCCTTGTTCTGTGGCCACTGTTCTAATTGACTCACAAACTTGATTATAGTCCTGTTTGACTCACTAACATGACTACTGTCCTTTTTGACCCACTAATGTGAGTACTGTCCTATTTGATTCATTTACGTGACCAATCTCCTGTTTGACCTTATTACGAGACAGGGGCGGATCTATGAATCTCGGTCATGGACGAAAGTCCGACTTTAACAGTCCTTAACATCCCCTTGCTTAAGGGGGGAGGGGGGATAACCTAACATTAACCGTGGCAATTAACTGTCCAATGTCACCCACTTACGTGACTATCGTCCTATTTGACCCACATACGTGACCATTGTCCTATTTGATCCACTTACGTGACCACTTTCCAATTTGATCCACCTGCGTCACCACTGTCCCATTTGACCCAATTACGTGACTACTGTCCTATTTGACCCATTTACGTGACTACTGTCACATTTGACATTCAATATTATGGTTCGCCAATAATGGCGATAAAAGTAGGAATTTCAACACACACGTAATTAAATACATAGAAGGTTCTACGTACCTCTTTCGCTTGGTAATTGTTTTGCTGGGCTGAGGGTTTGCAGAACTTCATCAACCGTGTGGGGCGCGTTCTGCCGTACATCTTGCACGCTGAGTAGCTCTTGTCAGAACTGCCGCTGAAGAAGCTAGCAATATAAGATAAGATAATTCAGATAAACCTTCATTTTAGCTCGTTCTCGTAAAGACTGCGGCTCAATGAATATATTAAGAGATCACTCAAAAGGACTTTAATGCAAGTTTGGATGGCTGCATGTGTTATGCCATTTTTATGCCCACATGGGCAAATCAGGGCTAACCCCCCCCCCCCCCCCCCACTTGAAACTTTCGCTACTTGTTACGTTCCGAAGACTTCGTCGTTATTTCCGCCACTGGTGGTTAGGACGTAACCAAGATGACGGCATTTTGGGAGCGCGTTATGATAAACAAAGATTTATTTCTTTATTGGATATCATTTTCGGGCCGCAGCGGGTGACGAGATCCTGTACTTCCCCCTTCGAGTGTCACATCGAACATTGTTATATTTGCCGTCAGTTAATTGTCTGAATAACTTAAGTACATATATTGAAGCTGTTCATGTGAGGTGTGTTTTTGATTTGAATTGAATACCTAAAATACTAGTGTATATATATTACTGTTATCTTTTGGTTGTTTATGTGTAACTGTAGAACTTTAAAAATCACAATGTTGGGTGGCTCTAGCGCCAGCGACCTTTAAGGCCTTAGTTGGAGTCTCCCGGCCAAGTCGACACTATTTGTTTCACTTCTCGTCTATATTTACGTCATATTTGGTCAAATAAACGAATCTTTAATCTAGAATCTTGTACTTCCCCCTTCACAACACGACGAAAGGTCGAACGGCCCAAAGTACAGTTCGGGTTGGAACCGGCCAGCGGTTGGTTTACAGTAAAGTAACAACCCAGGGACAGCTCAATGCCAATAATGCCAATTTTTGTTATATAACACTTGGATTAGACATGAAAAAGTGCACGAATGTCGAAAGACCAATGGAATAAGTTCAACTTAAGCTGCAATTCCATTGTCATCTTCAAAGCTAATTTCACATGCAAAAAAGTGGCATAAGCTACACATTTCTCGAAGATTTTTTTTTAGGGATGATCGTACATCCGTAGCTAAATATCATCTCGTAGTTCGAACTTCATGGGAACTCCGGTTCTGCCATCTGGTTTCCCACATTCTTTCTCCAATTAAGTATCGCATGATGTTAATTGTTGGCTCGGTATCATTAGGCGGTGGCGCCTAAACATATATTAATCTACCAATAAAAATAACGCATTATTTCGGTAGGACACGATTATATATATACGCCAACAATGGTATTAGTTTACACAATTATGCACATAAACACTGCAGCACTCACATTACTTACAAGATAGGGTTAAAATGATTGAGGAAGGTCTGCGACTCTTGACCTTCAGCCACTCTGTGAAGGACAGTCTCGGAATCAAAGTGGCGATCCAATATTTGTGCTGTCAAGAACGCGGTGCTGATGTCATCCTGTACAGGAAGAACCTTTCACTACATCCTTGTATGTGAACATTGATATTGATAATATACTCCCCATTGACATTGGATGAACGAATTGATCAATATTTACCAACGCGATGATGATACAAATTGCTATTTTGGAGATTACAATCTTATCTTAATCATGTGGTCCAATCTGTACAACATGTAATTGGTGATGTTATTGTCACGTTTAAGAACATGCCTGCTAACGATGGCTTGTGTGAGACAACTCTATGCTTAGTGAAAGCTGCTCAAACAGCATAATGGCGACAAGCGGAATTAAGGCAGGTTTTGGTTTTTACTGTGGCATACCGGATTTGCCTTTCGTCCCAGCCATACGTAGATGTGCCTAGAGGTAGTCAGGTGCTTAACATCTCGAGAGCGAATCTGCAAAATAAGCAAGCAGTGTGCAAATTTGCCATTATCTAAATTTGTGTTCCTTACGTACGCGTCTTTACGGAGTTGCAATATATATATAGACAGTATATTAATCGTTCGGTCATAGCGTACTCAACTCCCCCCCCCCCCCCCTCCATCCTGATCTCAATTCACATCGGGGGGGGAGGCAAGGGGTATTTGCGTTACCAAGGGGTATTGAGCTTTTTATTTCACCGTGAACTGGGAATGAGGAAAATAATTCTTCGTGAACTGGGAATGGAATATTAGTCGACCGCCGTGATCAAGGATTCTCATTAATCGTGAACTGGGAGTTTCTGGGAACACGACCCCCCCCCCCCATATCTGGCTGCTCGCAACGCAGTTTTCCAACGTGTATCTTGCTAATATCATGACGTGATACATCTATAGCTTGTCACCCGATCCGTCACTACTTCACCCGTTTCTCCTGTTGCAGGGGAAGTAACATATATATATCGCGACCATCTGACACATAGCTTTGCTTTATTCAGAGGGCACGTGGTGGATATATGTTCTCTCCTGCCAACAGGAGTAACATATGCCTGACGGACCGCAACGGGTATACATTAAGTTACACAGACACATTAGCGTATACTGACGGTGAGTATTAAAAAACAATCCTCTTCGTAGAAGTGCCCGTATTCTTCTGTTGGCCAATGAAGTGCGCGGAAACCCTGAAAGAAACGTAATTAGGTCATCAGATGTCACAGGTCACCACGGGACAGAGAAACACACTCTGCCAGCAGATGGCGCTCGTTCCTCACATCACCTCTGCCCCACGTCACCGACCACCTCACGGTGGACCCCAACGGACCTGGGGTCACGAATGGTTTTAGAGGGTTTTTTTAGATTGAATATTGAAATTTAGATGCAAAATTGAAAAATATAGACTTTCCGTTGTCGAATGATCACAAAGGAAGAGTTAAGCGAAAAATTATTTCAAAATAACACGGGGTCAAATTTCAAAACGCTTGACGCCTTTGATCTCGACCGCACTCGAAAATATAGTTCGAAAGTAACAGGGCTTCAAATTAACCAAACTTAAATGCATTCGTCAGGTATGGTACTAGTGGCACAGTAAATGCTAAACAGTGGTGTATTTGATGCCAAACTATGAATTTACCTTCGATTAGATTAATTTAAATTTTTGCGTATGAAGGATAATTCTGATGGTTAAATTTGACGTGGGGCAGAGGGACTATGGCGCAAGCCTAACGCCCTCTGCCAGGAGATCGAGCGAAACACTGATAGATCTCAGGCATAGAGCTAACTATTCAGATATAAATTCATTATACGCCATAACATTTATCGATTAATTGAATGCACTTAGTTGCATTCCAAGCACCGAGCTTCTTGTAAGACCTTCAATCACTGTACGCAAACAGCGGCCCGTAACTGCAGATCCGGTTAAATTAAGCTGGCGGAAGAAGGTCTCAGTTGAATATTTTATTCGTCATTTGTTTGAAATTTACTGTGCATCGGCCGCGACAAATGTTCTACATCGTTCAACAAAGACATGGGGCTACTATTGTGAAAACAAGATAACAACCATTGCTCTAATTACATCGTGGTAACGTTATGTAGAAATCTATGATGTTGGCCGTAACTGAAATTGGGGGTTGACCGTAACCACTTGTTGACAAGATTCAGATACGGTCAACACTGCCAAAACGCTGAAATGCTCTAAAAATGCAACTCATACTAGACATTGAAGTAGAACAAACTTCGAAGGAAAGTTATATCGAAAGGCCATCAGTGACATATTTCTCATGGTTTTACCGCGTACTGACATACCTTCCGCCATCTTTAGTTGACATTATCTGCAGTTACGGGCCGCCATTTACGTACAATGTTTAATGGTACACACATATATGTGATGCCTTTTGAAAATGTAACTGTCAGTATTCATCGATAATAATGTCGCTCCCTGAATTATGACCTTGACCTCACCTTAATCCTCCACACGTGCAGACCAGACTGATCTGCTACCAAATTGTGTAGGAAGGATGTGGACCGGGCCTGGCACTCTATAACAAGCATAACACATGCCATTACACGAGGTAAGCTTAACCTCGCCAGTACTTTTAAATTATCGTATTACCCAAATTTTAAGCAGCTTTGAAAAGTGACTCAATATACCGAATACGCATAAGTGGTAGATTTAGTTGTAATGAATCGCTGGATCTCTGAAGATAGACCTTCGAATTTGTTGACGAAACTGTTGTCATGGAGTCTGAGCTGCTGTTCCTGCCACGTTGCCCTGGAGACCGAGTCAGCCATGCCGTTCTCAAGTTTCATGGCATCAGGTTCTGTAAATATAGACGCGATATTGAGGTCGTCCATTCATTATACGCCGCGATATTGAGGTAGTTCATTCATTATACACCACGATATTTAGGTAATCCATTCATTATACACCACGATATTGAGGTAGTCCATTCATTATACGTCACGATATATTTAGGTAGTCCATTCATTATACACCACGATATTGAGGTCGTCCATTCATTATACGCCACGATATTGAGGTCGTCTATTCATTATACGCTACGATATTGAGGTCGTCCATTCGTCATACGCCACGATATTTAGGTCGTTCATTCATTATACGCCAAGATATTAAGGTCGTCCATTTATTATACGCCACGATATTTAGGTAGTCCATTCATTATATGCCACGTTTATTCATTATACGCCACGATATTGAGGTCGTCCATTCATTATACGCCACGATATTGAGGTCATCCATTTCTGGTATACAATGTCACTGAAACCTCTTTGTTTCTCAGCTACATGTAGTTGGAATCGCCCCCCCCCCCCCCACCTAGTCTATGCACGTATTGGGGATGTGTGTAACCAAAGGCGATCTAAGTCGTGGATCTATAGCTAACTCAATCCATCCGCAATTTCCCCATTAAAGTAGTTACCTAACCTATCAAAGATGATAACCATTTATAGCCATGTATCTCACTGAGCGTGAACACAGCCTGGGAGGCCTATCTGGGGGATGGGGTCTATCTAGACATATACACACAAGTCAGCCGATCCCCCGCAGAATACTTGAAACCATATTGTCTGGAGGCAATCCAAGTGAAGATGAATGAAATCATTTCTTTGGACCCCTTTACTTGGCCATACAAAGTAAGCACATGTGGGCTTGCTTGTATGACCTTACACTGCTTGCTTTGTGTACGTGGCTACACTTCACTCAGGTATATATATATATATCGATCATTTTCCTAGCGTCGTGCAAGGTATCTCATCCACACCTCAGAGTGCTTCATCCAGGTGTGTTCTTGGCTTATTAAACAAGCAGTTTTGAATTTTTTGGAAAATGAAATGAAAAATGGACGGAAAATGTTGGTTGTTTAGGCCACCTTTGCACGCATACCGGCTAGACGGGACCAAAAAATAGTCACAGGCAATGCAGATGAAGTCGAAAAAAACATAACCACAATGCACGCACGAGCCAGCCTTGGCACAAAACCTGTTGATCTGCATGTCAATCGATAACGAATGAGCTGAGCGAAGGCGATAACCAGTGCCCCTAATATATAATTAGATTATAAATGAAATGAATTGGTGTTTTAGGCAGATTTTGTGTACACAAAGGCTTAACTGGGCCAAGGAACCCCCGGGACGATGAAGGATGAAGCATGCCCCAGATTAGGTGCCCGGGCCCGGATTCGAACCCAGGACCTATTAGTGCGCTAACCACTATAGACGAGCGAAGCCCGCATAATTGGATTGTAAACTACGGCCCTCGCCTCGGTTTGGAACTTGGTTGACCGTGATCAACTGATGGTTAGGCATGGCCACCAACGTACCTGCGTATTGTTTACATAGGAATTCGGTTGCACGCTAGAGCAGAACAGTAACCACACAGCAAGCTATATTGGCTTGTTCAGAAGGTTCGGTCATCCTTGAAAGGCTAGCCTGGCTTCTTCGCCTATTTTCTGGCACAGTAATAATGATTGGCGTCATGGATGACGACAGAAATGGCACAATCCAATACTCCATGGGTAGCGAACTGTGCAGGAAACGTTAACGATTAACGTTTGCTACACTAACTGAACCTATTCTGGGGTTGCAATACATAGTCAACGTATGTTGGGACCGAAAACGTCAGACTGCCCAAAACGTCCTAGTACGTAGCTAAGAACAAACTAACAGTTAGCTTGGATCTTTCAATCCTACACATCTTCCTATATGAAACCGCGATAGGCTCGTTTTGTTACTCTGATATATCGATGTACACACAACATTGAGTGTTCCTGAGAAGCTGGGGGTGGGGGAGGGGTGAGTTTGAGTGTAGGGGTGAGGCGTAACAAGACATGAAAAAAGCTTTAGCAGTACTTTACAGCATTGCTCGTTATGGGTCTTTTCACACCCTTACGGACCTCGATCTACCCATTAAAATAATATTTATGCGAGATTGGGAGGGTATGGAACAAATCTGGGGATATATTTACTCTTCGATGCTCGCGTTGTGCTGGGGCACAAAACGGTACATGCAACTGTGCATTATGTTATAGGTGTGAAAGTCATGTTCCTGGCCCGTTTTGGGCAGTCGGACGTTTTCGGTTCTAACAAACGTATGTTAGGACCCAAAACCTCAAAGTGACGAAAACGCCATACCAACGTGATGAAACTTTGCCTCGATTTTGCCGTGTCTATTGACGGAGCTCTGAATATATGAGTAAAGAACGCTTCAGTTCCAGATATCTATAAATGCAAAGGTCACTATAATTGCATGTCAATCACCCACCTCTGTAAAACCAAATGGTCCTTTTTGAAGAAAAAAGCCGTTTTCCCATGCAAAGTCAAGGCGTACTGATGGGGGCACGTTATATAAGCTGAATATAGCCATAACCCTCCCCTCGTCGGTCGTAAAACTTGGTAGACCCTTCAGGCCAATAAGAAACCTTCAAGTGCTTGGTCTATGTATTTTTTAAGCAGACTTCTAACACCAGTTTGCTCGCGGTTGGGTGCACTCTATCATTGTAGCCGACATCATCAACATGCGCCCACTACGTATACACTTTCAAGTGGCAGCCAGGCCCCACGTACATGACACTTGGTAAATCGTGCGTCAGCTTAAATACATGTTTTACGCGACTTCCGTCCAGATCTATACTCCTGACATGAGACGATGCGAGAGATGTTAGACTGAATCACATATTGCAACAGTCATTATAATCCATGCGTGCATGTATGTATGTATGTATGCCACACCGTCACCAACCAGAGCGGGCATGCATAGATCGACTCACCTGTCACAGACACTGTATCCTAATAATGTCAGGTTTCTTGTAGCCTGAGCATTAATACCGCCCACAGCGGTAAAAACTCGCCATGGCGATCGACTGCTTGGGAGTGAGGCTCGACAATGTCGTTTGGTCATAAATGCGCGTCGTCACTCACTCACTGACGGGGAGGCTGAGCTTACGGAGGGAGTCACACTCACTGTGACTGACGGCGAGGCTGAGCTTACGGAGGGTGCCAAGGTGGTGGAGACAAGTCACTCCGTCACCGTGACGTACACAGCGAGCAGCTAGAAGGGCCGGGGGATGGGGGGGAGGGGGGGCGGGTCTGCGTTCTATCTGCCTCTCGGTCACGGTTGCCGTCACGGTGTAGGCCTTTATGTTAGTTTCTCACCCATGCACATATGTTAAATACCTGTGTTTGCCGAACTGGCATCACTAATTAAGCTTGCCGCATGTATATATATATATATACATGTATATATATAAACCCTTTTTAAGAAAAAGGGCCCCCTTTTGTGCAGGTAAAACATATATCTCTCCATCTACAACCGAGCGTAAGGTGCAGATAATTTCAGTTCAAATGTATTCATATATAAGTAATCAAATACCAATCAAATATTTACCAAACTTTATTGCGCAATCTAACAGGGTGTCCACCTATATGCTCTTACAGGAAACGCCTGCAGTCTTTAGCAAAGTTCGATCACTGGAGCGTGACGGTTACAGCCCGGTCATACAAGGCGCGCCAACACTGATACATATGCTGAACCGATGGCCATGGAAAGGTACGGTAAAGCACAGGATATACATATAAACAGATGTATGCCTAAATGTTGTCCGTGATAAAGGCGATTTGAGCACACGCATTCATAAACATAATGAAAATCCTAGACCTTTCATCAAAATTAAAGTGCGGCCCCAAAAACTGCGCTGCACCATGGGTCCGGGCCTGGTGGTCTATATAGTATACTGTACACTCTTATGTTTGGTGCTATTACTATAGAATCACAGTCTGTCCAAGTCCGAACTTGCAGATGTGGCATTTGTAGGGGGAGATCCAGAATGCAAGGGTATTTTTTATTTAAGCTTCGGGGGGTGGGGGTGGGTCATGACTTTCATGTCTGGGTACAAGAGAGCCAGTTGGGCTCGCCAACGCCTTCAGCCTCACCCCGCCCCGCTAAAAAAAATAAAGTAACACTGTACTAACACTTTGTACACTGATATTCCTTAATTGATTATAAGTTCATTTTGCAAACTGCGTTACAATATATATTTCACTTTGTGCTCATCTATTTAAATGCAATAGGTGGTTAACTCCTTTACCATATTGTCAACTCCGTTACTAGACTGTCAACTCCGTTACCAGATGGTCAACTTCGTTATCAGGTGATCAACTCCATTACCGGACTGTCAACTCCGTTACCAGATGATTAACTCCGTTACCCGGTGGTCAACTCCGTTACCAGGCGGTCAACTCCGTTACCTGATGGTCAACTCCGTTACCAGATGGTCAACTCCGTTACCAGATGGTCAACTCCGTTACCAGATGGTCAACTCCGTTACCAGATGATCAACTCCGTTACCCGGTGGTCAACTCGGGGCGGCGCGAGAGCTCAGGACCGTATTCATAATCCCCTCGTAAGTTACGCACGAAAAGTGCGTTTTTATCTTAGCCTCACCAGCTCGTTGTGGAGGTGCTCATGATCAAGAAGTCGTCTTCAATATAATTATAGCACTTTCTTAATTCTGAAAATCCACTTTTTGTGAGACTACATATGTATTTTGAACCCGATAATCGCGCGACAAATATTCCACTTAGCGCTAAGTCTAGTGGCGTAGCCTAAGTGGTGATTATGAATACGGACCACAGTGGGCTACAGCGCTCGCATTGAGTGCTCTGGTCACCTGGGAGCCTAACGGCACGTGGGTCGGTGGTTCGAGTCCTGCTGTGGCCATGTCTGTGTGGTCGCAGGATAAAAATCCCATGTCTTTCTTCGTAAAGAGTAGGGGGTTACTCCCGGGGACATGTCTCCACTTTCCCTTCCTTCTCCCATTGACGCGATATGACCAAAAGTGGTTAAAGCGTCCTGAATAACCAACCCAACCCCAACCCGGTTGTCAACTCCGTTACCAGATGGTCAACTCCGTTACCAGGTGGTCAACTCCGTTACCAGGGGGTCAACATCGTTACCAGGTGGTCAACTCTGTTACTAGATGGTCAACTCCGTTACCAGATGGTCAACTCCGTTACCAGGTGGTCAACTCCGTTACCAGGGGGTCAACTCCGTTACCAGGGGGTCAACATCGTTACCAGGTGGTCAACTCCGTTACCAGCTGGTCAACTCCGTTACCAGCTGGTCAACTTCGTTACCAGCTGGTCAACTCCGTTACCAGCTGGTCAACTCCGTTTCCAGCTGGTCAACTCCGTTACCAGCTGGTCAACTCCGTTACCAGCTGGTCAACTCCGTTTCCAGCTGGTCAACTCCGTTACCAGCTGGTCAACTCCGTTACCAGCTGGTCAACTCCGTTACCAGCTGGTCAACTCCGTTTCCAGGCGTTACTCCACGACCAACGCTATAACGCGTTAACTCCGTTTCCACATTATCGGGACGGTTAATACCACATCGTTAACTCCGTGAGATAAAGTTTGTGCGGTGCCAATGAAGTGGTTAAAGGCCAAACCGAGGTATCATTTTCAAAACCGCTTATTCAAAGTTGGAAACCCGATTTCATTAGGTTATTTAAGTACCAATCCAGGATTTTGCCAAAAAAAGTAAATGAGGGACGGAGGGGGGGGGGGGGGCGGGGGGTGAACGGGGTGAGGAGGGTGAGGGAGGGATTATGAGACTGGATATTAATATAAAAAGAAAAAAAAAACGAAAACAAAAGCGCAAAATAAACTGTTGCAAATAAGACTCGATTATCGACGCATGAAAACTTAATATGTGTTAGGAATAAAACTTACGAGTAAAGCAAATTGGAATCCAGCAATTCTGGGTGTATCAGAATGTAGAATAATTGATAAAAATGAGCAAATGAACTGTTAAGTTAAAGCGGCATATAACGAATAAACCCGGTGTGGTATGCGGGATTGTCGCCCATGCGAAGATGCCCCCCCCCCCCCCCTCCCCACACACACACGCTATCATAATGGCACCGTACGACCACATGGAGAGGAGAGCTGCGCATGGGGGGAAACTTCTGCATGCCACACCGGGAAGTAGCTATCACGTTTGACAACGTAGCCTATGGATGAGTGCTCATGAATGGTTAATTGTGAATGCTGATATGGGCGGTCAATTATTTAATAAATGGGGGTATGTATATGGCCAAATTGTCACTTTAATACGTAAGTTTTGATAATTGTTTAACATAAAATTACTTCAGAAACATATATTTACAGGGTTTCGTAATTAAATCCAGGGATATACAATTCATGGGTCGTATAATATGCATGTCAAAGCACGACCTCCGCATACCGAATGATTCGCAGACCTTGCATGAATTTCTGCTGTTGACTTGGATGCACGTATGCTCGATTTAGAACAGATGCCTGTATCCAAAGCTCATGTTGGTGAGACATGTCTAGGCGCACCTGCATGTGAATCCAGATGATAAATTGCACAGAAATCACATACCGATCCGTTTCAGCCAAAGCAGGCCGGTGCAATCTGGCCTTAATTGACACATGGCTTTCTTGACCTCGCACCTAAAGCAGACGTCTCGGATAAGCCAGGGGTGGGGGGGGGGGGGGGGCATGCAACAGGGCTAGGTTTAATCTACAGTGACACATGCATAGGATATAGACTCACAGAGTCACGGCGGATGTCCAATAGTCCGTGATATATGCCCATCTACAAGTGCTGTAGGCTCACGTACGAGTCCATGCAAGTTTAACAGTTATAATATATCACTCATCTTCACGTTAAAAGGCCGCCTCCACTAAGTGGCCTTTTAAGGTAGCCTAAATTAACACTCATGTAGCTAGGCCTATGATAGCTATAGCTGTTGCGCTGACACAAAACGGCTGGACGATAGCATCCCCTCTACAGATATAAGTATGCAGCCTCGTTCTTAATCAGAATGACCTGGAGTACTCGCGAACAGGCGGTTATGGCCGGTCGCTGCATGCACCCGGACGACTCATCAACATGTTTTCGTGCCAGAAGCTTCGCCACGTGGGACTGTTGATAAACACTAAGCATCCCATACTGCATTGCGCGTACGAGCGGTACGAGCAGATAGTCACGTAGTATTTTTTCTTGACGTCAGAGCCAATACGCTGACGTCATTTTCTGATTCTGGGAGATTCCCTTGCTGAAAGGGCGAAGGGGATATTAGGGAAGGCCTCATTTACGGTGCCTCATGGCGCAGTTTCACGGTACGGCCGAGATCGCTGTTAGCGCAATGGTCAAAAAGAAAAACAACAAAAGGAAGCATCTTACAGAGCCCGTTGTATATATCACATGAAATGGTGTAGTGAATTGTTTACAGTTGCTCCATTTAATCCATGCTCCCTGTTAGTATATTGTATCCACCGGCTTCAAAATAAAAGCTGCGCGAGGTGTGTGTGTGTGTGGGGGGGTGGGGGGGGGTCGATTTCAGCTCCGTAAAAATCGACGATCCTCGGATATGCCCTGATCTCGATATCTGCATCAGTGCAAGGGCGTCATACACAAAGGACCCCACTCCCCACGCCCAAAACAGGAAACTTGGGTGAGGTGGGGTTGGGTGTCCAATGGCCTCCATGACGGGGATCATGGGTTTCGGTGCTTCAGATCGAGGTGTATATTGGATTGATATAAGCCTTATATATCGCGGTGCTTCACTGACTAATATGTAGTCGAACCATGCACCGACTTCCAGAGAAACATTCTGAGTTAAAACGTCAAATTCGATATAGAGGTAACAGTCCTGTTGAACCAGGTAAGATATTTGTCAATTTATGTATCGTGATAGAGCTACAACGGGAGCAGGAGAACTCCCCCCTTGGAAAATGCCCCCCGGTCAGTTCCCCCCCCCCCTCCCCCCACCTGACAATCCCCCTAAGACAATTCTCCCCCGGGCAACTCCCACCGGACAACTCCCCCCCCCCCCCCCCGACAACTCCCCCCTGGTCAATTCCCCCCCGGGACAATTCCCCCCGAAACCATTTCCCTCCGGAATACCCCCCCTTCCCGACAACTCCCCCCAACCGGACAATTCCTTCCCATGACAACTCCCTCGAGCAATTGCCACCCGGAAACACCCCTCTCCGCCCCAGACAATTTCCCTCTGAGCAATTGCCCCCGGACGATAATCACCCCCTGGAAACACACAACCACACAACTCCCCCCCCACCGGACAATTCCCTCCGGGCAATTTCCACCCGGAAACCACCCCTCCACCCCCACTTGCCCACTCGCAATAGCCTCCTCCTCCTCCGCCCCCCCCCCCCCCCGACACACACACACGGACATCCCTCTCCGCCCCAGACAATTTCCCTCTGAGCAATTGCCCCCGGACGATAACCACCCCATGGGAACATACCTCCCCACAACGGACAAGCCCCCCCCCCCCACCCCTTAAAAAAAAATAATACCCACCCATGCAGCCTCGATCCCCCGTCGGACAAACCCCGGGTCTGGGCTAATATTTTCATATGGCATTGCAGTGCACCTCTTATTCCACCGAAATTTAAGTCTCATTGTCGCGGGGGAGTTGTCCTAAGGGGGAATTGTCCGGGAGGAATCGTCTGGGGGGGGGGGGGGGTGGTGAATTTTCCGGGGAAGGGGAATCTCCGGGGGGGCTTGTCCTAGAACCGTTGCAAAACGACACAATTCTGGCCCTACCCACACACTACTAGCACTACCCACTAAGGGCCAGTCTATATGGCCGTTTTGTCCTTCTCGTCCAGGGCCCCGAAATTTATGCAGAGCCAGAACGAGACAGCGTCCTTTACACAGTCAAGGTTAAGGTGAAGGACATACGGCCGGCGTTATAAATACGGTTTGTAAACAGGCGACGCTGCTCAGTAACCAAGTGTAACAGCAGAAACAGCTGATCACAACACTGAACACCGGGTAAGAGAACCAGATTTGTGTAACAATACTTTAAACTAAATATTTCTTGTTCAGTCCATGCTTGACATGTGAAAGCTATTGACGTGGAGCTTTTTTTTTTCGTGATTATTCTGTTGTTTGGGATCCAACTTGGCCGGGCATGGCTTAACCGTGTAATTTTGCCGTTGGGCGGGATAGCCTTGTTGTTGGTTGAGACTTGGGTGACAGTCCGGTACTTAAGTCTATGGTTTGTGTACTCAGCCTGGCGGACCAATAAGCCTACCGTTAACCTGTTAACCAAGACCACAGGCGCTCAGATCTGCTGACAGAACCCCCGGAGTAAAAAAAACAATGCCCCCCTCTCAGGCACCACATATAGCCTATTAGTATTAGGTACTGTATTAGGGTTATAGGCCTAATTATTAGGCTAATGCAGTGCCTGAGAGGGGGGCATTGTTTATTTACTCCGGGGGTTCTGTCAGCAGATCTGAGCGCCTGCGACCAAGACCAAGGGCGTGATCGATTCGCCTCTTCCAAAGTCTACCTCTTCTAGAATAGCACTTGCCATGCGATCGTTTCGCCTCTTCTATTCCAAGAAGACCTCTTCTGCTCTTCCGCCCAGCTAGGTGGAAGAGAGAAGAGGTAGAGGCTATTCCAAGATGGCGGAAGCTGAATATGCAACATTCGCTCAGTGTGACCAAATAGGTTTAAGGCGGAAATACATGAATGAAACAACAAATAAAATTATATGAAACCGATGTAGGACCTTATTTTGTTATTTGAAAGGTATGTGCGGGGTATATGTGGGCCCACATATGTAGTTAACGATGTCTCTGTCTGTTAATGTTGAGCGATAATATATGGATATGGGCGAAAATTTGTGAGCAATAAGTGAGTTGTCTTTCGCCGTATTAAAACTACTCTTCCAACTTGTCAGACGCGATCGATTCATCGCTCATATTCTCTCTTCTTGGATGAACTCTTCTCTTCCTGGATGAGTTGAATCGATTAGACTCTTAAGTCACATTATAGCCTATCTGCAACCACCAGACCACACTGTCCACAGCTTGTCAGCTGGTTACCAGAGCTGGCCTAAGGCTAAAGACATTTATTTGCAAAAAAGCAAGCTACAAATGAAAAGTCAAATGATTTGTGGTTATGTTGCTTTTAAAGAAATGTGAAAACAGTAAAGATGTTATTGTGAAATTGCGATTTGTTATGTCATCAGGAGCATTTCCCCGGCAAAAAGGCTGGTGTCTGCTGCTACTTTAGTGCGAACCTGTGAGTGATGAAGTGGCCTGTCGTAAGTCAGCTGGTGTCTTACTGAGTTACTCTTAGAATTGATTTATTAGGCCTAAACTGAAGGAATAAAGCTGCTCCTAAACTTTAAACTTACTGTCTAATAACATTTTTCTCCCTGACTGAGGTGTGAGAAATTTAGCAAGTCTATAACCCTACTGGTATCCAGGAATATGAAATACCTTGGAAGTGTTTCTCAGATAGCTTGTAGGCTTATACACATGCTAATAATTTAATGCTGGATCGGACTGTAGCTATACATATTATCCCTATAGTATAACCTATACTATGCTACTACCTATAGCTATACTATACCTACACTATGCCTCTATAGGTCTAATATTTATAGGAAAGATCTACAGGTATTATTAAGCTGATAGCATAAGTAAATCTACTTACAGCCAAGTTAGTACCAGGAGTACAGATTAATGTTCTTTAATGTTTTATCCAATAGTTTACGTGAATGATTTTTATGGTAAATCTATTAAATCTAAAGTTTACCATTCTTCTTTGGCCTAGATAATCCTATAACTTATTAATTGTAAGAATTACCTCTTGGGTATAATTTTACTAAGAGTTACTTAAAGCTAATTGAATAGTAGTTAAAAAATCTACAAAGTATACTGAAATGAAAGATTACCATTTTACATTTAATGAAACTGAAACATTGGCTTAAAATTTTAATGATAACCTGGCATAAAAAGTATTATTTGTTTGACAGCTGACTGTTGGAAGCTGTGTGAACTATGTCTATTACACTGTTTTAAGTATGCTGAGCAGGCTCTAGGCCAAAATTTTGAGTGTTTAACTAAATTATAAAAATAAGTAATTATTGCACTAATGAGACATTAAACAATTTTATATGCTGGCATGATTTTAGTGAGAAACAACAGTTCAAGAAGCTATAATTAAGAGCCTATTGTAATCTATATATATCATTTACAAATTGATGAAACAACTGAATCTAACTTTAAGCAATTACTTACGGCAATACGCATTATACAGCAATTATTAGTAAGTGACCATCTTCATAACATTAACATTCCAGGAATTCTTATTTTTGGTTTAAACACATTTTTATTTTGCAATTAGAAATCATTATTATTAAAGTAATATGGTATGCATATATATATTTTCATTTATGTATACTTTTATATTTTTATGACTGTGTATTGAGAAAACTAAAATGGTAAGCTTGTGCAGGTAGTTAAGAACCTTTCCAAAATTGTTATCAAAATAATTGCCATATACAAGCCAATTATAAATAAGATTCTGAAAGTGTATATACAGTCTTACATAAATTTGTACACAATTACAGGAAGATACTTTTGTCTACTACCAGTATGTAGGTATGCTAATCTATAAGATTTAATAACGTTGCTATATATAGATCTGTATAAGCAGCTTTAAAGTAATGTAGATGTATTCAGCTTTTATTTTTCAACCTCTTTATTTCTGTTATCAATACATAGTCATTAACTTAGTATACATCATGATCCTTGAAGTTCAGGTGCTGATAACCATGCTTTTACTCATCCTAGATCTAGCACATTATTTTATAGCTTAGATAGAAGTGCACTTTCTCTTATGACTCAGTTGACATCATCTAATGCTACTCTGTTAGGGTATTTAACTTGGTGCGCACTATCAATGCTACATGACCCTGGTTCTGGTAAATTATTATACAAATACCTTATGAAAGAATTATAAATGGAGGAGAGGGATAGGTGGAGTGTTGGGGTTATGGCATATTATACCAGTATGCATAAAATGGCATGGGAGCTCTAAATAGTGACCTGTGTTTGGGGGTCAAACCTAAAAGATTGGCAATGTGTAACATTGCAATAATATAACAAGTTTGTCACAAACAAAGCTTTGTATTATTTCCAAGGTTCAAGATGCATCATCTGATAATCACAGGCTGTAATAAAAAAAAATGCCCAGCCCCTTGTAAAGATAGGATTGATATGTTTTGCGCTATCTTGTTTCTCTTGTGCATTGATGATCGAGGAGTAACAAATTTATATGATGCATGTACTGATAAGAGAACTAATAAGACTATAGATCAAAATATATAGTATCAGTGCCAGCTAGGCAGTAGGTGAAATGTATATTATGCAGTTCAGTTTGATCAAGTTATTTACCACTTATCTTTTATCCAATTATTGATTGATTAAGCTGTGTATATATATATATATATGAAGCAGGTGTGGGCTGCTTGTTATTTGAATTTGTCGCAGTAATCTGGTAAACAACCCGTATCTGGTGAATGATTAATGGCAAATGCCATTTATTCATTAAAGACAAAATTGACAAAATATACACTAATAATATAAACAATATTACACAAGCATGAAGTTCATATAAATGCTACATTGTACGATTTGGTGGATATCTAAGTTTATAGCTTCAATATGCAGAGTGAAACAAATGCTTACCTGGAGAACAACCCGTATCTGGTGAATGATCAGTGGCAAATGCGCAGATTTGGGTGAAGGCAATTGCCACAAGTACTTTGGCACGGTTAATATTAGCCAACCAGCGGGTTACAATGTTTGAGCTAATCAAGCTAAGCAAGAGATGATGAATAGAATGGCATGGTAGCATTAACTTACAAAATGGGTTGCAACATTTGAGATAATCATAGCAATCAAGGTAGGTGACATTTGGACGGCTATTGCTGCATTAAGTCAATTATTAATCTGATTGGGTTGTTACAAACTGAAGAATTTCACGCGGTTGCAAATATTTGACTTGCTTATAATGCTATCTGCTGCACTTTCGTTAATATCAAATGAAGAGCTTATCAGTATCCTAAAATCATTCTTAAATTTTTGCAATGCAAATTAGACCATGCTGTATGGATCGGCGAGTGCAGGTGGGCTTTAAGTTCCCTGAGGGAAAAATCTGTAGGACACAGAGGGCGCGTTCTTCCTGTTTCCTTTTCTAAGGTTTACGGCCACCAGTTGTAAAAAAAAAAGTTGCCTATCCACCCACTGTACTGCATGGGAGCTGCGTACTCGGCCTTTCTTCAGTCTACATAGTGACGGCTGCAATGTTGCATATTATCCACGTTACTGCAGAGATTTCCCTCGCCTCTCTCTTTGCCAAAGGAGGCTTAGATTTGCCGGCTTTCTTTCTGTCATTTTTTTTCCTCCCTTTTTTCTGTAACCGGGCCGAGCGTCAGAAGTTTGCTTACCTGCACAGGCCGTTATTCACGCATGCCCCGTTTTTACCTGTAGCCAGAGAGCTATTCTCGTCAAGGTGGAATATTCTGCGAGCTCCTGGCCGCGAGTGAAGCATTGCAGGGGCGTTGTACTTCGTCTTGGGGAGGCCAGTCGTGCTGTCGCTGGCTAGCTGGGGCGCCGGCCGCGGGTTCTGCCGGACCAATTATAACATCCCGCGGGAGTTGGCTCAATGTATATATATTTGTGTTGGCATAATGTATATATATTTGTGTTGGCATAATGTATATATATTTGTGTTGGCATAATGTATATACATTTGTGTTGGCATAATGTATATATATTTGTGCTGGTTAGAGATCCCATGTCCGTATCCGAAAGAGTAATGACTTACGCGGGGTTAAGCAGCCTAAGTACATGCGCCATCTTAACATGTTTACATTCTAGAATCAAGACTAAAATTATCTCAAAATTATGATGCATATGTTTTATATCTCGTTGAGTCTGTAAACAGCACTTGATTTCGACATGAAACTGCGCGGACTAACTGGCGAGTCGCGGTCGACATCACACAGAATACCAAACAACGAACAGGCGCGCAGGGATATAAAGCCGGCCACCAACCTCTGCTCCGGTTAACAAATTTGCTTCTCTCCGGATAGCCCACTGGCTTTCAGGATTCAAATTCAAGACAGAATATATTTATTTGGCATGGGAAAGAGGTTGGTAATACAAAAATTACAGAATATATTACTTTAAGCACGGGGCTTCTGCTCCATCATGTGTCCTCCCCGTTGTAAAGGCAAGATGACCCTCCAGGTATAAGTGCCCTTCGTAACAGGTGCGCTCGGATCCATGCAGGATCCGAGGGGTGATTTCATCTTGTAGGGTGGCGCCCGAGAGCGTGGTCAGAGAGGCATGTACCAGGGCTAGATATAACAGTCCCTACCACCCGCCCACCCGCCCCCCCTCTCGCACCCACACTCATCTAGATCCGCCCCTACAGCTCACTACAGCTCACTACATCCTGCTTCCGGTTCCATAGTTTCTGGCCCTTTCACACGCACGGCAAATTCCTCCGCAAAACTAAAACATTTTGAGCAATTTGGACTACACATCGTGGATATGATTGACTGCTTGCTATGTACAACTAAACGTTGTGGTGGATGAACGAAGATGGATCGTCGCTTGAAATGCTTATTCCGATGACGGATACGCAATCCAACGGTCCACCTTCCATGTTTGAGCCCACGAATGAATGCCTAACGGGCAATTAGCATTCTAGGTCTCTGGACGGGGTAAATGGACGACACACGACATTGCCGTTTTTCAAAACTGGTCACCCGACATTGGCATCCAAAATCCGACACCGAAAAGTTAAAAATTCGACATTGAGGCAGTTTTACCATAGTTTCTCGAAAATCCGACAGCGACACGGTACTTCGAGAAATCGACAGCGGCCACTGTGAATTTAGAAAAATGAACATTAGACATCCAGACCCCTCGCTGTGCTCCCAGTGTCGTCGGACTCCATGTTTATTATACACCATCTCTCGGTGTAGTCGCCATAAATGCACATGGCGCCATTATTTCTACAATGCGGATGTTGTCTACTACTGAAATTATTAAATTATATTATTTAATAATAATCGCGAATTTGCTTAATTCGTACCCTTTAGAAATAGCTAATTAGAAATCCCACTGATCCGGTGTAGAATGATAACCTGTCTACCGTGATAAAGTGTCCGCAGCGAATGGGGTAGCTATGTAGATAGTGTATGTCAGGTTTAGGATTAGGTTAGGGCTAGCATTAGGCTTCTGGTTAGGGTTAGTGACATAAAAGAAGCGTGGCCGGACAGGTTATCGCGGCCGGACAGGTTATCATGTTGTACTGGCTCTTATGTAAGAGGCCACTGTCTTTAGGTCGATCTTACTGGTCTATACCTGTATAGTGACGCTGATTACATAACACGTTGAATGGCGAGTGTGGCTCGCCTATTGCACACGTCCGTGTGCGTGACTTACAGGTTACAGCCACGGCCTGTTTAAGGGCATGTTTTATGGCGTTCTCATGTTTCCGCTCGTGTCCTCTATACCTGTACATGACGCCTGTACCTGGGAGGTGGCTTTTTTGGTCTGTTTATGCACGCCAGGGGTGTCTTTTAAACAGGACACGTGTACTCACTCACTACCCCCGGATTCTCGCCTTGCTGGCTCCACGCGTACAAACGCCTGGCTAACGCACCCACCCACTGGCCCGGCCGGAGCAATACTGCAATAGATTCCAGCCCAAAGCGGCGCTGCCAACCAGACAGACCGACTGCTTTGCCGTTTGCCGTTTGTGGGCCGGGCACGGCTCTCAGCTTCGTGGTGCATGCAGGCTCCATCCGTCCGTCCGTCAGGGAGGATATCGACCCGATAACGGCGAGATGGTGGCCGGTGTAGCGGCCGGCGGATTCCGTACTTTGACCCAGACAAGCAGTCTATTGGGGCACGGGTTATTGCCTTGTCGGCGTATGTAAAATTCATGGTATATGGGGCATTCGTGGCCCGCGCACTGTCTTATAATGACATGCGGTTTTGACTGATTATTGTGCATGTTCTGAGACGTAAACCGCTGTGTTTTTTTGTATGTGTCATTCCGTTGATTGTCGACTTGTTAAAAGTAATTTATGAACGAATGCATCTCTGATCATTATATAGGCCTACCCGTGTGATCTGCGGAAGTGCCCCCCCCCCCCCCCACCCATGCATTCTTGTCACCCTTGTATAAAATACATGATATTTAGACCCTCGTCGCACCATGTGATCATACGGTGCCTTTATGATAGATACAGGGGGAGGGGTGGGGGGGCATCTCCGCATGGGGGGCTATCCCACATACCTTTCCGGCACCAGTTGGGAAATCATGAAACCCCTGTAAACAGTATTCTCCGTTGCCTTCTTGCATGCATTGCGACCGACAGGGAGCCCTCCACTCGAACGTGTCGCGCATGTCCCATGCAGGACCGCCCGATATCTCAGTGGGTTAGAGCGCTCGCATTGAGCGTCGGTGCCGCATGGTCTCCGGCTGACACTTCCGGTGGTTTTAACATCGATACACGCATCGGGACTAAGCCAGCCTGGACTGGTTCAGACTGCGTAAAGTCGCATATGTTGTAGACGTGGACGAGACTTGTAGCCTGTCTTCGTGGGATAACGGACGTGTTCCGTGTTGCCAACAGCATCTGGTTAATAACCAGATACGGTATTATAAAAGAGGACCCGCACCCAAAGGGATGCAAATTCGCTGAACCCCTTAACCGTCACCGTAAATAAAGTAAGCTACCCATAATATCAAGGTAAAAGAACTCTGCATTTCTGATTATTTTATGAAAGTATACCCAATTACACACCTTCTGGTGAATTTTTAGGATACTTTACCGTCCCGTTAAAAAACTATTCTTCATTTTCCATTTATATCATTTCATAAACCTTGACACCTACCACGAATATGTAATTTTGCTACAATTCAGCTTAATATTAAGTCATGATCATCAGTAATAGCTCCTTGAAAAGCTTAAACATAGTGCAATACAGGAATGGTATTCAAAAATGTAAATAGTAGGAAAAAAACAAAACAGAATGGTAATAAAGTGCAATTATGCAAAATCAGGACAGTTTTTGCCAAGATTCGAAATCGCCACCTTCCCAAAATTGGCTATAATTTCATAAAAAATGAAAATCTTCAAATGACACCAAACCACTTTTAAAAACTTCTAAAAACATCGATCTTGTAACAAAAATAAAGAAAAATATAAGTAGCCGTGCAAATTTTCCGAGAAACGCGTCCTGAACCTTGAAAACGTTATTTCACAAATATTTTTTGGCGCAGCTTATATCAATCACACCAATTATCAGTAATATACGCCTTGTGTTTACATTTTAATAAATCTGGTTATATATAATAGTCTCCGATATAATTATGATCTATACGAATGTTTTCTGAACTATTTACAACTTTTCTCGATGCCTTTTTCTTGAATTTTCCGAATTTATCACGAAGAGCCATTCTTGGGGAAATACCCTGTGAATGACGTCACGAATTGGGGATTGCCCTTTCACTGACACTCGCTGAGGTTTGTCGATGTTTACCGAGGTCTTTTCTAAATCGCCGAGGTTTATTATGGGTAGCTTACCTTAAAGTTGCATTTCGAGCTCTTTCCCGCCAAAAGTAAAGAGGTCAAAATACAAATAAGAATCAACCGGGGTTGTCTGACCGGGGTTTCGGTGAACGCAAGTTAGCGACACAGATACTTCCTGTTACCATTGATTCAGTAAAATTTTTCTATTACTCACGCCTCACCGGATGGATTTCCTTGCTCTCTAACATGGAACTTGGACCGCTTAACTGCCTGATAACAAATTAGAGAAAACATCAGACGGTTACACCAGTTTGTACACGGGTCTCTTCAGGTGAACCATAATGATAACCTTTAGCCGTAGTGGCCCCCATCGCTAGCATGCGTCAGTATATCTGACGAGCAGACCCCTCCCCACCCCGCCCTCACCCATAGTACTTTATGAGATCACATAGAACGTACACACAAGAGGCTGCCCACGTATGAGATCACATAGAACGTACCCACAAGAGGCTGCCCTAGTAGGAGATCACGTAGAACGTACACACAAGAGGCTGCCCAAGTATGAGATCACGTAGAACGTACACACAAGAGGCTGCCCTAGTATGAGATCACGTAGAACGTACCCACAAGAGGCTGCCCAAGTATGAGATCACGTAGAACGTACACACAAGAGGCTGCCCAAGTATGAGATCACATAGAACGTACCCACAAGAGGCTGCCCAAGTATGAGATCACATAGAACGTACCCACAAGAGGCTGCCCAAGTATGAGATCACATAGAACGTACCCACAAGAGGCTGCCCAAGTATGAGATCACGTAGAACGTACCCACAAGAGGCTGCCCAAGTATGAGATCACATAGAACGTACCCACAAAAGGCTGCCCAAGTATGAGATCACATAGAACGTACACACAAGAGGCTGCCCAAGTATGAGATCACATAGAACGTACCCACAAGAGGCTGCCCAAGTATGAGATCACATAGAACGTACACACAAGAGGCTGCCCAAGTATGAGATCACATAGAACGTACCCACAAGAGGCTGCCCAAGTATGAGATCACATAGAACGTACACACAAGAGGCTGCCCAAGTATGAGATCACATAGAACGTACCCACAAAAGGCTGCCCAAGTATGAGATCACATAGAACGTACACACAAGAGGCTGCCCAAGTATGAGATCACATAGAACGTACACACAAGAGGCTGCCCAAGTATGAGATCACGTAGAACGTACCCACAAGATGCTGCCCCAGTTTGAGAACAGATACGGCAGGAAGCTGCCCTCCCCCATTCGATCGCCATAGTATAGGTTATCGTAGCCGTGATACATGGCTGCTCATACGCGCTGGTACCCGACGCGCGAGATAGCCATGAAGTGTACCCCACATGAGGCCAGGAATTGGTGGGGGTGTCGGTGCATCGTGTAGGCTTTTGCCCTTATCAATAAATCGTCTACCATCCAAAGTGATAATAGTTAATTCCACAATTGTTGAACTTTTCTTTCGTTGTCTTATATTCGCTGGACGCATTGAAAAAAGTGTCATTACTGCAATAAACAACACACATTTTTCTCGACACTCGCTCCGCCATTTTGGCTTATCTTCCGTTGCGAGATTGCAAAGTGGCGGAGCGGGTTTGTGTAAACTTCGTGCTATTTAGTGCGTGTATGAAAGGCCAACATTGAATATGAAGCCACGAAATAAAAGTTTAACACTTGCATACATGCCAACCTCTTTTGAATGAAAAGTGGTAGATGTGCGTGCGACGCAGTCACGCGCGCCGCTAGGGGGGTCTGGGGGCATGCCCCCCCCCCCAAGACAATTTTCAAAAATGGTGCTAAATGGTGCCTTCTCCTGCATTCTGGGGAGTAATTTGACTGCGATAGAATACATGATTTATTAGATGTAAAATGCGGTAGGAATAATGTTAAAAGCGGTAGGCGGTAGAAGTCTTCAAAAAGCGGTGGTCTACCGCGTAAAGCGGTAGGGTTGGCGTGTATGCACTTGTGGAATTACTTTTCATCACTTTTGGTGGTAGGCTATTTACTGATAAGGGCAAATAGCTACATGATGCATATGCACCCCCACCAATTCCTGGTCTCATGCGGGTTGTACTTCCTGACTCTCTCGCGCGTCGGGTACCAGCGCGTACGAGAGTCGTGTATCAGGGCTAAGGGCATCGTACTTTTTGCATTATCACGCTTGTCGCCAAGGCGTCTGTTCATGTCGTCTTTGCCTGGACCTGCGACAAGGCGCTATTCAACCTCTGCCGGAAAGTATCTTATTGATTTACCACCTATGTGATTCAATCTAAAGCATTTATAATCCATGCATTTTTTCTGCCCCGCACGCAGGAAACCAAGGCAACGGTAATCATGGCGCAGCCACTGGACCAAGAGCCCAAGATCAAGTTTTTCGAGGTGCACGAGGTGGTCGTTCCTCATCTAGGTCACCTGCCCATCGCTAAGGGCGACTTCGCCCGACTGCCGCCGAAGGTCCAGGAGTTTGTCGCCTTCTACGTGAGTTCCTTGGCTCTTTGTTAGTTAGTGCCTACTATCAGTCTATGGTACGGGGCCGGCCCGGTAGCTCAGTGGGTTAGAGCGCTCGCCTGGAGTGCTCTGGCCAGCTTAGAGTCTAACGGCACGTGGATCGGCGGTTCGAGCCATGTGGCCATGTCTGTGTGGTCGCAGGATAAAGATCCCATGTCTTTCTTCGCAAAGAGTAGGGGGTTAACCCCGGGGACATGGCTCCACCCTCTCTTTCCTCCTCCCATTGACGCGATATGACCAAAAGTGGTTAAAGCATCCTGAATATACAACCAACCAGTTTATGGTACTACATCAATCCATTACAACGTCTTTTTCAACAAGTGAACTTGCCCGTCTAACAAAAGGATTGACGATTGTACGCTGGTTTGTTACGATGGTACAAGCTATTGTTGCCATGTCCTGGCGGTTACTATTCCATAGTTATTCTGTGCCTAGCGTGGCATAATACTGATTACTGTTACTGTGACTTCCATTATGAGAGGGTTCATTAGACACCCGTATACTCTTATACAGTTTTAACATCATTTCAGTGTGTAAATTTGTTGGATAATATGCGGTAAGGATCCTTTACAATCTAACAAGAATAGATTGTATGATGTGAGCTATGCCATACCTGAGCGTCGTATCTTTTTGAGGCAGGCTGACTTAATGACCCCTCTCGCGGGCCTCTACATCTGTGACGGCACTGACGAAGAGGCTCATGAGGTGATCCACAAACTGATGGAGAGAGGCACGCTCGAGACGCTGCCCAAGTATGAGAACAGGTAGGACATCTACCCCCCCCCCCCCCACCCCACCGCCCCATCGAGACGCTGCCCAAGTATGAGAACAGGTAGGAACATCTACC